>SMDT01001185.1:0-576800 GCA_005392925.1 Aquilaria sinensis
CAGCTACCTTAAGGTCGGTGGCATGAAGTTCAGGATATCTATCAGCACGACTATTGAAAGTGGACTCATGCTACGAGTTGATGAAAAAGCAAAATAACATCTTAACCTTGTACATTTCATTTCAGTACAGGAATCAAGCAATAAGCATTGAGCAACGGCCAATCTTTGCACCAGAGACTTCATCATCAGAAAGTTCCACCAAAGCTCAGCTAGACCCAGAAAATGTGAAGGGAAAATGCTAATGGAAACATTCACAGTTCAAGACAAGGAGTACTCTTATTATGCCACAATGGTTCAGTTCTGCTTGGCTAGAAACAAACTTCATCTTCATAGATTTAACATTACAGGTACACAAAACTTAAGCTATTGGTGAGTTCTGTCGAATTGGGGATCAATAAACATCACCAAGTTAAGCACTTAAACTTAGTTATCCTCTTATGTAATTAAGCAAACACAAACTAAAATAATGCATGAAATCCATGTTCCATGCTCCAAAGCTGTGCGACAGCCAACAAGAGACATTGGACCACTCGCGACGGCGACGCTTCATTGTTAATCCTTCATCGGTCGCTGTGGCACTGCCTTCGGGCTTCGGCCAATCAGCCTTCCACAGTTCCACTCTTGACTTTCCTCCATTGCTCTAGTCCTTGATTGCTTGGTCCCAGCCAACGCCAATTACGCCATTGTATCGGAGTGTCGGAGAAGACCGAGAGGTAATGGCGGAAATTGAAAATTGTTAGTTTGCTTGCTTTGATTAATTAATTGGATAACATTTTCATTTTGTACGTTACAGTTACAGAGTTATAGTCAAAATCCTTTTTCAGCTAATAATTGATAACTAGTGGCAGCGGCAATGCGACACTAATGCAGTAATGCTATAAATTCAATTTTTATTCCTATGCGTTATGACTTATAAGTCTTGTGACTGCATTTTGTTGTTTCCTAATTTCTATACAAACTAATGGCATCTAATTTTCATGCAGAAGGTTCATAAAAATCATTTATTTACGATTTTCTTCTTAGAATAGTTTTAAATTTACTGGATTTTTGCCTTTTGAATTTGAAATTGAATGATGGAATTGTAAATTGTTGTGAATATGAGAATGTCTATATTGGATTAAACTTTGAAATCAGGTTGACTGCTTTAGATAATTAATATTATATATCCTACATAAAACATATTTACTTTGTGTCACTTTAATGATTAAACTAACTCTCATTTGAAAAAAGAAATATCAGATCATGTGCTTACATTGTTGTTTTATTTTTCTTTTCAGCTATGTCTAATAAACAAAAGACATTATCTCATTTTTTTTTCGAAAAATAGCTCCACCACCGGAAACTGACTGTCAACCCAAAAGCAGTCAAAATTCAAGGGTGGTTGAAGAAGTTTCAGAGTCTATAGGATTCGGGGATTCTTCAAATGCTGAAAGTACGCAACAAAGTGAAGCACCTACAACTTCTAAATTTTTTTCCATAGTGCGTGATCCAGGGTTACGGCAGCCCATGTGGACATATCCCATCAATGAACGTGATGAGGTAAGAAGAGCTTATTTAAAAGCTGGACCTTATCAAATGAAGTTTGATTATCCTGATAAAAAGAAACGTAGGTTTAAATATTCATGGTTTTCTGATTTTCCTTGGCTTGAGTATTCTCCAACAAAAGATGCTGCATTTTGTTTGCCATGTTATTTATTTACTGACAAACCAAAAGCTCAAAATGGGTGGGATGCTTTTACTGTGAAGGGTTTCCAAAACTGGAAGAAGGTTAGAGATGGTGAAAATTGTGCTTTTCTCAAGCATATGGGTTCAGACCCTTGCTCCCCTCACAATAATTCGGTGAATAGCTGTACTGCATTGTTAAATCAGTCTAGTCATATTGATAAGGCAATGGAGAAACAATCGAAAGAAGAGGTTGTAAGGAATAGACTTCGGATTAAAACATCCATTGATGTTGCTCGGTGGTTATCTTTCCAAGGACTTGAATTTAAAGGACATGATGAGTCTACTGATTCTAGAAACCGAGGGAATTTTCTTGAGTTGTTCAGTTTTTTAGCATCTTATAACAATGAAGTTGCTAGTGTAGTCTTACAAAAAGCTCCTCTAAATGCAAGGTATACATCACCTACAATCCAAAAGGAAATCTTATGTGTAATTACAAACAAGGTTAGGAATAAGATTTGTGAGGATATTGGTGATTCAATGTTTTGCATAATAGTTGATGAAGCAAGTGATGAAAGTAAAAAGGAGCAAATGACTCTTGTTCGCCGATTTGTTGACAATAAAGGCTTAATACAAGAGCGATTTTTTCATATTTCACATGTCAAAGATATATCAGCAGCCACTTTATATTCAGAGATATGTTGTATTTTATTTCATTATGGACTGAATGCTCAAAATATTCGAGGTCAAGGGCATGATGGTGCTAGCAATATGCGTGGTGAATGGAAAGGGTTACAAGCATTATTTCTCAGTCAATATCCACAGGCATATTATATTCATTGCTTAGCTCATCGTTTGCAGTTGGCACTAGTTACTACGGCAAAAGAGTTGCATGTTGTGCATGAGTTTTTTTCTCAATTTATCTTTTATTGTCAGTACTGTTACTGCTTCTTGTAAACGACATGATGAGTTGCAAGCTGCTCATGCTGAGAATATTGCACACTTGATTGCCATTGATGAGATTGAAACTGGCACTGGTGTTAACCAAATTGGTACCTTCAAGAGACCTTGTGATACCAGTTGGAGTTCTCATTTTAAGTCAATTAGCAGTCTCCTTGATATGTTTGATGCAATATGCAAAGTTCTTGATAATGTTAGAGAAGATGGTGCTAATTATAAATCAAGAGGAGATGCTGCAATTGCTTTGAAAATGGTATCATCATTTGAGTTTATCTTCATTGCTCATTTAATGTATGATATATTTGGTATTACGGAAGTTCTATGTCAAGCATTACAACAAAAGGGTCAAAATATTGTCAAGGCATTGAATTTAGTGGAAACTACTTCAATATTACTTCAGGATTTCAAGAGAGATGGATGGAATTCTTTTATTGACAGGGTCACTTCATTTTGCTCAAAGCATGATATTATTGTTCCTGATTTTAATGCTCGGCATTTTCTAGGATGTAGTGGTCGTTGACAAGATAGTGTTTCTGTGGAGCATTATTTTCACTTTGATGTGTTCAATGAGGCAATAAATTTTCAGTTACAGGAGATATCTTCAAGGTTCAGTGAGCGCATTATTGAGCTTTTGACACTAAGCTCATGTTTGAACCCTAAGGATGGGTTTGAATATTTTGACATTGAATCTATTTGCAATCTTGCACAGAAATACTAT
Source organism: Aquilaria sinensis (assembly GCA_005392925.1). NCBI lineage: Eukaryota > Viridiplantae > Streptophyta > Magnoliopsida > Malvales > Thymelaeaceae > Aquilaria > Aquilaria sinensis. The sequence continues at coordinate 3,341 of SMDT01001185.1, forward strand.
CCACTAGATTTCGCAAGGCATGAACTTGAGTTGCTGCCATTTCAGTTGCGCCATTTTTACGCCGATGTTAGGGATTTACCAGAGTTTACACAACTATCATCAATTGCTGAATTATGTCAACTGTTGACATCCATTGGAAAGTCAAGTTATTACTATCTTGTTGATCGATTAATCCGACTAATATTGACTCTTCCTGTGTCTACTGCAACTACAGAACGTGCTTTTTCAGCGATGAAAATTGTCAAAACCAGACTGTGAAACAAGATGGATCATGACTTCCTTGCTGATACTTTGGTTTTGTACATTAAGAAAGACCTTGCAGAGACTTTTAGTTTAGATTCTATCCTTGATGATTTCAGAGACATGAAATAGTGTCGTGTTACATTATGAATTTGAACTTTTATAATTTAGACTTAATCATGTCTATGTACTCTTTAAATGTCATGGACTTATATAAATTGTATTATTTGGTTTGTTTTGTATTCTACAATTTAAGAATTTGTTTTGACCTTGCTCCCCCAAGCTTGAAATCCTGGATCCGCCACTGACTCCAAAGCTATAGGACGCTTAAAAACATAACTTTCCCCTTTTAAATAGGAAAAGTTCTTATTAAAGCATCAATGCCACAAGGTTATTTACACACAAAAAAAAACAAACAAACAAACTACAGCTTCAACAAGCTCGAGCTAAGCAGATAATTGCCAGCAACTGAAAAATATGATAGTTTTCACGCATCATTATTAACATCAACTACATAATACTAAATGACCTCAAAATTATTCCTATTTATAAAAGTAAAACTTGCCTTATTATTATTTTTTTTTTTGGTAAGTTTGCAACTAGCAATCAATGCCAGTTATTAAACTAATGGAAACTAAGTAGACTAGAAAAGCCACAACCTACATAAACATCTAAGGACAAATCAGTAAACACACTATAGTTTACTATTCATTGCACAAAGACAAATTAGTAAACACACTGTAGTTTACAGTTCATTGTACAATGAACCTTCTCGGCTTTTATAATACAACAAGATTTTGTTGGCTCGCACATTGTGACGTATGTTTTTTTTTTATAATAAATTTAGAATTAAAAAATGCAAATAAAAAGTAATAAAAAATTTTGACTCATAAATTTATGTATTCAACTAAAATTTTATTTTATTTCAATTTTAGGTTTGGTGTTATGTTTTTATCATTAAAATGAAATGATCATAATATAAGACTCTAGAACACAATATTATATGTGATTTGAAACCATTGATATTTTTTTGTCATTAAAAAAATATTTCACTAAAAAATTCCATCTTTTATCAACTCATATTGCAATTCTAAATACTGTAGAGAAATTTATTTAGAATTAACCCAATTTCAATTTTAGCAATTATAAGCCAAAATTTTTTTAACCAAACCATGTAGCTTTTGAAATAAATGACTCAAGCTACAAAACTCAGTCATTAGCAACAAAATGATATCACCAAAACACAAATTGTGTTGAATTTATGTTATAAATTAACGATTTAACAATTAACTTAATAAAGTAAAAAAGAAAAGAAAAAAATAAACCAAAGATGAATCAATTGGAACCATGCAATAAATGGACAAATCATAGTGACTAAAATTTGGTTTGAGAAAACAATAATGAAGAAAAATAGCAAAAATAGTTTGGGAATCAAAAGAAAAAATTGAAGAACTTTAGGTATTAAGAGCTTAAAAATTGACCTAAAAATGTTGAGAGAGAGAGAGAGAGAGAGAGAGAGAGAGAGAAATATTTTTGCTTAAAAACAAAAAAACCATAGTAACTGATATTTTACTTAGAATACAGCACATAAAAAAAAATTGGGCACCAAGAGAACAAATAAAAATACTATAGTTAAGTATACTGAGGGACCAAAATGCCTAAATAGGTATAAAAGGAGGACTAAGATGGAGAACATAAACAATCTGGGACTGGAAACGTGTTTTTGGCCAAAGGAAAATGTGAAGCAAAATGAAAGCGGAAACTGGCAATGTAAGCCCAAAAAATGATATTGTATTTGAGAAAGCTTACAATGCTTCGAACTTCTGACAAAAAAAAAATGTCAAGGGAAAAAGTAGATGAACAATGAGCTTAACCCAGCCACTTTGACTTGGACCAATACCAAGGGGCAAAATGGAAAGAACATTGTAGTTTACTGTTCATAGAATAGTAGTAGCCTCACAGATTTTAGAATATAGTAGTAATGAGGTTCTTTAACACCTACCCAATGTTGCTGGGTATTTTTTTATTACAAATAATAGAAATTAGTGGAGTAGTTAAGTTTGGAGCAAAATTTTACCATAATATAGTCCACACATCCGTGAATGCATCTTAGCTTCACGAATGCGGATGGCTTCGCAATGATACCAAGGCCTAGCCTGAACTTCTTGTTTCTTATCCAGCTCGAGTTGTCGAAGAGCATCAACTCTCCAAGTGTTTAACGGAGAATTTTTATAAGTAATTTTAATCTTCTGACATTGCCCTAGAATTTTCCTTAACTTAATTAATCGTCAAATGAAAAAAAATAATTAAATCTGTCATTTTTTGGGCCACTATATTGGCTGCAAGGATAGTGGGCCAATAATAAACCAAAAGAACACTTATCTCAAATGAAAACTTTGAAATAACATATTTCATAGCTTTTATCTACTTAAAAATTTCACCCTCATAACAAAATTGTAATGGTGTCTGCCGGTCCTCGGAACTTGTAAGGCTTCTAATAAAGACAAAGAGAAAGGTCATAAAGTTATACGTTTAAGGAAGATCCTCCCAAAGCTTAAGTCGGTATAGTGATCAAAGAATGTTTATGTGGGATAACAAAGGAGTGATAATGTTGTACCTTTTTCTCCATTTGAATCGCTTTTTTATAGTTGATGTATTCTTTTCATATTAGGGAATCCAATGGTATCATGGGAGTAATCATATCCTACCTATAAGGGGAGAACGATTAATCTCATCTCTTCTATCTATGTTATTCCATATTGGGATTCCAGATTTTTGGACTGTCATTATGTGATCTTAGGCCCCTTACGCTAAGCTAGGGCCTTGGTTCAATCTATGTCATGATTTTGAATTTCATATTGTACCAGCTAGTATCAGTAGTCTTATTGGTATCTAGAGATTGTAAAAGGGAGGATCGGGCGAGCATACCTCCTACTTGTCATCCATGCCTGCAGTTTTTTTAGTACCCTCGACTTCGCGGGTATCCACAAGAGGGTAAAAATTCTCACTCGTGCCCACAACCCACAAGTAATCTACACCCGCAAGTAACCCATGGCTTAAATTATGTTTTTTAAATTTCATAAAAATAAAATATAAAAAGTACATACAAAGTCATTCTCCCATATAATACAACAAAATCATAAAATACACAAAATCATAACATACATACAAGAAAATATTTGATAAGAATTAGTATAAAATATTAGTTAAATGTTGATGTTGTATCCCATTATAATTAATAAGTAGAAAACTTACAGTTGCGGGTTTCACGGGTAAACGGGGTGAATTTACCCGTAATAAATACCTTCTACCCACCACCTGCCTACACCCCTAAATGAGTATGATTTGCTACCCATATCCGCCCCATCATGGGTATTTTTTTTATCCATTTATCCACCCATCATAGGCTGATATCCACAGATTATGTATTCCACCCACCTACTTGTCATCCCTATTGGTATAAACATGGAAACAGTACAGGACAGCTGATACAAAGGCTATCCTTTGTACCCAGGATGTATCGGCCAATACCGGATGTGCTAGCCATCTCACACCGCATTAAATGTACCAAATGTTTTTAAAATTTTTTTCATTTTTTTATATTATTAGGTAAAATATATTATAAGTATGTGTAATTGATATTTAAAATAAAATATGTACTTTTATTTTTTATATATTAAAAATTATGATTTTATTGTATATAGAACAAAATTTAAATGAGACAAACTCTTAATTAATCTATATACAAATAAATTATATTTCACACTCTTATGAGCTAAAATTTTGGTATGTTCAATGTGTTGATATGTTATATATATACATATATATATATTGGTGGAGTCTAGTCTCCAGGAGTTTTAAAACAATGAGCTCTCAATGGTGTGCCTACAAAACAAGTACACAGAAAGGAAGAAATAGAAGAGGGAGCCCTGGGTGTTTTTCTAACGGAATCTTCAACACTCAAGTTAATGTTCTAAAAAGATATTTGTAAACTATGAATATGGAGGTCAACGTACCTGAAAAGGATAAGGGAGTCCTCTATATATTGTACCGCTTGGGAGGATCATGAGAGTCGATTATCTTGGCCACATGTCCCTGATCTGGCAAATACATTGACTATGTGTCATGTTGTAGAGTTTGGCAGCATTTCTCCAACTACCTGTACGGACCATACGAATTGGCAAGATAAGAAGCTCGAGGTGGTCCAAGCTTCGTCCCTCACATGGGGGAGCATTTCAGCCATAAGGATCAAATCTAGCTAGACTGTGTTGGCATATGAGGAGTAAAGGCAGTCCTTAGCATTGCCATCCACCAAGGCGCTTTATATATGATTCCAAGGAGACTTTTGGAAATGATGGTAAGCTCCAATGGCGAAACCAAGATTTTCGGTTCAAGGGGCAAGCCTAGAAGAGAGGAACGGTGTCACTGCATGGTAAAGCTGGGGATTAGAACTAAGTCATACTAATTCAAAGATAAGGGAGTAACTCGTATAAGTTGAAAAAGCTAGAGGACTAACAATGCATTTAGACCATGTTAGAATATTTGTTTAAGGCTAAAGGGAATAATTACTCATTTGGTCCCTACTTTCTTTAGAGCCTACCTTATTGCCCCTAATCTTTATATTCTTTCATCATTTTTAGAGGGGAAAAAAATGCATATTCAACCCCAAAATTCTCTTGGATTAACCAATTAAGTACCAATTATCTAAAACCTTTCAAAATTTTCAGGGAGCAGCAACACCCCCTGCCCCATTGATTGTCCGCCAATGGTATGCTCGGTAAAGATATACCATCATATATATATCAAAATTACTTAAAATTGATATATCCAAGATGATAAGATACCGTACCAATATTATACCACATCGTAAGAAAAATGCTATATTATCTAGTACGAGGTTTAAAACTTAGGTCTAAGCATCAATCCATTTTGCTTTATTAAAAATGACAATTTACTATTATAGATAGAAATATTTGTGCCCTAAATAAATACAGAAGATACTATTGTTTGGATGTTAAACAAATTTTTTATGTACTTGTAACAATTTTTATTGGATTCATAATGTATACTATATTTTTAACATTTACCTACCTTTGTTAGGTTGAAGTAACTAGAGCAACATCCCATGTCGGTAAACAAATAGACAGAATGAGAGAGGAGATTGTGCAAGAGAATTTGAAGGGGTGGTGGAGGAGATATGTGGAGTATGCAGCTTCGAGAATTTGGACAGGAATTTGAATCCAAAAGCTTCTTCCGAAAAGGGATAGGTAAGAGATACTGATTAGGTCAATTACGTTATGTTAACAGAACGTCTCACCAAATTGACAAAAGAAAAAGCTTCACGGTTTTGCTTTGAACTTGTGATTTGGTTCTATGGGCAAATGATCGATGCACCTGCACCCTCCCGTGTGACTTGAGAAATTTCCTGTTGTACACTCACTCCAGTTTGTCATAACGTTCATGTAATTTTGTGACTTGAAATCGAAATACTTGTCTTGATTATTTACTGATTAAAAGCATATATAATTTTGCTAAATACAACATCACCGCGTGTGTAGCAGACGTATATAGTCATCAGGTTGGTTTTTTAGTAGAGTCATCTTTCGCATCAAGGACATATATATTCAAGTATGACATCCTCGTGAATGTTTTTTGTGTGGCTTACACAAGAAGGTGCATTCCAAGTGAAACAAGTGTCCAAATCCCATGTCCCCAATTGCATTTTTATGTGCTTCTTTCTTTGCTAAATCACTAAGAGTCGAATGTAGCATTACAGGAGACAAATATCTAGTTTCAAATAGTATCCTAATCAACAGTAAAAAAAACAAAAAAAATTATTAAATGCTATCCACCTATCACAACAAAAAGAAATCATTTTATGTTGCAGTTTAGGCCAATTGAGTAAAAACAGAACAGTAAGTACAATTGTGTCCTGCCTAGGTGTTTGGACTATCATATATAAATGGCAAACTTGCAATCTAAGTTATGGTGATGTATGGATGTAGAAAAAAATTTTCCTTTTCATTTTCTAATTCTAGTTTTTGTTCTCTATGTATAGTTTTTCACAATAGTTTTTGGAAAACATGTTTAGTTGCTTCAAAACTAAATCAAAAAGGATTTTACTTATATAATAAATTATAAAGTTCATTTACTTAATTGAAAGTTGTGCACTTTAACTTAATATATTTATAAATCTATCAACTTTAAAAGAAAAAGGAAAAATTACAAAACAACATCGTGTGTCTTTTGCTAAAATCTTAATCAACCTTAAACTTTTAGATCTAACACAAAGACTTTTTCTCACTAGACTTTGCTCAAATTGCTTGGATGACTCAAAACGCCAAAATGTTCGAGAAGAAAAACAAGGCGATAACTGCCTTTTCACCTAATTTCTCCTTTTCTGCATCAATCCACATGGCAAAGTTCGTACCTATATTTGGTTTATCTTATTTCACTTTAGATTTAATTCGATTTCATTGATTCCTTTTTTTTTTATTTTTGTTAGTTTCACCAATCATGATGCTATCTTGCAAATTTACAATGGATCTTTATAGATGAATCTCGCAGCACAACAGAGCCCAGTTGCCAATGCCCGACACCACTACCATCACGGACCAAAAAAGAGTAGAGTTGTTGTGGAAGAATAGTATCATCCCACATAAAGTTGGCATCTGAAGAGTTCGACCAATTGGACTGGTGGTGGCGACAAGGAGGTTGGTCGGGTGGTGGCTACAAGAGAGAGTTTGGTTAGGTGATCACGATAGAATGTGAGAAAGGCTATGGGACGAGATAGAATAAAAAATAGTTAAAACAAAACAAATGTGTTCTCCAGCTCTTCAAAATGTGAAAAATTGTTTTCTTGGAAAATACAAACAGAAAATTTATCCACTAAACATGTCTTCTTTCCATTTTTCATTTCTCAAAATATTTTTTGGAATTAAACAGGGCCTATGTATATGAAAGGCATATGCCTTTAATGTTTTTTTTTCAAGCAAATCCACTATTTGTGCATGCAATAAGGGTAAATTTTCTATCAAAGTATTAAGAATCAAACATATTATTGACTAATGAAGCAAACCCCTAGCATATTCCTTTTTTTTTTTTATAAATGGAAGAAAATTAGACCAAGTTGAACCTTTCAGATAAACTAAGATAATCCTAAGAGAAATAACTCATAAATAACTGGATACATAGAATGAATGAGAAAAAAAAAACGAAGCAAGGTTACAGCTCCATATTCCATTTAGCTCAAGAATATTCCATCTTTGTATACCTGTGTATGCTAAGCTAACCAAGAAAAGATTTGCCACATCATCTAATTCAATCTCTCTTTGATCAGGCACCTAATGACCATTCGACAGCTTTGCCACCCCAGCCCTAAACAACATCATGTTTCCCTCTCTACTACTTGTTCTACCAAATCCTTCTTTGCTACGCCCCCCATGCCTCTGGTTGGAACTTCATGAAATCCTCCACACATAAAGCACTTCATCAAACATGACTCTTAACTCTAATCTTTCTCTTTGTTATTGAAATCAACAACTTAACTCCACTCTCTATCACTCTTAACCACTATTACTTCATAGTCCTTACAATGGATTATCAAGAATTGCTTAATCTAAAATTGGCACTTTTACCATGTTTTCCTTTTTTTCCTGTGAGGCAATCTCTTCAAATGTTGTTCTGTGAGTTGGTTTTTGTATTTTTTTTTTTAGTTGGAAATTAACTTTATTGATAACAACCTACAAATACATAGCATTAAGAGTTGGGACCATGGTTATCAAAATCATGACTCGAAGAGTAAAGTCACATGATTGAATGGTTTAAATGGTAGAAAACTTTCTGAATTACCTAGAATGGTAGAATCATAGGTTCATACAATCTGGATTGTAGAATGTTTGGGAGTTTAACAACATTATACCAGAACTTACAATTTATTTCCTTTGTCCTAAAAATGGTGAATCATATTTCTTTTTTAGCTATCCCTAAAAGGATGAAGCAGTTCCTCTTTTAGAAAGTTGTTACCATCCAATACACCTTATTACACTCATCAAATTTTTACTACACAAAATTATAAATGAATTTTTTTTAATCTTTAATAAAACCCTCACTACAAAAAAACTAAATGAATTTTTTTAATCATCATTTAAACTCTTACTATAAATAACCTAAAAATAATTTTTTAAATTATTTATAAAGAAAAAAGTAGAAAAAAATATTATAAACTATACGCACTTTAATCTCCGTGACAAGAGATATGTATTATCCTTTACGAGAAAGAGGGAGTACTTTTTTAACAATCCTCCAACTTTTTTCCTTGCTATATTTAACCCTTAAATGAAAAAAAGAAATTCAAGCACAACTCAAAAAATAGCCAATTTAGTTACAACATATCATCCTAACAACCCCCAAAACTTAAAAATTTTTTTCTTACCTTTCTCCATTCTAAAAGTTTTGCTCCAATTGTTTTTGGCAATTAATCTAAGATTTTTTATTTTCAACATTTTAATATATAAATAAAAAACTCTTTGTATATGAGTGATAATTCAAGATATGTAGTTTCTAAATATATTTTTCTTATTTCTTTCAAGATATGTAGTTTCTAAATATATTTTTCGTATTTCTTTTAACAAACAATAATATGAATAAAATTAAGTCAAAATACAACAAAAGTTAAACGTATCAAAACTTCTGGGACAGAGGGAGTATATAATTACAATCTTTCCTTCTAATGACCACAATAATTTTCCTCCCTAAACCAATATAATTAGGATTTGGTTCAACCCTAACAATTTGATTCTATGATTTACAATTCATGAAAGAAAAAAATAATTGTAGGTATAATCCTGATTCTAAAATCCTTGATTTAGACTTTTATCTTGATTCTAAAATCCTTGATTTAGACTTTTGACTAAGACGCAAATCTTTGCAACCCATCTTTGACAACTGCTCTGGATTTAGGCTCCGACTATGTTTCGAGTTCCATGAGTTGAAATAAAGCCTCATAGGCCCTCCAACACCAGCTCCTTTAGTTGTGAATCTAACCCATAACTCTTCTTTCATTTTCTCCTCTAAATCATTCATGACCCGATTGATTTCATCGAACGGCTAGGATTGTATTTCCAAGCATATATTTCACCATGTTTGCACTTAGAAATTGTAAATCCATAAAAGTTATGCCTATCGGTGTTGAGCAATTGCAATTAGAGAGTAATTTCAGCTTGATTCTAGTATTTGTAATCTGATCACTTGAGATTGATGATGATAAAGGCAATGATGGGCTGAATTGGAGGTGACAAATGGTGGATTTTGGATTCAAGGATGAGAGTTGCAACAAAAATTCATGGCTAAAAATGTTGGCTTTTGGTCACAACTTCTTACTCTTGGCTTTGGCATGTCAGCTTCTCTAAGAAATTGACTTTATTCAAACTAGCTAAAAATTTCCACGTGAGAAATTTTACACTTACTGCTAGCACATTATCATTTATGGCCACATTAGCACCTTGAAGTTAAGACAACAGTTCATTTGCACTAACTTATAACATGAATGGTGGATTTGTTTGTAAAAAATTCTTTGCTGGCATGTGTCCCTAACTAAATAGTCATTTTTCTCCCAGGCTAGCCAATGAAAGGCATGATTCTCATACCAACAAAGTTCTAGATAGCCAAAGAATTAAATGCATATAAGGGATACAGCCTAAGTTACACACAATTAAGCCACAAACATGCAATCAACATCTATAAGCAAGGACACTAGGCATGGCAGGCATTAATCAAGGGCACAACACACATGTATATCCCATCAGTCACATTCATTAATTTTGGAAGGGACAACTACATTTTTTTCCTAAGGTTTGGCCTTATTTATCATTTACCCGCAAGTTTGCACGCTTACTTTTGCCTCTTTTTTTTCTTTTTAATATGATCAAAAATTAATTTTTGACATGTTAATTTAAATTGTCCAAATACTTTCTTTGAGAAGATATAAACTATCTAACAAGGTTTTAAAAATTAATAAATGGATTAAATTATAAGTGTTACCTTGTTAAATGCAAAACAATTATTTTCTTTCTTGGTTTGGGAAAAGTTTGGTAGGAAAAGTAGGTATCTGGATCTATTTTTTAAAAAAATAAGTGTCAAAATTTGGAGACTTAGAAAATGAATGGTATATCAAACATTTGGGAGAACAGTGTAGTTTACCATTTTCTTTCTTTTTTGCTACTGATATGATCATTTCCTACTAGTTCCATGCTTAACATAACTTGTACACACTATTAATCTTCTAGTGCTTGACTAATAAACTATGGTTTTCATTCAGAGTTCTGTACAAACAAATTCATGACTGACCTTTTTCTACCACAATACAGGTTTAAGTCCAAACATATCCAAGAAAAAAAGAAGAAAATGACTCATCAGACATGCACCATAACTACAACACTTAGATGTCTAAGGACTAAGAAACATGCAAATACCAATTTATGTTATCTATCGACCATAAACCGTTGTAATGCTTGCATTATTTAAAGAACTACCTCTTTCAGTACTGGAACCAATATGGTCTTCAGAATAGAAGCTCCTCTTCATTACAAATGCAGGTTGTTTGGGGGTTGCAACATCAAAGCCATTTTCCAGCATGAACACAACATTTGACATTGTTGGCCTATCTGTCGCATGTTCTTGAACACACAACAGACCTATCTGAATGCATTTCTCAACTTGGTTCATAGGGTAGGATTCCCCTAATGATGGATCGACAATCTCTAGGGCTTTTCCTTCTCTCCACAAGTCCCAAACCTAAAACAGATTCTAAACCATTAGAGACAAACTTATTTATATATCATGTCAATGATGATTAATTGACTCTATATTCTTCACTTACATGCCCCACTAGATGAGAGGTAGGGTTATCAGAATAGTGCCCATTGTTTCTTCTGGCAGTTATGATCTCTAGCAGCAAGACCCCAAAGCTATAGACATCTGATTTTATTGAAAAAAGTCCTTGCATTGCATACTCTGGCGACATGTAGCCACTACAATAACAGAACACAATATTGGGGTATGTTCATGAAAAGAGAAGAAGACCAGTTAAACTAAATTAGTAATGAACTTACTATGTTCCAACAACGTGACTTGTATTGGCCTCATGTTGGTTCCCTTTAAATATTCTTGCCATGCCAAAATCTGAAATCTTGGGGTTCAAGGCTTCATCTAATAGCACATTGCTAGCCTTCAAGTCCCTGTGTATGATCCTCAATCTTGAGTCTTGATAAAGATACAAAATCCCTCGGGCTCTTCCTAAAGCAATATCCATGCGCTTCTCCCAATCTAGCAATGAATTCTTATTTTCTTCTGGGTTAAGAACCAATGTATATCCCCCAGTTGATTAATGTTGTGTTCAAAAACTATATTAGCTGAAAAATACTTAGAAGAGGAAAAAAAAAGAGGTACCAAAAATAAAAGAGTCCAGGCTTTTATTTGGTAGATACTCATATATTAACATCTTTTCTTCTCCTTGAATGCAGCAACCTAGAATCTTTACAAGATTCCTGTGCTGGAGCTTAGCTATAAGTGTAATTTCATTCTGGAACTCTTCTTTTCCCTGACCTGAGTACTTCGATAGCCTTTTAACTGCTATTTCCTTCCCATTAGACAGTACCCCCTGTAATTACAAACACATTCCAAAGATAAGTCTAAGCACAACTGCATAATTCCTCCTTCAAATACCTTGGTACACAAGTTTTGTGTGCTTGTTGCAATGTTATTGTTGACTTTCATTAACTGTGATGATATTTAAACCCTTAACTAATGAAGAGATGAAATCAATTCAAACTACGGCATTAAGGTGTATGTATTACCTTGTAAATAGGTTACTTTTGATTTTCATTATCTGTGATGATATTTAAACCCTCTGCTAATGAGGAGATGGAATCAATTCAAGCCGCAACATTAAGGTGTATATATTACCTTGTAAACAGGGCCAAAGCCACCTTGTCCAAGTTTATTATTGGAAGAGAAATATTCTGTGGCAGTTGCTATGGTGCTAAAATCAAACAAAGGAATGTCAGCCTTGTCCTCTTCGAGCTCATTGCTTCTGAAAGAGCATTCCAAGAATAAGAAACTTGCTATAAAGCTGGTTGAATTCTTACCACCTCCTCTTCTCCCTGGCACAAAGTACATCAAATAAGCCAAGTTCTAATGTTTAACTAAACGGCAGGTTAAGGAATATAATTAAACATAATGGCTAGTTATAGATAAAGAAAGTTTGCTTAGCTACCTTTCATTCACCATAAAAAGCAAAAAGAAGCGGCCGACATAAAAAAGATGGCAACAGCAGAAACTATAATGGCTACCAAGACACCCTTCTTCCCAAATGGTCTTCTCTTTCTGTGACGAGCTACCAAAAACAAAAGGCATTAATTATGTTGGTAAGCCTTATGTGGCTAGCCAAGGTTAGCACATACATCTAGCAGGACCATTACAATAAACACACATTCATCCTTATATCCATACAACTTCCCATAATTTAAAAAGGATACTTAATTACAAAAGTACAAACCAATGACTTGTGGCCTTGCAATTGCAAACAACTAATAGTAATAATATACAGTAATGACCTCAAAAAAATTACAGGGGCATATTGAGTATATTAAAAATGTTAACACACTGGCTCTGTGATTAACCACATGTAATTATCTCTTTTATACCACTAGTCAATCCATCTACAGTTTTTTGTTTTATATTCATACTAGGTAAGCCAAGTAAAAAAGAAATATAAAGGTTAAATAAAAGTTTCAGAATAACTTGTAGAAGAAGTATGATTCCACCACTTGTTACCTAACTCAGCTGCACCCACCCGCACAAATAAATCTTGGCCAAAGCCTATGTAGTAGGTCCTAGTATCCACCAAGTGCCCGTGCCAAGTGAGGCACCCAGAGCCCTCTCCCTCGTTCGTTTCCGCATATGCGCTAGCGTATGCCATACATGAGCAGTTCCTCAAGCATTCCTCCTCACATTGCTTGAGCCCTAAGCTCATGTGCACACGTGCGGCCGACGTATCGGGCACTTTTACATGTTCCAACTTCACAAATCCTTCTCCGCTTTGACACATGGATACCATGTAATTTCTCACACACCCTCCAGACCCATCCCTTAGTAACCACTCCCGGGGTGACTTAGGCTTAAATCCAGGGAGGCACTCACACTCAAAGTTCTGTAACTGATCAGGTTTGCAATACCCATTTGACCCACAATGGTTGTAATAGTCGCATTGCTCTTTTGGTGCAGAAAAATACTCAATCCACGTATGATGCGTGGGGCTCCATGTGAACCATTGCACGATCCCGTACTCATTTAGAGTCTCCCTTGTTATGATCTTGGGATCTTTCTGTATATCTAATAGATATACTTCTGTATCATTGTTCACGAAACTAATGTTGAAGACGTAATTATAGGTCATCTCGGGCACTCCACTGAACCTCCGCCCGGTCCATGACCCGCCCCGCCAAAACTTGGCCGAGCCTTTGTACGAAGACATCTGGGGGGACCCGGTCGGGTCAATTCGGAAGGAGTAGTTCCCGGTAGCTGGATCATCCGCGGATTTCCAAGAAGTCAGGAATCGGTTCAGACCAGTTTTGAGATCCAATCCGAGACGCATAAACGGAAGCCATGTGTTAGTCGGATGATCGAAGCTCTGCCACATCAGAGTTCTCGTGGAATCATTCTGAACCAAAGCAAAATTCCCAGAATCCAGAAGCTGGGCGAGACAGCTCTTCGTGCTGGAAACGGAAACATTGGTAGACCAGACAGGGGAAGCTGTCCTGTTGTCCGGATACAAAGCCAGGTTCCCTTCATTGCTGAAAGATAAAATTCCTAAAGTGCCGTTGATAGGGTGGTTTCTGTTGGCCACCCAGAGGACCGTTTGGTCTGTAATTTGGTAGTACCAGATTCCAAGGTATCGGAATCTGGAATTCCCGGGGGAGAAGAATCCGAGGGCACAGATTCCTCTGTTGGAGATCAAAAGATCACCGTCTTTCAGAGAGCTGGTGGGCGAAATGGTGTCGTTAAAGAGACAGATGCGGAAAAGGTGGAAGAGGAACAGCGATTTTATGATGAAACGGTAGCGGAAGAGAGCCATGGCTCTCGGCGGTGTGGTAGAGAAGCAGCTGCAAGTAACTTAACTTTCGTTGTTGTCTCTTTCAGATTCAGTCTTGGTATTAGGTGGCATATGCACATCACTTTAATGCCAGAAGACTACCCGCGCTTTGCTGCGGTTTTTGCCTTGATAGTGATGCTGAGTTCACAGGGGCATTTGACTTTTCAGCACCAATTTAGTGATACATGCTCTAGAACAAGGAAAATAGACGAGAGCAGGAAACATTCTAAAATGAATAAACCTGGGGTTAAAGTTGAGAAGTTCACGTATCATCAGAAACGTTATTTGCCTTCTTCTTCCACGCATTGTTTGCCGATGTCGGAGAGCGCAACAAATTCTTGATCGGAATCTAGAGCCTGATTGTTCTGCTTGATGTCAACGTGTAGGAAAGTCCGAAATGTTATATCAAAATTCATCACTTCATTCATACTGTACTCTATTCTCAAGCTCAGCTACCTTAAGGTCGGTGGCATGAAGTTCATGATATCTATCAACTCAACTATTGAAAGTTGACTCATGCTACAAGTTGATGAAAAAGCAAAATGACATCTTAACCTTGTACATTTCATTTCAGTACAACAATCAAGCAATAAGTATTGAGCAACGACAAATCTTTGCAGCAGATACTTCATCATCATGAAGTTCCGCCAAGGCTCAGCTAGACCCAGAAAATATGAATGAGGCAACGAGCTCCTTACAACTTGTTTGCACAATTAGCATCACTCAAGATTCTCAGTCTGATAAAGTACGCCTCTACAGAAACCAAATCATCGCTTTCTTTCAGCTCGCCATTTGTACACTGGCTTGCTGGTTGGGCACTTGATCTCATCATCACGGAGTTTGCGCTTCCTACCATTTTTCTGTCCGTTGAATGCAATAGATATATCAATGCCTTCCTAACATGGTCAGTCGACAAATATATATATGCTACAAAGAATTGGAAATAAAAACACACCTGCAATTCCTTTTGCAGTGCCATATCCCTGTATAGTTTCTCCAAGTCACTAAGCCTACTCTTTCTGGCCTCCAACTCCCTGTATGAACCAGCTATCTTCCTAACAAAGGTTAATGACACACAGTAGGGTTAATGCGTCACAATTGATTCTCAAACAAGAACAGCTCGTTATGCCCTCCGTACGAACCACAAGAGTGTTAACAGATGAAATAGAAAACAGACATTCTCTGCACCAGCTCGTTTATACATTCTGCAACTACAAAGGGATTCTATAACATTTCCAAGATACATTGATGCGTAATCATTAGCCCCAAAGACATTTAGTGGCTTACTGCCTAATGGAGCATTTCATCCTAGAACAAGATGCAAAATATTAGGATGCCATCTGACAGAACTTTTCATACAAGACTATGACCAAATATATAACCAAAGTAAAGGACAGAACATAATAAGATTAGAAACAAAAAATACCTATGGATGAAAACAACTTACCTTTTAATATTATCTGGGACATCCGCTGGAGCAGTACCAACTCTGGGTTCTGAAACTAGTGACATTATTTCTTTAGCCTCATCCCTAAAAAGTCAATCAAAGCAGGACAAATGTAAAGGGGAAATGCTAAAGGAAACATTCACAGTTCAAGACAAGGCGTACTCTTATTGTGCCACAATGGTTCAGTCCTGCTTGCCTAGAAACAAACTTCATCTTCATAGTTTAACATTGCAGGCACACAAACAAAGTTCAATAATCTGACTTAAGCTCTTGGTGAGTTCTGTCAAATTGGGGATCAATCAACATCACCAAGTTAAGCACTTAAACTTAGTTATCCTCTTACGTAATTAAGCAAACACAAACTAAAATAATGCATGAAATCCGTGTTCCATGCTCCAAAGAAGAATGAGAAAAGCAACTGAAACAACATATCAACAATATGTAGCTTCATTGTCATCATTTTGGTCAAAAGCAAGAACTCCAAAGCTATAGGACACTTAAAAACATAACTTTCCCCTTTTAAATAGGAAAAGTTCTCATTAAAGCATCAATGCCACAAGGTTATTTACACACAAAAAAAAAAAAACATACTACAGCTTCAACAAACTCAAGCTAAGCAGATAATTGCCAGTAACTGAAAAATATGAGAGTTTTAACGCATCATGATTAACATCAACTACATAATACTAAATGATCTCAAAATTATTCCTATTTATAAAAGTAAAACTTGCTTTTTTTTTTTTCTGGTAAGTATGCAACTAGCAATCAATATCAGTTATTAAACTAATGGAAACTAAGTAGACTAGAAAAGGATTACTAAATAATCTTCATTCATTCTCTGACACCTCTTCTGTCATCATATGGGATAGCATTGATATTTCCTCCTAATACAACCATCCATAGAAACGTCTCTCAATATATCAATGATGAAACAAGAAAAAAAAAAAAAGAAGAAGACACATGTCTGTGTGTAGTGTGTGTTTGTGTGTGCACACTCGTGTAGACCTCCAAATACCATTCTGAAAACTTGAATAGAAGTTTTTGGAACGCCTTTACAATATTAGGCCTAACACACTCATAATCAAATTCAACCTTCCTGGAAACAAATGAAAACAGAAGGTTTATGAAACTAGAAGACGGTTTGCGACTTCTCTTCCAACATATTGTCTGTCTATCGATCCTTTCAATGATTATGTGATGGATAGCTATTTAACACATCAAAAGCGAAAATATTATTAGCTATCAACTAATTAAAGGAATCTGATCAAGCAGGTAAGCTAAGCAACAAGAGATGTAATGTAGTCTCACTTATAATGGACCAAAAACACAGAATCAGGCAGCAGAAGTCAAACCTATCTTCCGCATAATATGTGTGTCTGTTAGAGGGGTGATTATCAATGGAATGCAGGACAGCAGTCAGCTTCTCGACTTTCTACAGGATATCACAAGACATTTAGCAGCTAGAATCATAGCATTTATAAACATAATGCAAAGAAAAACTCAACAGGCCCATGAAAAAATATCCAAGACCTGAGCAACAAACTACCTTGTTTTCACTCTGCAATTTCTGAAGTATATATCCCATATCCTGGGTCTTCATCAGCATTAGTTCTTCTTCTGTATACTTATTTGCCTGACCCCTATGAATAAGAAGACGATAGTAAAAGGTGAAAACTGATGCCAAGGCAATTACAATTAGAGATCAAAGAGCAAGATTTTTGTGTTACTCTATCTTATGAATTCCACCAACTGTTCTGGACTTAACCATCCCAAAGTAGAACTCGTCGGGATTCCTAAACGCTGCCTTTTCCCTCAGCCTCTAGAGATAAACACATGCAGAAGAAGAAATTAAGAAAACCCCATAACATGGAACTTTGGCACCAGCCAGAAAACAATGTAGCAAACAAGGGAAGTATGAATCACCCGTAAGGTTTCCTCCTTCTTGTGGTAGGCTTTGGCACGGACAACATAGTCCTTATGTTTCTCGAGAAGCCCGAACTTCTTCCTCGATTGCCTGGCACAGGAAAACAGCAGTTCAATCGACCAATTACGGGAAATTCGACCAAGATAGAAGGGGAGAAAGAAAACCCACGGTTGAGATCGCTCCTTGTGCGCCCGGCGGCTGATGGCGTTCCGTAGCGACGACATTTTGGGGGAAAAACGAAGCAGTGGCCGAAAGGATAAATCCGTTCACAAACCTATGCTATTTTGCTGGGCTTTCTGGATTTCAAACAGACACAAACGAGCTCGAATAACGTCGATTGTTTCGGAATTGCAGTCGGACGGAGCACCAAATTAATGGACGAAGAATAGAGCGTGGTCTCTAGGGTTTATCATGCAGGATTGACTCAGTTGAGGGGAAAAGAGAGAAGGTTTCAGAAAGGCGTTCGAACTATCGCTCAGGAGTCATAGAAGACCCTTGATCATTGTTTCCGCCAGTTAAGCCCTTACTTTTATCATTTTTGCCTCGGTTAAATTTCACGGACAGGGACAGCTATGTCATTCCCCTTCACCATAACTTTTTAGTCCTATGTTCATTTAAAAAAAATTAACCTCATACTCCCTCCGTCCCATAAATTTTGATACATTTGACTTTTTATTGTATTTTGACTCAATTTTATTCATATTATTGTTTGTTAAAAAAAGTTAAAAAAAATATATTTAGAAACTACATATCTTGAATTATCATTCATATACAAAGATTTTGTATTTATATATTAAAATGTTGAAAATAAAAAAGTATAGATTAATTACCAAAAATAAATGGAGCAAAACTTTTGGGACGGAAGGAGTACTAGATAAAATTCTTTAACCCACAAAAAAAGTTGTAACACAGGTGCAAATGTGGCACATGAAACTCTATTTACAAAACAGAAAAATTGAAAGTTAATCTATCTATGAACTGTAAAAAAATTATTGCATAGTTTGAATAAAAACCAGATCATATATTATCTAGAGAACAACATAATTAACATCATGAATAATAATACACGTTATTCAAAAAAATAGTTGGAAACATGAACAAAGCCCTTTCTTATTTTCCTCCAGTATGGTTGTGATGGTTGATAAATATGAATAAAAGGCTCCATTGAACACTAGTTTGGCTCAAGTTTTGCCATTGCTGCTACTTGTATCAGGTCTAGAATATATTGGCATCCTGCAGGGTTATTTCCGAAAGATGGAGGTCACTTATCCCACTCCTCTTCCATGTTAATTGTAACATAAAAAGAAGGATGAACTAATGAGCTGCTATATATGTATATATATGTTGTGTTTCTGCAACATTGCGTCTCATGGTTTGTGCTTGCCTTGTTTTTCTCGTGTTAGTATACAACTTCAACACCTTTGACGCAAATGAAAATGTTGATATTCTGCAGATCTTGCTGCTGCTTTCTTTGCTGTGCTTGAATTCCAGAATGTATAGTAGCCTAACCGCCATGAAATTAAATACTGCTGTATACCTTACGTGGTAAACGGTATACGGTACAAATGTTTTCACACTTTGTCATTTAATCGCACTGTACACCGTGGTATTTCGCATACCACTTACTTTTTGTATACATTTTGTCTAAAAACCACGAAATACAGCAAATACCACGAAAATGTACCACAGTATTTTATTTTTGGCAGATGTGTGTGAGATATTTTTTTTGTCATTTTATATCAAAATATCATAAATATATATAAAATATTAAAATATAATTAATACACATATCATAAAATAAATATTTAATTTTATTTTTTTGGTTACTTTTCTTAGTTAACATAAAAATTTAATGGTTACTTTGAGCCACCTAGGAACTCAATATGGTATTAGAAAATGTATTGTTATTATTAAAGTATTGTTTTTTTTCTTTTAAATCGATAAATTAGTTTCTTTGTGAGTATTATTTATTTTGCTTTATATATAACATTTTTTTAATTTTTTTTGTATTAAAAAGTATCTTCTATCATATCAATTTTATTTATATTTGACAAATTATGATAAGAAAAATTAGAATGCGTATAAAATGTGCAAAAAAATTATTAAATTTATGTTATCTTAAAATAATATTCTAATAATTTTTTTATGAAAACGGTAACAATATACTATACAATATAACATATAATATATCTTAAAAATTTAAGATTTAATATATCTAATGGTAACAGTATTTAACACTTTACTAACCGGTGCTCTAAGCCTGTGGAGATGATACCGATTCCAGCCAGTTTAGCATGGGTCACTTGGGGACCGAGGCATCAAAGGGCGATCCTTTTGTAAACAAACATCAACACTAAAGGCTTGGGACACTATTGTCTTCTGACAATTCTAAAAGCTCCTTGGTGGCTAATTCTTTCCCCTTTGGTTGTAAGGCTATCTAGCCTACTTAACAGAAGATAAGTAACAAGCGTTTATGTTGCACTCTCCCCATCCCAAATTTATTAAAGTACTTTCCGTTTGGGAACATCCTGAAAGTGCATCTCAGTGTGCAGGACAAACTAATTGCGAGGTCACAGATACAAGCAAATAGCAACGACTTTGGTCTCCATTCCCTGGAAGTATTCCATGGATACAATTACAAAGCCACAGATACAAGCAAATCACAATGACTTGGGTTTCCTTCCCCCAGAAATCAACGATTCTGTCGATTCTGTGTTATCACAAAAGCAATTGTGGAAGCTACAAGAACATTGAAAATGTTTATTCATGAAGTGTCAAAAACTGCCTGCAAATCCAGCGAACTTGCTGGTGGCAGTTCTTTTTTAACTGGAATACATATCCAGCGTGAAAGAATAAGTTGTCCCTCTATTACTTTCTGCTGCAAAAATTAACCACGTAAACCATTCTCAATTACTCTGTGTCTACTTTCTTGCATATTTCAGCTGGCAAGCTCTCCAATATGTCATAGTGTCCATAACCATGAAATAAGACATTGATAGAGGCTTTGTCGTTCTTCTGGTACTCCTTCCCGTAGTTTGCAATATTCACCAACTTTCCTGAGTTTCTGTGAACCATATATACAGATATGGGGGCCCTGTAAGTACACAGGGAACAAAAAAAAGCAGGTCATTGCGAGAGGTAACAGGAACATCAACAATTATTTTGAAGAAAAGTTTAGACACAAAAACATATCAACTTCACGTAAGACCAAGTAAATGGGAATTTGGATCACTAAGTCAAACTCCGACAATTCTGACGCCTGCAAGAGCATTTGGCGTAAAACTTTGCCATTTTGCTTTTGCATGAACTCAGGTTTAATTAACTTAAACAGTTAACTAGCACTGTGAATTTCACGCCACAGGTTCCAACATAGTGCAGTGTGATGACACAGATTCAGAAAGGCCGACTTGACGAGGTTGCACATCAAAATAATAAAAACTGTTGAACTTTGACATCATTCAGTCTGTGATTCTCGTGACTTGTTTTTCATGTGGCGAGCTACCAAACAAAACCAACTAACAATCAAATCTTCTCTAGTGATGCAAGAACATGTGATGCCTCGTGCACCATTCAAAAGGAAAAAAGTCAGATTCATTATTATCTCTGACTTATACTTCATATAGGAAATAAGCAACCGACTAACTAGGATTAGCTTAGCTGATTCAAAGTTTGCTGCGCCAGAAACCCAAGAAGTTAGGTGTACAAATTAATCGTAGAGAGTAACTCAGGTTCTAGGCGTCACCAAAATCGAACCCGAGATCAAGTTTACTTTCATAAAAACAAAAACAGAAAGCTATTTATTGAAGGGAGGATCACAGATATCAACTCTCAGCAGAGATAAGATTTATGAAGAAATAACAGAAACTCACTTCAGAACATGAGAAGCCATTAACAACTCAGGTTCTCCACCCCAAACATGTGGCTGTTGAATTTCCTTGACGTATGCATCAAAGTCTCCTTCAATAAACCTGAGCACCCATCAACAAAATCATATACCATTGAGGCCCTAACTTGTAATCAAAGAAACACATAAACAACTTGCGATTCAACTAAGCCCCTATTAGACATAATTTTTAGCCATTAGCAATAAAATTTGGAAAAAAAAAAACAATCCAGTAGTATCTTTTAGCTTGAAGAGTTTAAAAAGCTAGTTTCATTGTTAATAAAATTTCAAGAACTTTAATGCTAATCAAAAACAAAAACAAAAAAATCTACTCAAACGGGGCCTGAAACAGAGGATTACCATTCTGTTTCTTCTCGCCTTTCTAAAAGCTCATTCACAACCTACAAAATACATAATTCACATAGGATAAGAAGCATTTCAATCTGTCCCACAATTTCAGAGATAAGCAGCAGCAGCATATTCTAACAGGTTCATCAATTCTGGGATCTTACTTTAGCTCTTAATTCATCAGCAAGCTCTCTTTGATGATCTCCGTCAGGTGCTTCTTTCCCACTCCTTAAGCAAGCTGCGTGAGCTATTGCTCTAAACAAACACCGCCCATCAGCTAAAACCCCTGCAGCCAACATCCATTGAGCTAATCCAACTAGAACTCAATTCAAACTTAAAAAGGCAAAATTTAGCCCAGGAAGAATAAAATGCAATTAAACACAATTCATCTCCAGCCAAATAATGAAGAACAGTAAAGCCCCATCACTTAATAAAAAAAAAAAAAACAGGCATAGCGAAACGCTCTTAATTCTTGGACTTATTCATCGCTAGAAGAGCAGACAAACAACTCAGAAAACCGCAACATAGCAAGTATCTGGCTGCTAACCTGTGACCTTGTAATCAGAGGAAGGCCTTGCAATTTTGTTCTCATCTGCATCCTCTACAACTTCAGTCCTTAAATTCGAATCGTTGATATCGGTGTTACTCTTTTCAGAGGCCGCCTCAGATTTTAATTCAACAAAATCAATCACCGGAGCAAGGCAAGCACAGACTCCGAACAGCAACCAGGCTGAGTCAGGGCGGTAGAGCCACCTAGCAGGTCTCGCGTCCCAGGTAACATTCCACGAGCCCTCGCCCCGTCTCTCCACATTCCTCAATACATCGGTGCTCTGAAGACTTCCTCCAGAGAGGCCTGAAGGTAAGATGGCATGCCATATAGAAGCTGCGCCACCAATAGAAGCGGAGAGTCTGCAAGATGAGGTATGGTGGCGGCGACGGCTATCGCCGCCGTAAGCTAGGTGAACAGGGTCCCGGTGGAGGCGGGTGTCGTGGTGGTAGGCTGCCGGGACGTGGGCGACGAGCGCTAGTGAGTTGAGTATGGGAGGCCTGTGGCGCGCGCACAGAGCCCCAAGCATCACCGAAGTGTGTGTTCAAGCGGGGCAGACGTCTAACCTGCAAAGCCCTTGCCACGTCCCATTGCAACTTGTTTATAATCCAACGTCTTTCTCTCCCTTTTGTTCTATTTTTATTTAAAAAAAATTACAACTCCTTCCATCCTACTCTCATATTTTTTATACTATTTAACTTTTTCATATAATTTAATTTAAATAAATTTATATTAACATTTATTAAAAAAAATTAAAAATATATATATTTAGAAACTATATATATTAATTTATCAATTTTTATATAAATTTTTTTCATTTATATACTAAAATATTCAAAATAAAAAATTATAGATTAATTACTGAAAAGTGAATTGTACAATGAATGTGGGACAGAGGGAGTATATTCTTTGTACCATTTGACTTTTTCACAGAGTTTAACTTAAATTTATTCATATTATATATTTATTAGAAAAAATTTTAAAAAATATATTTAAAAATTATATATATTAATTTATCATTCTTTATATAAATTTTTTTTATTTATATATTAAAATATTAAAAATAAAAAATTATAAATTAATTACTAAAAAATAAATTATGCAAAGAATATGAAAAGAATGAAGTATCTTTACTGGTTCTATTCATAGATTTAAATTAATTCACATACCAAACCAACCAATACATACGGTACGGTACCGTCTCAGTAAGAAAACGGCAGGAAATGAACAAGTTTCATGCCTCTCAGCTCTGTTGTCTTGCTTACAAAGCCATCAATCATAAATTTTTTTTCTATAATTTTTTAAATAATTTTAATGAAAATATACAATTATTATATGTGATTAATTGATAATGGTATGAAAAGGTTTCTTGATAATTAAAAGAATTTTTTACTTTATTTCATTTATACCTTAAAAGTTAAAATTTTAATATACATATATATGTAGAGTATTTATGAGAAAAAAACACTTAATTAGTCCGCATATATAAAAAAATATTTATATGATGTTAAAATATTGTTAAATATATATAAATTCGACATTGCAACAATACAATAACAAGACCAAAATCATAACATACCGAGAGAAAAAATATTTAATGATAATTTTTAATTTTTAAATTTAGCATATAATATCTACTGTTAATAAATCACATTAATTTTTTCAAAGTTCTTCCCTACAGAGCTCAAAGATGGTTTTAATTGGAACGGACGTGTGGACAAGCACAGAATAGGTTTTCTAGAGGGAGACGGAAGAAGTTGCGGGTCACAGGCTCACAGCAGACAAAAGGATTCCAGATGTTTCCTGCTTTGGTTTTTCCAGAGCCCCTGAAATGACTAAAACACCCACCGGATGTGAAGAATGGTTGCATAAAAGCATGTTAAAAAAACCTCAATCATGCTAGGGGTGAAAGACATCAACCCTAACCCGAAAACCAACCCGAAACCCGACATATAGGGTCGGGTTATGGTCGGGTCAATGAAGTAAAAAATAAGTATTCGGATCAACCCGAACCTGACCCTATTCAAAGACTCAAAAGTCGGGTTGGTTCGGGTTAAACCCGAAACCACCTGATTGACCCGATTTTAAAATTTTCCTATATATAAAGCCCAGCCCAAGACAATAATTTGCTTGAGCCCATATCACATAAGCCTAGCCTAACCCTACACTTACCCTAAACTAAGTGTAACCAACTCCCATCCCCATCCAGGCCATCCCATCCCGTCGCCTACTATTTCTCTACTCGAAATTGAATATGCTCTTTTGCCCTTATGCCACCGTCCGGCTTCAATTGCCTTGTCGTGTTAGGTTTGGGCTGTAAAGCGGATTGTGCATCGGGTTGTCCTTCGATTCTTTGTCCGGTGGCGATGGATGGGAGATTGGCAACCTAAGCCGAGATGATGACGACTAGGGCAGCCCTCGGAAGGATGGGCAACAAGCGAAGACGACGGAGTACTGCGGATGGAGAGGGGGGCTGAATCGAGCGATGCTCTCCTCTTTGATTGAGTGCCACCAGCAGTCGAGCAACGCTTTACTGTGACTTTATGGGGTGGTCGACGGTGGCATGAAGGATTGGGGCTGGTGAGTGGTCACGGCAGAGGAGGCTTTTGGCAATGAGGTGCTAGTTTATTTCGGGTAAACCCAACCCTAACCCTATATTTTTTTGTTAGGGTCGGTTCGGGTTAAGCCGATAAATATGATCGAGTCGAGTTGTAATTTTCGGATGAAGAAGTTACTTGAAAATTTTGGGTTCCGACCCGAACTTGAAATTTACAGCCCTAAATCAGGCTGCTCAAACCTGAACCTAACCTTGTCCATAAAGTCATTGGGAAAGTATGGAGTTATCTTATTCTATCCAATCATACTCATACAATTTTTAAACTAGTATATTTACATTCAAAATATGATTTTATTTTAAAAGTAAAATTATAATTTAACATAAATTATCTTATATTACTTTAATTTATGATTTGTTAAGTATTAATTAATTATAAATATACACATTTTTTAAAAAATATATGTAAATATATAAAAATGAAGTCTAAAACGGTCCAACACATACCTTAAAAATGGGTTGGTGGGTAGTATTCATATACCCACAAAGTAAGTACTATCCGAACTCGATTATTTGAGCAGAAAGTTTGATATTAGCTATATCCGGCTAAAATCCTACCTTTTGACATCCCTTACATCCAGAAAATTGCTTAATTTCATATAGAGTAATCAAAACTCTATTACTCAAAAAGTTGGAAAATCACCCTCCCTATATTTTCTATAAAAATAAGGTTTTTCTTTTTAAGCTAAGTATGAAAGATCAAAAATACTTTCATGTCTTTTTTCAAATGATTATAGTATATACAATGAGTACTAAACTTGAATTTGGATTGGCATGACACTTGAGCTGCATTTGAACTTCAATGCCCACCGAGTTTGAAAAAGTCCGTTTTCCGAAGCCACCGGATAGAGTACCATCTAACAAAGGTAGAATTTCAAAAAAAAACCCCGAGGTTTAGTGAATACTTCACTTACCCCCTCCTATTTAGAAATTCTCCACTTTACCCCCTTAAGTTTAATAGATCCTTCACTTACCCCCTTCCATAATATTGAGGACCAAAATGCCCTTTTTCCAATTTTGTCAATGTTTATCTTTGAACAAATAATTTAGAAAATTTTTATTTTGGTAATCAGAAATTTAGAAAATGTTGACAACACTTTTTACCATCTCATGTTAATTTAAATATGTACTATATAGTCAGTTAATTAATATTAATAAATTAAAATTATAGTCTTTCTAGAATTATAGATTTTTATAGTAATAAATCACATAAATACTAAAATGAATACTTAAAATAAAAATAAAATCTATTTATATGAACATTTATATACTGGTATATGAACATTAATGCTCTTGTCAAGTATGGACGCTGCATTTACTTAGTCTAATTGCCCAATAATTATTGTATAATTACTATAAAATTTAAATTATTAATTTTTCTTTACTTGAAGAAAGAAATTCTTTTTTCTATTATTGATGAACATTTCACTTAGGTGAAATTTCAAAAAGTTGACAATTATGATAGAAAGAAGGTTTAGAAACCTTACTACGTATTTAAGGCCAAGATTATTTTGCATTAGTGTTAATGTATTGTTGTATATTATTCTTATACAAAATTATCATTTACTTTATTTCAAAAAAAATTATTATTTACTCAAATTACCTATTTACCGAGATTTACATTTTAAGAAGTCCAAAACTGCCTGGAAAGTCACATAAATATTTTAAAATTATTTTTTAAACGTATTAAAGTGTAGGGTTTTAATAAATTAATATTTTTAGCAAAATAATCACTTTATATAAGAATGATGAAAAAATGATCTAATTCTAAGATTTACTTTAATTAACTTACCTATTGTTCATTTTATATACATATAATCGAAATAATTATTATATTATAGACATGCAAAACTTCCTTAAAAAATAAAAATGTATGATGTAATAAGTAAAAGTATCTAAATTAATATATAAAACTATCAATTATATGTTTCTGTTGAAATAATATAGTTTCATCTCTGACATTATCTAACAGGTTGCTCTTGACAAATATTTACATTTGTTGAATAATCGATGACACTCGTTATATCCAACAATTAAGGGTGTAATAGTCGGTTATGAAACTAAGAGGCACAAGTGTGAGTACCTTTTTAACCTAACCTGTGAGGTTGTAACTAACCATTTTTCACAAATCGTCATATTGACTTTGACATAATATTCCACTTAGTTTTTTTTTTATATCTAGTTATACACTGATACTTAAATTGAGTTTTAGAATGTGCTTTATAAAATTAACATATTTTCATGCTTTGAAATGACAAAATGGAATACAGAGGAAAAAAAAATTTGGGGCGTAGTTTGAGTCTGTCATTGAAATAGCATGATATAAATATTTGCTAACATTTGTCTTTCTTTTACAAATTGAAGTAATTATTATATTATAGACATGTAAAACTTCTAATTATTATATTATAGACATGTAAAACTTCATTAGAAAATAAAAGTGTATGAAGTAATAGGTAAAAATATCTAAATTAATATGAAACTATCAATTATATGTATATAAAATGGACAATATGTAAGTTAATTAAAGTAAATTTTAGAATTAGATCATTTTTGCATCATTCTTATATAAAGTGATTATTTGTCTAAAATTATTAATCTATTAAAATCCTACACTTTAATATGTTTAAAAAACAATTTTAGAATATTTTTATGACTCTCTAGGTAGTTTTAGACTTCTTAAAATGTAAAGCTCAGTAAATTAAAAATTTCATTAAATAATAATTTTTTGAAATAAAGTAAACAATAATTTTATATAAGAATAATGTACAACAATACATTAAAACTAATGCAAAATAATCTCGCCCTTAAATGCTTAGTAAGTTTTCTACACCATCTTTCTATTATAATTGCCGCCTTTTTGAAATTTCACCTAGGTGAAATGTTCATCAATAATAGAAAAAAGAATTTATTTCTTTAAGTAAAGAAAATTTAATAATTATACAATAATTATTGGGCAATTAGATTAAGTAAATGCAGTATCCACATTTGACAAGGACATTATTGTTCATATACTAGTATGTAAAAGTTCATATAAATAGATTTTATTTTTTTAAGTATTGATTTTAGTATTTACATGATTTATTACTATAAAAATCTGCAATTCTATAAAGACTATAATTTTAATTTATTAATATTAATTAATTGACTAGATAGTACATATTTAAATTGATATGAGATGGTTAAAAGTGTTGTCAAAATTTTTCTAAATTTTTAATTACCAAAATAAAAATTTTCTAAATTATTTGTCCAAAGATAAACATTGACAAAATTGGGAAAGGGGCATTTTGGTCCTCAATATTATGAAAGGGGGGTAAGTGAAGGATTTATTAAACTTTAGGGGGTAAAGTGGAGGATTTACAAACAAATGGCGGGGCAAGTGAAGTATTCACTAAACCTCAAGGGGTTTTTTGAAATTCTCCCTTTAACAAAAGGGTGGAGGCTTTCTGCCTTCTTTATAATTTTAATTTCAGGGGCAGTTAGTTTACTTCAACTTTAATGTTTCATTGGATATTATTCCTATGTAGATTGTTTATCAAAATTACCAGTTGTCAAAAACCCTCACTATAATAAGTTCATATTAGAGTAATTTGTATAATTATTGGTGAAAAGTAAATATTTTTGTTAATGTTTCTTTTTCTTTAGCTTTGTTAAGTTAAAAGATTAAATAATACTTTCTTTAAAAAAATGAAAACCTTAAAATTATTTTTTTTAGTCTTGTTAAAGTCTAATGTTTTAATAAATTGATAATTTAGACTAATAATCATTTTATATAAAAATAATGTATAATAATACATTATAATTAATGGAAAATGAACTTACCCAGACTTAAACTAGAGACAGTCTATGAATTTGAGAATCTAGAACAGAAGTCCCCTTTACTTGTTCTACTAATAAATTCAATACTTCATAAAATGATTCACACTTTAATTCCAACATATGCTAAACAAACTTTAAAGAAAAATGATGCGACATATAATGGCTATAGATATAATTATACAGAACTCGTTTTGATTTGAAACATTCAGTAAGCATTTAACACATCAATAATGAAAAAGTTTGTAAAATTCTTAGCTTAACCCACAAAGTTTTGGTTAGTACGGCGACAACGAGGGACTAAGCCAAAGATTTTCTTTATGGGGTCTATATACAATTAATTTTTTGTATACAAAAAGCTTATAAAAAGAAAATATAAAATTTTAATGCATTTATAGAAAAAAAATTTTAATTAATTTTTATTTTATTTTATTTTTTAAAATTAATAGAATCATTTGCTAGATTTCAGTGGGTTTCATGAAAAAATTATTTAACATTTTTTAAAGAAATAAAAAAAATTTAATGGGGTCCATAAATTCCAGAGAAATACATATGGATTCGTCCATGACGACAACCATAAGGGATGGTAATAAAGAGGGTGGAATGTTAAAAGAGCAGGTCATTGAGAACGAGGATCTAGATGGAATGTGACCGACGAGTTGGTGTTGGTGAATTCTTCCACAAAATGAAGAGTTATTGCCAATTGGTTGACAGATATGACGATAATTCTCCTAAACTCATTCAGAAAAGAGTTTTTTTTTTTTTGGTAAAATTAAGAAAATAGCTAAATATATTAAAAATACTTAACAAAAATTTTCACGTCTTCAAAGGCTTTTGCGGGTACACATAAAACCCGAGTTGAGGCCTAAGTTTGATTTCTTACTCTATCTTTTTTTTTTTAATATTCAGAACTATCTACTACTATAAACTTATGGATGTTTTTGGAATAAGGAAATACGGAGGGGTGTCTTCAACCAAAGCCAATACCAAGACAACGCAAGACCCTCACCATTCGGGTTCTTACTTCATTAACTAGTGACAAAATTATTAGTTAAAAAACATTAAAAAAAAAAAAGAAACAAATTTGTCGCCTATAAATCATTAGCCCTATAAATTTCAACAAATAGGCAAGTTAGCTCTTAGTTTTCACAAACACACACAAAAAAATATTTTCTGACTAAAATAAAATATAGCATGTAAATTTCCATTTACTCCATCTGTCCACGAACCTTTGCACCATTTGCCTCTGCATGTAAACCAAGAAATATTCACTGTTTCATGTTCCTTTCCGCGATTGTCCTCCTTTCTTTGCTCAGTCTCTCCACTTCAATCTAGCCTCAATTAGTCTTCTTCTCCGTCCTCGCCTTGCCTCCAACGTTGATCGTGCCTCTGTCCTCACTTGGCCTCCATCATCAATCGCACATTAGTCATCAATCCCACCTCCATCTTTGCTTGGCATTTGTCATCAATCGCACATTCGTCCTAACTTAGCCTTCATTGTCGATTTGTCTCTATTGTTGGCCGACATACTCAGTCACCTTGCTGCCATTGTCAATCTGCCTCTATTGTTGGCCGACATACTCAGTCACCTTTCCTCCACCATCAATTGCTTTGTTCATTGTCCGGCCATCTCTATTTTCCTACATCTCGCGTCTGTCCATTCTATTATCCTCTTCTCCATCATTTATCTCTTCCTCTGTCCCATCAATCGCCTCCGCTACTAATCTCCTTTGCCCACTAATTGCCTCTGCTACTAATCACTTTTGCCACTAATTGCCTCTGCCTGTTGTTCCTCAATCCCACCAATTGGGATGAGAAGCATTGCGAAGGATTGGCATATTTGTCCATCTCAATTTTGGGGATATGGAAATAAGGGCATAATTGTCTTTTGGATGAATAAAACTTATAGCCAATTCGGGACAAATTAATTCATCCCAATTAATGTGTTTTTTAACTCAAGTCTGGTAGGATACGCTGGTCTGGTCTGACCTAATTCGATTTGATCTAAATTCAACCCTAAAGTTTCGCATTATTACAATCAGACCCAACCCTTATCTCTCCCATCTCGCATAGCTTTAGCTTCCCCCACCACAAATTTTTCTTGAAGAAGTGCTCGATTCGCGAACCTCATCCAAGATTCCAACCGTTGATCAGCCACCCAACGAGCACTTCGCTCCCCTAGTTGGCCTCTCTCCCTTATTTAGCTATACTTGGTAGACTCATCGAGGCTCTGTTCAAATCTTGCCCAATATTAAGCGAGATTTGCACAGCCTTTGCTCTGCCAACCTCTGGTAAAGGCCTTGTGTAGCCCCTCGGCATACCTCATGGTAAGTCGGTGACTCCCCATAGCCTGATGTGCACCTAACTGCTTCAAAGGGGAATGAGGTTAGGTTAATAGCAGTTGAGGAGCAGTTGAGCAAGCCTCTGTGATGAAGAACCAAAACCGGATGCTACTACAATGGCGGAGCAACGAAAAAAGATGAATAAGGAGACTGGTTGCATAACAAAGAAGAGAGAGCTACCTGAGATTGTAAATGTTGTCAACTTTATGAACAAATCGGTTATAAACCAGGACCGGGTTATTAACAATTGGAAAAACGCATTCATTTGGTCCCATTAAACTTAAACAAACTAGAAGAGGGAATGACGCAAAGTTTTTGGGTTATAAAAAAAATGGTGCAAAAAGATATAAGATGGATGAAGTACTTAGTTATTAATTCACAATTTCCAAATTATACTATCTAAAGCAATAGACTTTGATGGGACGTTAGTAACAGTTCTTTCTCTGCTGCACTAACTTTTGCTTTTTTTTTTGTGCTGAATCATGCGTTTTTGTTTTTGTTTTTGTTTTTTTACAATTGTTTGCCGGTAGTTTTTTTTCTCTTTGCTAAAAAAGGGTAAATTATAAAATTGGCCCTCTTTTTGTATGAAGAAATATCTTCTAGTTCTTAGACTTTGAAAGTAGGTATTTTACCACTTTTTAAAAAACTTTAGAGTTTTATGTTTTAGGCCATCAACTTTCATAAATGACACTTAAAAGCTTTGATTGCTCCTAAAACCCAAATTTACTTCTTTAATCTTATATCATATATTTTAGAACTATCAAATTTATTACCAACACTTTCCAATCATTTAATTTTTTTAGCTCTTTCGTATTGATCATATCTTATTTTAGAATTCATAATTTTTTATTATTTTTTTATTAATATAATAGGTATAAAAAGTTATATCTTTGTCAGTTGTCCCAGAATAACGTGCGGGTCGGCGTCTAGTTGTTTATTATTGCAAGAACTCTTGGGTTCTTTTTAGACTTTTTTTTTTTTTTCCACTATCAGAAAAGGAGTTGAGTTATGGAAGAATCATTAATAAGCAGACAGACTAGTCAATTCTTCTGTTTTTATTACTTTCTTTATTACCTTCTTCAATAAAAAATTAATAGTTAATGGAAAATGCCAGTCGTAAAGCGTAGCTTTTGTTTGGTTGGCCAGGCGAATATGCCATTTCCCTTGTGCTATTTTATGCGCACCTTTACGGGGAGGTGAGCCGAAAAATGCCACTTTTGTCACGTTTCACCCCACTGGACTGGAGATGCAAATATGGGTGGAAATCTTACGTCTTCCCACTTCAGCGGATCGCAAAGGAATAAAATTATGTGTAAAACCCACTTAAATTTCTTTATATTTGGAGGTAGGTCAGCCCAGTCCATATCGGCATGAGTCTGGCGCAAAGGAATCAACAGCCCGAGACCAACCCACTATTAGGGATCGGCATGGATCCATGCCCCAGTGGAGCTCAAATCTAACCCACTCTTATTGAGCAGGATTTTTAAATGATCTACCAATTTTGGAGCGGGTCGAATCATGATATACTTCTGATGTTTTAAGAAATGGGTCAAGTTTGGAGTTCCATAAAATACCAATTAAGTAATAGTCTATCATTTTACTTGTGAGTTTCACTCGCCATTTTCGCCACTTTTGTGTTTTGCCAATTTAGACGAGCCGCTGATTCTCAATCTTTTCACTTCACTGATTCATTGTGTTTGCTGGTTTGTTGTGGTCATAGGGCCGTCATCACCAGGGGCGTTGGAACTGACGCCCGACTGCATGATGAACATGTTGAACTTAACGAACCGTTTATTGTACATGACGGTGGGGAGCAAGTTGGCGAAGCAGAACCCAAATTGCTACCCGGAGCTAGCAGGCTTGGTGGACAATAGCCCGCAGTGCCTCTACTACTTGTTGGACAAGAATGCCACTTCCAACTACAACTTCTTCATCGACCTTCACAGGGCCTTTAAGCTCCCTTTCGTCTGTGGCGTCTCTACTCCTCCCATCAATCTCTGCTCAAGTATCAATACCATCATTTTGAACTTGAAGCTTTAGATCAATTAACTTAATTTACCATTTGACTTGAAATTATTCTTGCTTTTGTAGAAAAATAAAATACTATTATTTCAAAAGTAGTACCGTTGTTTTGAATTGCTTGTTTTATTTCACTTGTTTTTTAATTTAAATTTGACTTAAAACATATTTATCTTGTTATTATTTACTAATTTGTTCAACAACATTAAAATAGGTATGTTGTTTTTCTAAACAACAGTAAACTAAATAAGAAAAAAACTGCTACAAAATATTTGAAATAGCTATAATTTTTTTTTTGAATTATTTATCAAAATATCATAAATTGGATATCCACAAGTTAAATGAAGCGGGTCGTGGATCAATCCATAAATGAGTGAAGCGGGTTGTAGATTGATTCATAAAGAAGTGGAGCAAAGATGGATCGCTCTTTGGAGTAAGTAGATCCACTTCATGCCCATCCCTGCCCACTATTACGAGGCTATACAGCACTAGGCTTTAAGTAGAGCAAGGCCGGCTTTCACCAAACCTAAATAAAACTTTTTCCTTAAAAATAAAAGGAAACTCAAATAATATAATTGCACTTCATTTTCTCTTGGACAAAAATTATGTATCTTTTATTGAACCACACATTGTTGCAACATATTTGTGTTCATGCGTATTTGCTTCTTTAATTTTTTTTAAAAAGTAAAAAAAAAAAATACTTGATCCTTCTCATGTTTCTTGACACATGAGATCGAAGCGGAGATTAAAATTGATTGAATTTGATAAAATGGTTCAATTACTTAATTTGTATTAGTTGACAATTGAATTTCACAAAGTCTAAAAATTATATGAGTGTTGTGTTTAGATTGTTTCCAAATTAAATTAACTGAATAAATAACAATGCTTATAGCTTTCTGGTAAAACTTTCAAAAAAAAAAAACTTGGTAGTGTTTTTGTTCTACTTTGTATAAGATAATCAATGTGATACTATCTTTTAGCACTTATAGTTCATGTGAATATGAAACAAAAACAATGAATAGATTAACGCAACATCACCGTATGAAGATATTTTATGTAATAATGTGAAGTGTCTTAAATTTCTAAAGCAACGATGAAGTTTAGTAACATGGGAGTATTTGTGTAGATAAGCCTGAATAATATTTATGATCACGCTCTTGGATAATATTTATGCCACTCTATCTCCATCTTTTGAACTCCCATACTCATATGCAAAAGGATATGAGCCCGCACATGTAGAAACACCGCATGAAAAAATGTATAAACATACATACAAACACATGTGCAAACATAGGGGTTGACTATGTCTTTTCCAGGAAAATTGGGGCTGATTTTGTCCTTAACCTTATTTTAGAAAATCGGGGCCTGCTTGACCCGTTAATTAATTACAGGGCCTTACTTAGATCAGAATATATATTTTAGGGGTTTACTGTGAGTTTTGCAGAATCTTGTTTCTTGAACCCAAAGACAAAAAGGGCAAAAGCTGCAGCAAATTGTGCAGCTCGATTTGATTCGCCATTTCCATCAATGGCGATCGACGTCGAGATCTTCCAAACCATACAACCCTCTCGCTTCGTCTCTTTCACTATCCCCTCCTCCGAAGCCACCGTAACTCGCTCTCACCTCCGAGTAGCCGTTCTGGACTCGCCCGTTGCAGCCAGCGGCTCGCCGCCCCATGTGGCCGCCATGTTCGTACCCAAGAACCGCGAGACCGACTGGGTATTCTCCACGGAGTCCGGCCATCTCGAGCTACTTCTCTCTTTCCCAAACTTCCAGCGTCTCATTTTGATCGGAGAAGAACCCGTCACCGTTCCTGGTTCGAGTTCGCCAACAATCTACCGTCGCCCAACTGAGGCCCAACTACCGATGAGTTTCCAGGAGAGCATAAAGCCGCTGCTAATTGCTTTGACTCCGAAAGCTTGCTTCGTTGATCCCAGTTTTGACATTCAAATATTGGTTTATGATGACAATCTTTTCTGCAGCGTTGTGTTGGAGAAGACTACTGGGCCGTTTGTCGGTGAGATGGTCGTCGAGGACGTCGAGGTTCAAACGGATGAGGAAATGGATTGCGTTCCTACGAGGCAATTCAGGAGGAGGCTGAGATTTAAGAGGATGCCAAACTTGATTCAGAGCGAGATTCAGATTGTGCCCGAGGTGTCTTCTGATCCTGCTACTATGAGAATTGATGGGGATGTGACCTTTAGGCCTGATCTTTCGGTGTTGGTTCATGTGTATTTGGTGCCAATGGTAGCGAGTCTTGCTTTAATTGCCCCTTACCTTGAACGGAGGATTCGAGCTGGGTTTAGGCCTAAAGCTTTGTGTCTTGGGGTAGGCGGAGGAGCGTTGCTGGGTTTCTTGAGTTCCCAACTGGGCTTTCAGGTTCTGGGTGTGGAGATGGATGAGGAGGTTTTGAAGGTTGCTAGGAAGTACTTTGGATTAGAGAATGTTGATTCTATCAAGCTGTTTGTTGGAGACGCAGTGGAATTTATGGAGAAACTTGCTGGTGATGATGATGATGCAAACAAGAGATTCTACATTGATGCTGGTGATGTATCTGAATTCGATGTTATAATGGTTGATTTAGATTCTAGTGATTTGGTTAATGGTGCTGCTGCCCCGCCACTGGACATGGTCAAGAAACATATTCTTGTGGCTGCCCAATCAATCCTCCGCGAATCTGGAATTTTCGTGGTCAATGTGATCCCTTCAACTAATTCTTTCTATGAGAAGTTGAAGGGGAAGTTCATGAAAGTTTTTCCTGAGTTATATGAAATTGTGGTTGAAAATGAAGAGAATCTCGTTCTCATTGCCAAGGCTTTGCCTTCTCGGTCTTCAGCTAGCGATGATGAGAATAATTTTCTCGATAGATTGAGATTGGCCATTTCTGGAGCATACATGCAATCTATCAAGAGAATCTGAAGCATTCTTTTTGATACATAGTGTAGTTAGGATACTATTCGTTGTTGTCGTTTTCAAGAATGAACATTAGCTGATAGGACTGAGCTGGTTTGCATTCTTGCTTAGCACATTGCTTAGGACATCACCACAAAAGTAGGAGAAAGACAAAAGGGTAGGCAGAAATTGGAGTACAGTGAATTGTTTAGCCATTCCCTGTACAGGAATTGAAATACAGGGAAGATAAAAGTAGGAAGAGACAGTTAGCTTCAAGGACAAGGAATTCCCTAACCATGTTTGTATAGTCAGTATGCTTTTAAACTTGTGATTTCATGATGATCAGCTTCAAGAACACCTCTTATTGGATCAATCAAATCTTAACCCCATTCTAGGGGTTCAAGAATGTAGAATCTTATAAAATTTTTCTAGAATCTTCAGGTTTTCAGTGAATTCCAGCAAAACGTGAAGTATATAATCATTACTTTCAGTCGCTGTCTTATTGAGACATATTTAGGGGAATTTTCTCATCGAAGTTTCGAGAAGCATGTTTCCTTGCATTTCAGTTCAGAGTTGAAGACTGTGGGAAGAATATAAGAATTGAGATGTGACCATTTAGTGCATTCATTTGCAATTGTGACAAAGGACTGCAATTTTCATCTGCCATGTTTTCCTGTGAAGAACTTACTAATTTTTGTGAGATAGTCATATCAGGCTTGTAAGAATGAAACATTAGAAAAATGTATTACTGCCAATCTTCATTATATAATTCTGAAATTTGATCCACTATGTGCTTCTTACCAGAATTTTATGTAAACACTCCCTGAAAGTTCGTCGGCAATTGTGCATGACATTTATTTAGCTGTTGTTTTAAGTCTTGAGTTGAGTATTGACAATAGTTTGGCATGTTCCAAGGTTCTTCCATTTTGCTGATTATTGGTGGATTTCATGCTCTCATTTACTGAACATTCCATCTCAAACTGGTGAATTAGAATCACTGTGTATAGTTAGACTACCATGCCACATGATGTTCTTCTACTGCAGAACCTACAGTTCCAAATCTGGCACTGAAAATGGTGCAGATGTCAAGCAACCACTCTTGGATTCAGACTAGGTATTGGATGATTCCAGCTTCTGATCATGCTTCCATTTATATTTTGAGCCCATTTCTAGTGTTCAACTGTATGAAAATTTGGACGATTTCTGATGGAATATGATTTGAACACTTGGAAACTGATATGTTGATACTGTCCAGGTTTTAATACTCATTCAGTCTGGTATTGATGATTAATTAGTGTGCTCCGCTTTCATATTTTGTTTGATGAAATAGCCTAACAATTGTAAGTTCTACTAGTACAATTTATGATCCCACTGTTTGGCATCCTCATGCGCAGAGTACAGTTACATCAAGAACAGCGTCTAGTATCAGTGTTCCTTGTCAACATGTTCCTTTGATTATCTGATAGTGGGTACCTGTCATCTTTGCAATGCTTTCAGCTAATACGTTGGTTATGTGGTGCTTCTGCTTGAGCTCACTTTCTGTATGCTACTTTGGGCTCTGGAATGGGTGTTGGGAAGTAAGATATGATCACGGCTGAATCGTTTCCAAGTTCTAATTCATGCTGAAGTGTTATATAAAGTACTAATGAGTCATGTGCGTTTGAAATGTCCGATACATCTGACATGAGTACGCCACTGTGCATGTAACCCGAATGGGCAATGTAGAGTAGCTTCTTCGAGGAGGTTGCAAGAGGTATCAGGTATGGTAAGGGTCTCAGTCGAGCTGCAGGCGTTGTCCTAAAGACAGGTATCTACGTATGGCATACAAATTTTACCGAAAAATCTGATGGAGCTGATGAGAAGTAAAAAAAGTTCATGATGAAACATGCTAATACATATTTTACCGAACCACTAGGGTGTAAATTGGTCGGGCTAAGAGCTTAAGATACTTGTTGTGGCTCCATTCGTTTACAGTCCTATGAACTACTTTAGTGTCTGTCAGCACTCAATTTAAGTTATATTTCTACGGAAGTTGGTGAACATATTCCATTTAGTATATATTGCATGGAACCATATACAAATCAAGCTCTAATGTTAATGGAGAAGATGAGGAAAAGTACCACCTTGTTTGTTTTTTCATCATTGTTGTTTTTATTTGTTTTACCTTTCACTTTCATAAGTGAAATTAGAAAGAGTTATAGGGTGAGCTTTAGAAAAGCAAATCGACGTGGATTGCAGAATGTAATGAAGGTTAAGCATTTGTTGATGAATTCCTAGTCATCTCTCTCGTCTATCATGTTTCATCATTTTGAAGGGTAATGACATTCTTCATAATTATGTGTGTAGTACAGTACTCCATATCAGTCAAGAGTTGATCTAAATATAAGTTGAAATTCTAGAATGGGCTGAGATTATGTGACGTTTGTGATGAACTGTCATGTTAGTGTTTTATTTTATAAATTAACACGATATTTACTAAACATATAATACTCCTTTCGTCCCAATTCTTTGCTCCATTGTAGTTTTTTTGGCTTAAATTTAATTTAAATTTATTTATATTATTATTTGTTAATTTAAAAAAAGCATATTTGGAAACTATGTAACTCATAGTTTTCAAATATAATTTTTTTAAAAAATATAATATATATATATATATATGAAATTTATTTAAAAAAACTGAAATGAAGTACTTCCTCCATCCCAAATTAGATGAAACATTTTGATACACACAAAGATTAATATGTATGTAATTTATGTTATTTTTTTTCAATTTTACCCTTGGAACTAAATTTTTTTTTTTTTGGATTTTATGTAATGAGAGTTTAAATAATGATTTAAAAAATAATTTTTATTTTTATTTTATGTGATGAGAAATTGAATGAAGATTAAAAAAAGATTCTTTACTGAGTTTTGTGTCGTGAGAGTTTAAATGAGAATAAAAGAGTAAATTAATTATTTAAAATTTTCTAAAAAAGAAAATGTTTTAATTTTTTTGGGGATATCCTAAAAAAATATATGTTTCATCTAAACATATGAAAAATATTTCATGCAAGTTAAACTTGACGGTGTTTCATCTTATGCGCAACAAAAGGCAATGTTACTAAGGAGGATCCATGGTAAACTAAATGACATTGAAGGAAGCTATTGACATGAAATGTAGTACAGAACAGAGCTACAGTGGCTGGTACTGAGAAGCAATTGTG
Source organism: Aquilaria sinensis (assembly GCA_005392925.1). Taxonomy (NCBI): domain Eukaryota; kingdom Viridiplantae; phylum Streptophyta; class Magnoliopsida; order Malvales; family Thymelaeaceae; genus Aquilaria; species Aquilaria sinensis. The sequence continues at coordinate 42,768 of SMDT01001185.1, forward strand.
TACTTCAACTTCGTACAAAAAGGTTCAGTAGGCCTCCCACCAAGTCACCAACCAACCAACCATCACTGACCAGGAATCCATGAGTAATTTGTTATAAACAGATATAGGTAAGCTTACCTAGCTACTTGATTTTTCCTCCCCTCCCATCCCCGAATGCCAATAACTGCCCTTATAAACAATGATCATTGAATTTGTTGTTCATGCACCAAAAAGATATTTTAAGATAGATATTGGCGTGGTAAAAATAAGCATTGCCCCTATTGGCGTGGTTTTTTCTGTCTGAGATAAATATTTTCATTTAAAATTGGATCAAAATAAAACATTGTATTAAGATTAGGAGTACATTACAAGTAAAGTGAAAGTTAAAGTTAAAAGTAAAATAATAATTAAAAATTGAAGGTAATGCATTCAATTTATTCTGAATATATGGAGCTGGTGACACATAGTACGTGTATAAAATTTGAAAATCAACTAAACCGAACGAAAAATAATAAACAAAACAGAAAGGTTGGAGGAGGAGAGTTGCGTTACGTTGAAGATTGGACGGAGGGACCCACGGCATAGAAGTTTCATCCGGCTACTGCTGGCCTATAAATTCCCCACCGCCCCATTGCCGTGTCAACGCAGGCAACAGCAAATACTAGCAATTACCATTTCGCAACCAAAGATTTTAATTTTCTTCTTCTTTCCGACCGAGTCAGCCATGTCTCAGGTACCCATCTTCTCCTTTTTCTCTAATATCATCGGATTTCGAAACCCTTCCAACTTTTTATTTTTTCTCCTTTCTGTTTTGGTTCCTGCTTATGGCTGTAGCATTTCGTGTGGATCAGGTTTTGTTTCTTGTGAGATTAGTTAGATTTGTGGTTCAATCATCTCAAGTGGGAGGTGATTTTTGTTTGACTATGTTTGATTTAGCCGTAATTTAATAGATAATCAGGGGAATTTAATCAAATTCTGCTAGTTTGCTATTGGGGATTGCGCATAATAGGGAAGATGAAAGATTTGTGCCATTCCTTTCCTGTTTGAATTAGCTTTTTGTTTCTTTTTTTTTTTTTTTCCTTTCTTAGAAAACGTGGAAGCAAAGCATGTGTTGATCTCTCTATTCCATTGCTTTTGTTCGTTTTGATGGAACATATCTGGCGAGTATGATCTTACATGTATTTGTAACAGTCAACTAAAATTATGAACTTCATGTCCCCGACCTCAATGTTTTTGGGGTTAATGAAACATAATGCGGTACTTTTGACATCTTATCGTTTTCGGGGACATGTAATTATGCTTGTTTAATGTGTTGTTTAAGTTGGCCATTGATTCATACTTGGTCTAACATAAACTTTTTTTCTTTGTTCATTGCCTTCTGCTTTGTCCTCACATGTTGATATTCCTTGATCTTCACCTCCCGTGGTGTTATTTTGAATAGTTCTTATTTTCTAAAATTGAAATGCTTTACATAGCCTTCTTCACATAAATGATGAAAATTCCTTCAGTCACACAATCTATCCTTAATCGTGAGCAAATTCTATGATTGTCTCCGAGAATTGCTCTAGGGCTAGGCTGTTATACAAGTGTTCAAAATTTATCTGAATTTTGTTTACCTGTTGATGAGATCATTGACGGTAATGTGTTGTGCTTTCTCTTTTCAAATCTCAGACTGTAGTCCTCAAGGTTGGTATGTCATGTGAAGGCTGTGTTGGAGCAGTCAAGAGGGTGTTGGGGAAAATGGAAGGTATGCTATAGCAAGTCATTTACAGCTCTCGTTCTCTCTAGGATGAAAAATTGTTCATGTATAGAAATATCCAATGGGCCATAACCATTTTATGTGGTAGCTAAAAGAAGTAGAAGTTTGGACATCTTAGTTACAAGAAATTATTGAAGTTTTGCTTTGATCGTGTTTTCATCCTCTGAGTGCTGATCAAATGCCCTGTATATTACCTTTATAATCTTCAGGAGTGGAATCATTTGATATAGATTTGAAGGAGCAGAAAGTGACGGTGAAAGGTAATGTCCAGCCTGATGCTGTTCTGCAGACTGTGTCGAAGACTGGGAAGAAGACCAGCTTCTGGGAAGCCGAAGCACCAGCAGAGGCAGAGGCAAAGCCTGCAGAAGCCAAGGCAGAACCTGTGGCTGCTTCTTAGGGTATCATTCCCCGTCCCATCGCTCCTTGCCAATGTGCTATGGTTTGTGATAATATCTTACGAACCTGTAGTATATGGTGGCTTCGACTTGGACTTTGGAAGCTGGAATAACTTTTGGAAGCTTGTAATCTCCAAAACTAATAGGATTTGGTGGTTTGATTACTACCTGTTGTCTATCGCTTAATTTGAATGAAGCTTTCGTGTTATCTTCCATGGTTCTTTTCTCTTTGCTTTTGTGTATTATAAACGTGGTGATTGGTATATTGGCAGAAGAAAGCTGCTCTATCGGTTGGTTTCTTTCTGCTTTGGAAATTTTCTTTTACCCACGGTAAGAGGTGTGATTACAAAATCAAAATTAGACTGACGAATCAAAAAATCAGAAACAAAAAAAGGAAATCCAATTGTAGTGTAATGTGGCAATCGTAGAAAACCCTGCCCATCAGATTCCCATTTACTTGGCCATAGTTCAGTAATTCTCCATCAATCTCAATTATTTGCCTTCACTTAGAATGGAAAAATGACTTTAGTTTATGTAAATTAAGATTAAATAAAATGATGACGTGTAAAACCTGAAGAAACAGGGCCAATGAAACCGAAGTCAACAGTTTTAACAAAAAAAAAAACAACAAAAGGGGGGCCACTTTCACTTTCCGGACCAGAAAGCTCGAGTTAGTGGCAGGCACCATTTCCATTTGTCTGTCTAGGTTCATTACGCCTAACGTAGTTGGCAAGACAGGAAATATGAACGAACTCGCTCTATTTTAGTTTTTACTAAACAACAATCAATTACAGTTTAATAGAAATACAGTCAGATCAATGTGACCTTTCCAGTTTTTAATAGAAATAAATACAATCAATCAGTTCAGTTCATTTATTTATGTATTTTGTCTATTTATTTATGGGGTTTCTCTTTCTCCTTTTTTTTTTTTTTTGATGGGAAAGAAAGAAAGGCGTCACTAATTTGAGTTCCACCTATTTGTATGAAAAGGGCGGAAGACAGACAGAGAACATTTTTTTTTTTTGCGAAAAGTTAGTTTGAGCTTAAAGCTAAGGGGATCAAGCCTATCGGGGGGAAGAGCTTTTACTGGACCTTCTCAATTTACTTTTAAGATTATTCCAGATTTTTTTTTTATAGAAGATTCAGAAGTGACAGTTGGCAGAGTTTTTCATGTGTCTAGATTATAATAGATAATATGATAGTTTTTTTTTTTGGCGTAGTTTGTATTAATCTGATTTTATTTTTATTTTTTTTGGTGTAGTTTGTATTAATCTGATTATATTTTTAGGCATAGACTTAGGTTCATTTTCCGTTTATATTTTTAGACAGACGTTGCAATTTACTCAGTGTGAAAAAAAAAAAAGACCAAAATAAGAAGTGGGTGGACTGGCGGTGGCGGATGCCTTCGGCGTTGGGCCGAGTTGAAAACCATCGGCCCATCTCAACTTAATCCAGTACTGAGATGGTTAGGGTTTTACTATTAGGTTTCTATCCGGCACCTCTACTCTACGCCCTATTTATTGGCGATTACCGCCACAGAGCACAAGAGAATAGGCGGCGGCGAGCAGAGGAGAGGAGCAGACATCGGAAATGGTTGCCTTCAGGGTAAGCTAGGCTTACACGTCCGATTTATCCCTGTTATTATGGTTCTTTTTCCCCCTACGAATTCTAACGCTAACATTTGGAAACGAACAGTTTCATCAGTACCAGGTCGTCGGTAGAGCTCTCCCGACCGAGGCTGATGAGCACCCCAAGATCTATCGCATGAAGCTCTGGGCCACCAACGAGGTCCGCGCCAAATCCAAGTTCTGGTATGCTGCGCTTTCTCTTTACCATTTCGTTGTTTCCTTTCGTTTTTTGATTTTTCTTCTTGGTTGCAAAGAAGCCTATCATGGCTGATTCCTGGAACATGGTAGTTTATGTTTTTATCTGTTTGGCTTTTTCCATTTGAGATTCTGTTGCTGATATTATCTTTTTGTTTGGTTTTGCTATTCTTTAGGTACTTCTTGAGGAAGTTGAAGAAGGTGAAAAAAAGCAACGGGCAAGTGCTCGCGATCAATGAGGTATTTCTATTGCACATTTCCTTTGGTATATAATGTTCTGGGAGGTTGATGAACTGAGTCTGTCTTGGTTTTGGTTTGATGTGCTGCAAAAATTGAAATGTTTGGGGTTTAATATCTTCAGGACCTCTTTCTACCCCATCCTTTCTCCACTTAAATTTGACTCTATTCTTGTGTGTAGCTTATATATTATGAACTGTAACATCCAACGTAGTGATAGGTATATAAGGTTTTTTTTTTTTCGCATTTAAGGATAGAAGCCTTTGATTTTCTTTATTGTACTTCGTATTGTACCTTCTGCAGATGACTATTCATTGCCCTTGGTAGCTTCTCTCCAGTGCTTCTTTGGCCAATGAGATTCTCCTTTGCTTCTAGAGTTGCTTGTTTCGCCGCTGAAGTTTATTTGTGTTTGGTGCTTACTTTCAAATTTGAGTTCTGTATTTTGTTGGTTTTTTCGTCTTTAAGTTGAATACGGTTGGTGCACCAGTAAGAGAAACGAACCCTGGTTTTGGTAAGACTCAGGTTCAAGGGTTTCAGTGTTTTCAAGCCTGGTCATGGTTTTTTGGTGACACTTCTCCACATTCTGTCTCAGTTTTCCACTTCTTCCATGATTTCCAAGTCTGGTTTGAATGTTTCTGTGAACTCAGCATTTTTTCGTGGACACTGGTTGTTGGCTGATATGTTCAATATGGTTCTTAGTGTTGGTTTTATGCTGTTCCCTGACAATTTATCATCAGCACCATCATGCTTGGTATGTACTAAAATTGTTGGCTTCTAATCTTATTTTGTTTGTGCACAGATATATGAGAAGAATCCTACCAAGATCAAGAATTATGGAATTTGGCTCCGCTACCAAAGCCGAACTGGTTACCATAATATGTACAAGGAGTACCGTGACACTACTCTCAATGGTGCTGTGGAACAGATGTACACTGAGATGGCATCTCGCCACAGGGTGAGATTTCCGTGCATTCAGATCATTAAAACAGCTACCATCCCAGCAAAGCTGTGCAAGAGGGAGAGCACGAAACAATTCCACAATTCAAAGATCAAGTTTCCACTGGTCTTTAGGAAGGTTCGCCCACCAAGCAGGAAGCTGAAGACAACTTACAAGGCATCGAGGCCCAACCTGTTCATGTAGTAATCTCATGTGCTGAGTTTATTGCTTTTCCCGTTGAAATTGGGATGCAGAGATTTTTGGGTCTTTAGCTTTTCCTGGCAGCCATGAACATGATCAATCTATTCCTTCGCAACTTCTAAATTTTGTTGTTTGATGGGTGCGTCTGAACAGCGATGTACGTCGTGTTTTATTGTCTTAAATTTCGAGTTATGAAGTTTGGTACTAGCATGCGTGGTATGCTGGATCTGGATTCCTGAGACAGGTTTGATGGCTTTTCCTTGGAGGATACCACAAATAGATAGTCGTTTAAACGTTTTCCGCTTCATTCCGGAAGTTGTTCCAAAATTTGGGAGGACACCCGCTAAAATTGTGACAAAAATTGCCTTCGATTTTCTGCAGTTTGCATGTACAAATAATCACGTTCTTCTATCCAATATGGCGCACTAGAGCTTACAGAGCGCCAGCAGTAGCCTCATATTACAAATACCGGAGGCCAATTCCGTTCGAGGTATCACTTTAAAGGACATCCCCAATCTTTCCTAACTAAACAGCACTTAGCAAATTCTTTTTACACGTAAGGTTCAAATAATCAAACTATGTAGGTCTTCTTTAGGTTCTTCCGACCACGCTTCCTTGGATTTGCACTGATCATGCATGAAAAAGCATTGACAAGCTCGGGGTCCTCTTCGGTTGTCAGTGTTCTTGCTAGGCTTGGGTCTCTGAGCAGAAGCTTTGCAACAAGGTATCCTGCAATGGACCACGTCTGGAACAGCCGGGACTGTTTCCCAATGAACCTCCCCCTTTTAGTGTCATAGTACTCAGGCCACTTGTCCCGAGATATGCGCTTCTCAGCAATCTCTACAGCTTTTGCAGCGAGTTCTGGTCTGTTCATCTTTATGCATGCAACTGTGAACTGCAAGTGGAAATTAAGATTATCAGAACTACTATTGTACATCTGAATGCAAGATGTGTAATGCTGCAAAAATCATATATCAATGGTGGAGTTATTAGGTTTGCCGGCAAAACCAACCTGCCATAGAAGAGTAGGCCAGGAGCCAGCATTGTGGTAGGACCAAGGCCTAAATCACAATCACATAAAGAAATCACATGATCCACCAATGAGACAAAAACATCTGAGAAAAAAAAAAGATCTATCATAACGATTAAGATTCAGCTCTTACGTGTTTTTAGGGTCACTGCCAGTTATGATCTGCCACTCCTGACCTTCAAGAGCAGGGTAACATATTTTAAAAGGCATGCCACCCACCAAATCTGGCCACTTGGCTTCTATAAGATCCAGGATGGCATGAGACTGTTCGGGTGTTGAAAGCCCACTTACAATTGACCACAGGTTCCCAAGGGAAAAGAATCTGAAATCCATATGAGCTGGTTGCAAGTTCCCGATCAGGTAACCGCCTTTATTAGGCATCCACTCCACCAGCCATGGACAAATTTGATCGGGGTAGATGTTGAACTTATTGACAGCATCATATGAGTACTCTTCAGTCTTATACCGGTAAATCTCATTAAGCTTTTTCATATCAATCCAATAATATTCTCTGATATGGAAAGATAGAGCCACCAGACGATTGTTCAGTGCCCGGATTAGGTCTGCAGATCCATCCTCATGAGCAAGCATTTCGCGTGCACAAAGTAATGCTGAGTAGAATAAAGCCTAAAAGTAACAGTTTCCATGTTAATCGCAGGAATATAACAATGTTCCTTCACCCAACTTTTAACAAGGGAAGAAAATAATGGAAAAGTTGAACAGGATGAAACAGAAGCCACAAGTCAATAATGTTACGAATCAAACAAAATCAAACATGGAAATTGTGGATTTGAGATACATTAGAGAGCTCTAGAAAATAATTTCCTAAACATCTGAGACTATCTTCACGGAAATAACCCCCCAAGAAAGAATAAGGAGAACCACATGATGGCCATATTTATGCCATTATCCAATAAGTTCATTCAACACAAGATGCACTATCTCAGCCATGGCACCAGAAGGAATCAACTGCTAAAATCAATAATTACATAGAAAAAAGAGGAAGAAGCATGCAGGAAGAGAAATAACAAGAATCATGTAGCAATGAGAGGAAGAAAAGAGAATTAAGGCAAGGATTCAGATGAGAAGAAGAAAGAAAGACACACAACTAGAGTCATGCCTATTGCATATCTCTGGAGCTGGTAAATCTTTAAGGGTCCAAGGTTTTCAGATTCAACCAGAACCCAGAAAATCAAGCAATGAAATAAATATTCTTTGAGTTCCACCAACTCTCTTTTTGTTCCAAAACTCCCTCGAAAGCAGATTCCCCTATTGCATGGTGACCACAATTTGTAGTATAGGTGAAAACCCGCACCATACCACATTTTCTAAATGCCAAGTTGTAGATTCTAATATTGCTACAAACTCAGATAATTGGAGGCAACTGTCATTCATATTTCAAGATAGCTCATTCATATTTCAAGATAGCTTAGTTAGATTCGTCAGCTATAATAAACTGCTTAAAATCATGATGAACAAAGCCACACTCAATTCAACAACTAATAAAAAAACCAAAACCTTACGGCATTTTAAAACACCAATCCAGCATATTTCCATCAAATTCATTTGCCAAAACCTTGCCACCTTTTTATCAGACCTCCCTTGATTTCTAATAAAATCGATGAAAAACCATAAACCTAAAGCTCTCAAATTTTCCAGCACATTCAAGCAATGTCCCTCCCTCTCCCAATTTGCAGTAAATACTATCTTCATATATCTTAAGATGGATACCAGATTCCCATAGAACTTGGTGTAGAAAAAGATCACTTTACTAATTACTAGTTCCTTCCTCTGTACATTTGTGGGTCCTCCACAATTTACCTGGATTTCTAGAGGGTGTCCATGGATTCCCATGCGGCGGTCTATCATACATGAACCATCAGTCACCAATAGCGTAGGGAACATATCAAAACCGTCAGCAAGGCACAGCCGGAGGATCATCTTGATTCCAGTTTGCACATCTACTCTCTCCTGAACTGAAAGATCACCTGAGCATTTTCCATATGCACGCAATAATATTATCCACCACAATCCTGCCGATTTGAAGATATAAAAGAAGTTAGATATTTATGAGTAAATATGTGAAAGGCATCCAATTTTGAATATCATCCAGTTACCAGAGTCAACAGGTGCAACACGGCCAATTGCTGCCTCCCCAAAATCTGGATCCAGTACCTCTTCTGTTGCAGAATCATCACCATCTAGGGGGACTGTACGAACCTTAAAGCTGGCAGGCATCAAACCCTGACCAGGACTATGACAGTCCATTGTTTTTTCCCAACTCTGTTCACAAGATATTAGATCAATTCAATTAACAATGTTACCTGAGAAATGAGATATAAACCATGCAAATATCATTTCATACAAAGTTTAATCATGATGAAACAAATCCATATTCATATATTGGAAGTCTATTTTAGGATGCAAAGTATGTACATCTCAATCTGGAGTCAGAGATGGAATGGTGAAACCTCTCATGAACCAGCCAAAAACATTCTGAGAATGCTGAAGAATACTTTTGATTCAACTGAAGTTTATAATTTGTTGAAACAGAAACTTGACAGTCTGAGAGAACCAGAAGAAGAGTAAACATACTACCACAAATCGCAATATTGCATCCCTGGTGACACCAGGAAAACTATGGTATCGTTTTTGCATATACCACCAGAATCCCAAAGTTTGTACAATCGAGCCCTGCTTCTTATCAATTCATTATTTATTGGTTTATTTTGCTAAGAAAGCTACTAGGATAATGGGCATCACAAAATAATAGAACTCATTACTTGATGCTTTGATCGTTAAAGATAATTGGAACTTCAAAAAAAAATAAATAAAAACACAGATACCACACCAAGTTATATGTAACTGGCCCGATGAAGTACGTGAAGAAACAATTACGATTTTTTCCACCCCAAAACACCCAAATGAAATTGTGCTAGCAACATAAGCAGCACTATAAGTGGAGTATTTCCACAACTAATGCCTACCAGAATCCAAGCACCATATCTCATTATGAGCAAGAGAGGATTTTAATCTAGGATAAACACAGCTTGGTAGGAAAAGAAGCATAAAATTCTGGTTCAACAGTAAATAAAGGAGGAGAAAGAGAAAGAGAGTTACACAACTTGTTATAGACATTAAGAAAAGCAGTCCTTCGTAAGCAAATTCGGGGATAGTCTTAGGCAACCAAATTGAATTCCGCACACAAAAACATCCAAGAGAGAAGAATTTACATTATCATTTAATCAATCCCAATACACTGCAGCAGCGTGAGAAGAATTTATTATCACGTGTAGAAAGTTTTCAGAAAAGGATTAATTTACATTCCTCATAACCAATATTACTGAGTCTAACATACCTGTAACTGCAGTGTATAAAGAATGAAGTTTCTGACAATGTCATACTCTCCATTCAAAAGAAAGGCAACCCCAGATGGTATAAAATCGCGAATAAAGACTTGATCATAATTCAGCACATTAGAGCATGTGGGGTCATTCGCAGCTATGGTTCCAATAGGACTTCCACAGTAGTAGACAACAGAATCCCGAAGTAACTCCCAAGCTTCATCCTCGATTGAATCAACAATGGTCTTTCGAAACGTAGTACCTGTGCCCGTACCATTTGAACCATTAGAGGTCAGCAACTCATTCTCTTGCTTCATCTGCTGAATGTCTTTAAATTCCAGAAAATTTGCTTCTGAACCAGCACCATTTAAGTTTAATTTCTTTGCACCATCAACAAACCAAGATCCATTTGCGCCCTCTGTACTTACCCCACCTACACTTTCAGACTGTTGACACTTGCAACTCAAAAGTTTGAATCTGCCTAATGCTGTACTTCCACATAAACTACCAGCTACCTTCCTATGCCTGTTTCGTCCTATTGGAGCATTTAGGACACCTGAACACTCGAAGATTTTCATGCGCTTGGAGGCACCTTTTCTAGAAGATTTCCAGTATAAATTACAAGGAAGTATCAAATCTGAATTGCTGGAATGCCAATCATTATTTACAACCCCAGGGACAGCCCCATATAAAACGTGAAGAACTGCCTCAGAAGTTCCCATTTGGATTGTTATTAAAAGAATTAAACTTTGCACTTGAATTACTTCCTTTTTGTCTATGTGGATATTGCAGCCACTTCAATTCAGCAAAACCTACAAAAAATGGCATAAAATCAGGCAACGCCAAAGAATTGAAACAGACATACAGCAAAAAACCTTCAAGTGAGCAAGCAAGCAAAAGCAAAAGGAGGAGGAGAAGAAGAAATTAGTGCTGTAAATGAGGAGCACTAAATTTAGCTGCAGTCATCTATAATCAATATATTCTCCAGCTGGCCCCAAGAATTTGCTTCCAAATCAAACCTAACAGGAATGCATGATAGTCAAATTCAATCCAGGAGATGATCTTTGTGATCATACACCAAACTTGGCAACAACCAAACACAATCAGAACAGGCCAAAACGACAACTTTGGAGCCAAGTTCGACGGAAATGATAGATGGCCGCCCACATGGGGAATTCCATCGTTCAACAACAAAGATAAACCACGTTCACATGTTAGAAGTCATAAAAGTCAAGACAAAATCAAACCCAGAAGGATCTGACTCACCTGATAGATAAAAATGTGCAACTGCTCTAAAAAATTTTCTTCCAAGACGAAGATTTGGGTGCCCAGAAAATTTGAGGGAAGATGGTAAATCTTGAAGCGTAAAGGGCTAGCGGGGGAAGATATATAATTGGTTGGTGTATGTGTCGTAAAAGAAACCTCAAAAATCACAAATCGCTATCGAAGCAGCAGCCAGTAGGCGCACGTGTTCCGTTCAGTTTTATCTATTCAAATTTGCAGTTGTTTGTTGACGTATGAGGGATCACGATGAGAGCTTTTTACGCTTTTGCCCTCGTCTTGCTAATTTTTATTCTCGATTTTTTGGATTTTCAGGTTTTCTTTTTGCAAGTGCTCTTTCTTTAAAATAATATTTTCGTATTTCCCCGAATCTGGTTCTCTTTTTTTGAAATTTCTTCAATTTAGCATTTCTATTTTATGATTTAAAGGAAACTTAATAAAACCCTTCATTTGGCCTAACCTACTTTTTGTTTCTTTATTTTAGAAAAATCACATTTTACCCATATTTTTTAAATATTTTCTGAAAACAAATTCTAAAATCTTAATTTAAACTATAGAATAGTCATTTTTAATAATTTCAGTTATGCCAATATTTTTTTTACAGTTAATAGGCATTCTAAACCATAAAACTTTCATTTCTGTAAATGCAAATAAATTTTTTATAAAAAAATTCCATTTAGCTATAAAAAATATCAAATAATTTAAAATTATTAAAATAGTCACCAAACAGTTTAAATCAGAGTTTCATAAGTGGTTATTTGATAGAGTAAGAGAAATAAGAAGTAAGTATAGATTTTTCAAAATAAATAGAATAAAATATAGGTTAGGAAACAGGGAAAATTTTGTAATTGACCAACTATACATATCCACTTTAAATGAATCTCAGCAGTAAATTCTGTGAACAATAAATAGAAGACCTAAAGTAATATGATTTTTATAGGAAAAAAAAGGAAGAAGAAAAAGATATCATTCATTGATCGTTACAAAAAAAAAATGAAGTTACTTGTGCAATAACTCTAACAAAAAAAAAGAAAGAAAGAAAGAAAAATAACAGCCAATGAACCGCAATGTTCCCCACTAAATGTGAAAGTTGTATTTTTAACAATTGATTTTTAATGTAAAACACATTTGGTCGTTTTTAAAATTGATAAAAAAATTTTATAAAAATTAAAGTTTAAGAAAATCTCAACTTCGTGCCTTCGGCCCTCCTTTTAAAAAGGTTACCAACGTGCCTCACAATTTCTTCTTGTACTTTTAATTAGAGGTGTTTATTCGATTTTTTTAATTTTAATTAAAATAAAATAATTAAATTTATTTAATTTTTTGTATTATATACTAATAACCGAATGTACTGAATTATAGAAGAAAATTAAAATAACCGAATTTTATATATACATATTCCAAACCTCAAACATTCTTCACATATTCTAATCTAAACACACATTTCAATCAGATAGCAAACATCTATAATTCATTCTAAATCCAAATATCGCATATGTACACATAATAAATATTCATCACATACATAATTCTTTTCAAATCTCAAACATAAGTACTAGTAAAATAAAAATTTAATTACTTAGGTTGACCGAATTCTAATTGAAGCATACAAAAACTTGAACTAAATTTCTATATCAATTTTCGGTTATAACTGAAAATTAAAATTATATCTAAAAATGATATTCGAAAACCAAAATTCTTTTTCGGTTATTTGGTTATTTCAAATATAACTAAAATTTTGCTCATTCTTACTTTCAAGTTCAAGCTGGAACATTTTTAGTCCTGTGCCACGAGCCTAAATGGTAATGGTGCTAGAGGTATGAACCTGGGGTCTCGAGTTCAACCATTCTCTCCTTTGAATGCTACACAAATGGCATTTAGTGCTAATTTAGTCTCCTTTCGGGGGTTCAAATAAGCAGACATTCCTCTTACTATAATGTAACTATCTTCGCCCATCTCCTTAGATTTGTAATAGTTGATTATGAGTGCAAAAAAAAAAAAAACTCAAACATTTCCACCTAGTTCCCTGAATTTGTAATATCTGATTTTGATTGCCAGAAAAAACTCAAACAATATCAATAAGTAGAGAAAAGCAAACAAAATTTTTGCCTAGTAGGGAGCTACACAATTCCAAACTAGATTAAATGTTCACCATTTGTTTGGTTTTTGTGCCATACTCTGGGGTATTTTGTGTATTGATCTTTTTTTCTGTATTTTTCAATTTATTATGATATACCATGCAGTAACCCATGGTATATTGCATACTGCAGGTTAAGGAGTATTTTTTACTAGTTTACATCAATTTATCACATAGTACATCTACAAAATGATAAAATATAATCCATACACATATTTTGACATAAATATTTATGTTATTTCATTTCTATTCAAAACAAAATTTGATTGGTAAATGATGCGTCCATCTTAATAATATTTTAATATATCTTTTTTTATTTTAACAAATAAAAAACAATATATAGTGCTATATATCATACAGTATATCTATGATTTATAGGATGTGACGTATTTAACTATGGCAATATTAAAAGTCTTGGTCATATATAAGACTGTGCATCATAGGGGTAAGCTAGAAATCATGGTGTGAGCTCAGCGTACTTCACAACCAAGTTTGGCCCATAACCAAGATTGATAAACCTTGCCACATTTTCCACTTTTAGCATTGTCTCCAAACATGAAATAATATCATCTAATTCATGTGTTTGTTATGAAATTTGTTGGTCATATTGCACATACTACAATTTGTGCACTAAAGTCCTACAATTTTGCATGTTACAAGCTTTTAACATAATTAGTTTCTGAGAAAAAAAGTAATTTTATAACCACCTAAGACTTGTTATGGTTTCAATATACGTTTTGCATTACATTTTCGGGGCCGAAATTACCGAGCTTCCAGTAAAGGTGAAATTCGGGTCGGAAAATCGGGTTCGGGTTAAAACCGACCTGAACTGTGAATATTATTTTCTTAATTATGTAAAACTGAATTCGACCTGAACCTGAACCCGAATAAATTGGGTTAGAATTAATATAATCGGGTTAGCCTGATTTATTTTACAGTTGTGGCAGTCAGCCAATCACTTGGAACGAAAAAAAAACAAAAAAAAGCTTGCAACAAAGAAAATTTAAGCAAATATTCAACAAACATGTAACATATACCATCCTCAACAGACAAAAACATCTAAATCGACTAAATCTAAGTTTAAAGTTGTTACATGGCTACATTTGCCATGATATGTCATCACATATATAACATAAACAATCCACATGTTTTGTACACGTTAGAAACTAAAAGAAATCCACATAACGAGCATCAAGCAAAGAAAACCAGCAGTAATAATAGTTTTTGATTCATCAGCTCAAGCATCCAACCAAGCATCTAGCAAACTTAATATCGATAACTCAAAGTGCTCGAGTAATGCCTCTTAGCTCTAAAAAAACAGAAAAAAAAATTCAAAATTATATAATTCATAATTGAAACCATACATTTATATGAAACATGGGTAAAATAAAATAAGCTAACCTTGCTTCATCTTTCGATTATAGACAATTGCTCCTCAACATTCAACTCCTCCTTATTTGCTCGCAGCCAATCCTGTGCAAAAATGAGTGCCTCAACTATCTTTGGCGATAAGAAACTCCTAAAAGGATCAAGCACTCGACCTCCAGTGCTAAATACTGATTCTAAAGCAACGGTTAATACCAGGATAGCCAAAACATCACGAGTAATGGCTGAAAGGATTGGGAACCAAGGACTATTGATCTTCCACCATTCCAGAACATCGAATTCATCATTACCGTCCTCCAAATTCTCTTCCAAATTCTCTTCCAAATACTTGTCTAATTCACTCTTTACTTGTGTGCCACTTACAGCTTTGAGTTGTTTCCACTCATTCTTCAAGATGGCCTTTGACTTAGTTGGCCTTGACTGCTCTAAGTCTACAACAACTCCACTACTTTTAACTTGGCCACTTTTGCTTGGTTGCTCAACTTCTTTTGAGTACCTCACCTTGTACTCATCAAACAACTGTTTTAGTGCCACCTTCATCTTTTGAATAAGTGTAGCAGTCACTTCCTTAGCATACATCTTATTTATCCCAAATTCCACATATTCCATCTTACTTTGTGGATCAAGCACAACCGCAATAAAAATCAACACATTCATGCTTTTAAGGTTACCCCAATATTTATCACATTTCTCTTTCATTTTGGAACACATAATAGAGAAACCCTTATCAAAGCCAGGCCCCCACTCTCTCAACAACATATCCACATTACTAATCTCATGAAAATAAGTATTGGCAGTGACATACAATGAACCAGAGACACGTTTGGTAAGATCATAAAAAAGTTTCAAGCAATCTTACAACAGAACTAATAACATTCCAATCAAACTCCAAAGGTCTACCCAAGCCATCTTCATCCATAAGAGCAAATACATAAACAGGATCATAAAACACATACTTCTCAAAAGCTCTTTTGAATTTGAAAGCAGTGTCAAGCATTAGATAAGTTGAGTTCCACCTAGTAGGAACATTAAGACACAACTCATTCTTCACTTGAATTTTCTCCTCCTCAATACATGTCTTAAACTTTAACAATCGTGCAGGAGATTGCCTAATATATCTAACAGCATTGCGAACACGAATCACAGAATCAGATGCAAACTTAAAACCATCCTGAACAACCAAGTTGACAATATGGGCAACACATCTCATATGCAAATATTCCCCCCCCCCCCCAAACAGTTCCATTCCATGCTTGTTTCAGGTAAGTAATGGCTGTATCGTTTGAGCTTGCATTGTCAACAATTATGGTCATTAAATTATCAATACCCCAAGTATTCAAAGCTTTTTTAACAACCATACCAATCACTTGACCCTTATGTCCAGAAATAGGGCAGAAATTTAAAATACTCTTTTGTAACTTCCAATTGTTATCAATAAAATGAGCCGTCAAGCACATGTAATTAATTCTTTGCACAGAAGTCCATGTATCAGTTGTTATCGAAATCCTTTTAGCATGTGATTTCAGAAACATCTTCAAGTTTTCTTTTTCATCAACAAACAATGCATAACAATCTTTAGCTACAGTTATCCTAAAAGGAATCTGAAACCTAGGCATTGCAATAGAACAAAATCTCCTAAATCCATCTGACTCAATAAATTGAAACGTGAGCTCATCAACAATCACCATATATGCCAAAGCCTTCCCACATTCCTCTTTATCAAATTTCCAATTAATCATCACATACTCATCACCACCTCCACCATTTGCCAAGTTAATCTTTGTTTGTTTAGAATCAACTAACCCCTTGCATTTACCTTTTTTTATATGGTTTCTCAAATTAGTTGTGCCATCAAACTTATTATAATATGCCCTTTTCCTTGAAGTCTTTACTCTCTCTTTTTCTGGTGCAGCAGCGGTTGATTCTTTATCCATATCTGGATTTGTGGCAGTTGATGTTCCTTTTGGTTGTGCATCACTCATCAAAGTGTCACCAACATCGCTTGTTGTCATATGAAAATTAAACAATCAAAAGAATATTCAAAATGAATTCAGAAAAACATTTACATTCATAAACAATAAGCGACTACTTAATCTAACGACACTGACAAATATACAGAACCTTCCAAGATATTTCGTAAAAAAAAAAAAGAAGGAACTAATAGGAACTTGACTAATATACAGAGCCTTCATTCAATTGTTCTTCATTGCCTGTTCTAACATTTTAACTAACCTTATTCAGACTGGTGCAGCTAATAGGAACTTGACTAATAATATGTGAATCCAACACAACTGTTTCTTGGTTACTGAACCATAGCACATAAGCATGTATTGAAGGCTCTAGAGGTACATTATTACTCTGATATTGGTCATAATTTGAAGTTTTGTGTTGTGCATATATTCATTTACATAGATTTGTAGGTTAGTGCCTTAGCAGTGCATAATCCAAGGAATCCTGTAAGATTTTGAACTTCAAAGGCGTCCTAGCAATTATTCCAGCTACTTATGTCTGATCAGTTTGCAGAACTTTTGAACAATTCACACGTTTTGACAGAGTCCCATGTTAACACTCCGTTGGTTTGCTTCATATTACAGTTTGTTTATTAAGTGCTCAATCTAACGACACTGACAAATAAGGTTAGTTAAAATGTTAGAACAGTCAATGAAGAACTAAAGACTAAAGTATTAATTTTCAGAGCAAAATCATGTCATTGGTGATCACATTTCAATTTTCATTGGTTAATTTGTAGATAAAACGAAGACATGAAAAATGACCCAAAACTGGAAAACCCTAAACAAACAAAAAAATTTAGCTACAAAGTAAATAAAATAGAACTAGGTGGAAAACATAGCAATTACCTTATAGATTTATGAGTTGGTCCATTCCGCTGAGATTGAGAGAGGGAGAAGGAGAGACAATCGACGAAAGGGGCACAGCAGCAGGCTGGCAGTGTGACAAGGAAGCAGCCAACGTCGAGAAGCACTGAGCAGCGCGACCGAAAGGAGATTCGGAGACCAATTAAATGATGTTTGCGAGCTTCAGCATCACTGAGCAGCAAGAAGAACGAAGAAGCGTCAAGAACCGAGAGGGATGAGAGATGAGAATTAGACGAAAGCAGAGACGAGAGAGACGAGAGTTCCTTTCCTGTGATGCGAAGGACCGAAGCAAATGGATCCTTAATGAGTTTTTGTCCAAAGCACTGAAAACACTCAAACAGGACTTTAGTTTTCTTGGGTCTTAGTCCTAGGTTGCGAAACCGAAACGAGCTGGCCTAGTAGCAAATTAGGTTGGGCTTGGGAGTTGGATTAGGGAATAAAGAGGAGAGGACTGGGTTGCGTTAGGCAGAGGGAGGAGGTGGGCTGGGCCTAGACTTCTAGTTGGGTTAGTCGGGTTTATCGGGTTTCAACCGAACCAAAATTACTTTTAGTGGTGGCTGATTAGGTCGGGTCGGGTTCAAATACATCTTTTCCTCTAAAACCAACCATAACCCGCTTTTTACGGGTCAGAATTCGGGTTTCGGGTTCTAATTTCACCCTTAGCTTCGAGCTCGAAGCTGAATTAGCAATTTGGGCTCTTGGTGGAGATTCACTGTTCAGAAGCCCACGCTCTTGTTCTGGGGAGAAACAGTGACACAGAATTTTGCAATCTGTCCTCACGGCTCCACCCGACCGCTCTGGTCTGGTCTCGTCTAATTTCATCTCTCACACTCCACATCAATCGACACAGAACAGGAATTTTAATTTAGGCTTCTTTGTTCTCTTCTCTGGTTCTTTCTTCTGCTCATTGAATCGAACATCGAATTTTTTTCATCTCAGGAAATGCATGACCGGGTGCATGTCGACGAGCGTCTCCTTCAGCCGCTGCTTTCGCTCTCCAATTCGTCTTCACTGAGCCAAGCCCTTGAAAATCTTACAGCAGCCGCCAGAACTTATGAAGGTCGCGCCCGCCTCACCTCTGCTAACCTCCTTCCTCTTCTCCTCGACCTCCTTCAATCTCTCGCCGACCCTTTGTCTGCTGAGCTCCTGCTTCTGTCGCTGAAGCTTCTCAGGAACTTGTGTGCTGGAGAGATCGCCAATCAGGACTCTTTTGTTGACTTGAATGGTACCCGAATTGTTCCGACCCTCTTGAGCTCTCCGGCGAGCTCCGATTCCAGCGTCGTTCGACTTGGTTTGCAGCTCCTGGGTAATGTTGCGTTGGCTGGGCCGAAGCATCAGAAAGCCGTTTGGAATGGTTTGTTTGTTGATGGGTTTACTCATCTGGGGGAAGTTAGGTGTAGAGAGACTATCGATCCTCTGTGTATGATCTTATATACATGTTGCGATGGATGCCCCGGACTGATCGAGGAACTTCATGGAGATCAAGGGTTAGGTCTCCTGGCAGAGATTGTACGGACTTTTTCTATAGGTAAGTTTCTAAGCTTTCCAAATTGAATTATGCATTATTGTGTTGTGGGTTTTTCTTGCTGTATTGCTTGATTTTGCAAAAATGCTTTTGCTTGGTTATTTCAGAAAGTTTCTTGGATGATAGTTGCTTTGGTTTGTTTTATTATATGTCGGGTAGTGTTATATAATTGCTCACGATGCTAAACATAATTTTCTTGTTTTGGCTTCTCTAGTTGGTTTCACGGAAGATTGGTTTAAGTTGATCCTTTCAAGAACTTGCTTGTCAGATCCTTGCTTTCTGATATTGTTCCGTAAGCTACGAGACACCCATATTTGCGAGTATGGCAGGAATGCGGATGTTAAAGGTGATGCAAAAGATGAAAACTTCTCATCTGAGCAAGCTTTTCTCTTGCAAATCATATCGGAGATCTTAAATGAGAGAATTGATGAAATTGTCATTCCAACTGAGTTCGCACAGTGTGTTCTAGGAATATTGAGGAGATCAGTTGGGGTTCTTGATTTCTTATCTAGAATCAAGTCTGGCCTTCCAACAGGTTCTGCAGCCATTGATGTTCTAGGATATTCAATTACAATCCTGAGAGATGTGTGTTCGCGAGATTATTTGCAAGATAGAAAAGGTGATGCT
The DNA here is from genome assembly GCA_005392925.1 of Aquilaria sinensis. Classification (NCBI taxonomy): domain Eukaryota; kingdom Viridiplantae; phylum Streptophyta; class Magnoliopsida; order Malvales; family Thymelaeaceae; genus Aquilaria; species Aquilaria sinensis. The sequence continues at coordinate 62,305 of SMDT01001185.1, forward strand.
GTTGATGTTGTTGACACACTAATATCTTCGGGCCTTCTGGATGTTCTGTTATGCTTACTTCGGGATCTTGAGCCTCCAGCAATTATCAGAAAAGTGCTGGAACAGAAAGAATCCCCAAAAGGACCCATTTCACAGCAGGCTTGTAAGGTCTGTCCTTACAGAGGATTTCGAAGAGATATAGTTGCAGTGATTGGGAACTGTAGCTACCGAAGAACTCGTGTTCAAGACTATATAAGACAACGGGATGGAATTCTGTTGCTGTTACAGCAGTGTGTGACTGATGAAGAAAACCCTTTCTTGAGGGAGTGGGGTATTTGGGCTGTAAGGAACGTGTTGGAAGGTAACATAGAAAACCAAAAATTGGTCGCTGATTTAGAGGTTCAAGGATCTGTTGATGTTCCTGAACTTGCCAGACTAGGCCTCAGAGTGGAGATTGATCAAACCAGTCGGCGTGCGAAGCTTGTGAATGCTCCAGGAGTTGCAAGACCTGAACCATAAGGCCATAACTTTAGTTGCTCAGAAGTGATATAAATTTTTTACTAATGCAAATGCTTTCTTCTCTAACGTTTTGCTTGTTATAAAAGAGTCATTAGCTGATCAGCTTGAGATTATGTACATCATTCATCAGCTGATCAGCTTGAGATTATGTACATCATTCATTTTGGTTCATGGGAACGCAAGTAACTAAATTGAGATACTCTTGACACGGTATAGCTCTCATTTTACTGTCTTCCCTTGAGGCCTTCCGTCATTTTTGAAATTTCCAACACGGTGAAAAAGGTCCACGCTCAACCTATGAAGTGTATCCCAATTACGACATGAATTGCTCAAGTTTTGTATTGTGTTTTTGTTTTAATGCTGAAAATCTGCCGCGGAAGGTTATTCTTTGTAATGTGCCACTTAGAGTAAGACTTTGGCATATGAACAAACCGTCTGGCGATCATGTTGAAGATACTGGCATATGTCCTAGGACTGCCATTCGTACCAAAATGAACAAAATAGGATGGCCACCTAGGACATCGAGCTAATGTTACAGGACAGCGCCAACTCTTTGTAAGTACAAGGGCTTCTCTGGGATTCAGGCCAATCGACAACATAACCTTATGGTGGTAAGCCAGCCAGTAACGACTTGGAGAAACCACTAGAAATATAGAACACAATAAGGTCAGTTACCTACCACGTAATATACAAACCATGACTAGATTTTTTTCTGTGCTCTATAATCAAGGGGAAAAAATGCTGACTACATGACGCCCTAATCCTGGACAGGACAGCAGCTCTTTTATGTGGTGCCTCGCTTAATCTGCCTGACTTACCCCTATGCTAGATGCCATTTCATACCGACTTTGCCAGCATTCTTTTCCCGAAAAGAATGATTCTGTTTAGGAAGCTTAACGTGGCACCATCAGCGGCCATAAACTGTTGATCGATAGCCTGAAAGACGGCCAGTCGACTTGATGGACTCTCGCGACTCAAAATCAGCAGGATACCTCTTCCCGAGTCTACAAGATGGCCATTATGCATTATATGAATCAATCATCAAGTTGTCTCAATGCAACTTGCTTGACTTTGCTGTCTGGTTTGACAGACTTCCGTTCTCTTCAAAACCATTAGTCTCCACTGACTCATCCTGACCATTTGCTGATTCAGAATTCTTGATATTTAGCTCTTGAGAAACCTCTGGATGTTGCAATGTCGCCATGTGCCTTAGAGATGGAACATCACCTTTACAATACCCCCGCCACAAGCTACGGTATGTTGCCTCCAACCCAACTGTAAATTTAGCTCCATTGCAAAGAGGTGATCTTGACATAAGTTCTCGTAGACTCATCCTCAAGTTCGAGAGAGCTGTAACATCTGTGGCCAACTGTAGCGCCAACTTCACATACTCATCTTCATTTTTGGCTATCAGATGTTCAAGCCCTGGAAGCACACAACATTTCGAAACCATTTCAGTAGCTGCCTTAATCTAATAGTCCAACGAGGCATAAAAGCACACGCCACTACATGAAGGTCATATAATGCTCCCATGACCCAGATATGATATACCTATACTGAATTGATATTCAAATTTGTTCAACATATTATATTATTATTATTATTATTATTATTATTATTATTTTTAAACATCTCATTTTACCATTATAAACTTGGAAGTAAAATACGAATAAAAATTTGTATTAAAAATAAATAAGTGTTAAAAAATCCCAAGGTTCTTCCATTAGCAAACCAAACAGTAAGTGAAGAAATGTGATTATTTAACATCAAAACAAACATAAATCATGATTATAATATGTTATAATGTCTAATTATACAAAGTTAATTTAGTTTGAATAATTGTGATGTGTTTTGCTTTTACGATGAAATTGTGGCTTTTCTATAAAACTTTTATTACTAAATTTTATGTCAATGTTAGAAATAAATTATGATAGCTCCTGATTTTCTATCAACCCTAACTTTTAATCAGATAAAATAAAAACAATAATTTTAGTTAGCTAATAGCCAGTGTATCATTCAGGATTTCCAATCCAGTTTTTACAAAACAATCCCTGAATCAAACAACAAAGCAACAGCATCTCACCAACACTGCTGAGAAGGCTTACACCCACATTATGAGCATGTACTGAACCAGCCATGGTAACACATGGAACTCCCATGTATAAAGACTCGCAAGTTGTTGTAGTTCCGGCATATGGGAAAGTGTCCAAACTGTATAAGATTTAGTAGAAAAGGATATTTAGATCTTTTGACCTTGAAGAGTATTAGTATAATTCAGAATTTTCTAAATATATATGCTAAACAAAAGGCTAAAGGTGATCCTTCCATGGGATTAAAAGATTGTTGTCACAAAGCATATGTTAGGACTATGCAAGAATCACTGGTAAAAGTGAAAATCAAGTCTACAGTTCGATCAAAGTTAAGAAGTCTATCTCCTACATCTCAAAGCTAGAGACGGAACCTAAGATGCATTATCTTAAACAGTAAACACTCCAATATTTTTTTTTTTTTAAGAAAGGGTTGCAATAGCAAAATATTTGAAACCCTATGAAGTCAATCTCACTCCCTTTCAAGGATATTTTCTCTACGTGCATAGCAGCGACTCTCCAAAACAAAGATGATTTATTGTCCATTTATATACTTAAATGATCAATTTAGCATTTAACTATTATATCCCTACTTATTGAAAACGAGAACTGAAAGACATGAAGATATTCCTTAAGAGTATAGCACTTCAAGGTTTTTGCCCTTTCTTTTGACAAGCTTAGGTCGTTGCTGAGAGTGCCAACCAACAGATGACGTAATGCACATGATGGCAATCAATTGTTGAACCTTCAGGAACATGATAAAATTGGTCATCCTTTTTTTAATAGTAAATTATTCGACTTACCAAAAGAAATCCTCAAAAAGAAAACCATACATAGCTCCCAAAACAAGGAGAGCATTGCAGCATAACAAATGTAACTAGGATAAAGAGCAGCAGGATGAAAACTGAAGCTCAGATCTTACCTAATATCCATCAGGGAATAAGCTTGCATGTGGTCATGATTAAGAAGGATTAGTGGAAGAAGATCAACTCGAAGTGGTTCCAAACCCAACTGCTCTAATGTTGAAAGGAATTTCTGTCTAACACTTTCACAACAGAAAGGTTTGCATTTCACCACAAGGCGAGAATTTGGAACAGCACATAGGATCCTTGCCCAAACTTGCAACACCTTAGGTGTTATCTGATATGAACCATAATACATGATTAATTAAATATATAAAATTATTAAAATTGGAACAATTTATAATTGGCAACTTCATACCTTAGCCAGATTATTAAAGCTTCCAAATGTTATAAAGCCATTGGACAGAGCTGGAGTAGGACATACCAGACCAGCTTCAGGAGAAGGTGTATAACAAAGAAAGCAACCTGGTAATCTTACCAAATTCTCAACATGCCTGTGAATTGAAAGTATGGTCAAACGTGTAGAAAACAAACAAGAGGATAAAAGATAGCTCTAATTTATGATAATTAATCCACAAGCCACAAGCAAATAGGACCTACCTTTGCTTAGAAGTAGGAGGATCAGCCAAAGAATCGGTTATTCGGTAATCAATGGAAGGCAAACCAGTAGTGTTTGGATAGCCAATCCAGGTCACCTACAACAAACATTCACCAACATAAAAATCAAAATGTATGGTATTCAAGGATCAAGAAGTTACTTTAAAGGAGATACATGTATTTGCAGACAAATACTAAAACTAGCAACAAAGTAACTTGCGTCTTCCTCGTATTCTTCTTTATTTTAAGAAGTCATAATATGTGCAACCATGGCACATACGGACATGCATCTTCCTCACAGTTCTTGTCACTAGTTTAAAAACGTCTAACATTAACCATAGCATATATGGAAAATAACCTTACCTGAAATGTTTTAAAATCAACCATGGGAGACCAATATCATATCAGTAAGTCAAACTTCCTCATCAAATTGACTGGAAAGAACAATTCTTTCACAATGATAACATCTTATTTTTCTCCTTACCTGAACAGGCGCTGGTCGGCATGCCATTGTTCCCAATTTGTTGTTAGCTGTATGGCCAGTAAGTTCTACTAAAATGTCAACTTCATCCTCCTTCACAATACTTGCAACCTTTTTTTCATCAATCCCATATATATCTCTCCAAAGTCCACCTTTTTTCAAAACTTTTTCCCTGAACCTATTTGTTTTTGCATCTGCCTGTAAAACCAACCAAACAAGCTCCATATAATAAGCATCAATGCAAAATAAGACCCAAAACAAAATACACAAAGTTGCATTATATGTACTCGGCAAATAATGTTTTTAAATTAACATCAAAATGCATAATCATATACTAAAATCTGTTGTAGGGGGAAAAAATTAATCAAAACTCTCAGTTTTTAGCTTAGGGCTAAGGCCATCTCTACTCACTCCTGCCATTGATCCTGCATTCAGATAGAAACTCAAGTGCTATCATCACCTGAAATGTTATGAATGGAGTTTATTATGCTAATTAACTTCCGTAAGTGACACACAAAGTGATATTTATACACACAATGTGCACACAAAGAGACCTGCATCCTCTCCAACTAGACTCAGAAAATCAAAGTTGATGCTTTGGAATATGAGAAAGCCAGACTTCTGAAGCATGGGCAGCTCTTGAATTTATTTACCCAGTGAACTAAACGCTAGCAATGATATTAAATTTCAAGGCTGATATAAAAACATTATGTACTTTGATTCAGAAGATCCAGGCACATAAATTATTGGCAGTCATTTCTTAAGATACATCACTTCCGCCCCACTAGTACTGAAACTGCTCTTGGCAGGGCTGAATATTTGTGATTTTATTTTATTTTTCTTGAGGAAAAAAAAACAAAAAAAAATTGCAAAAGCTTCAGAAAGAAACTGAAATATTTTCCTATACCACTTGTGACATCAAGATATTTGACAAGTTCTTCACAGGCTTTTACAGAAAAATAGAAAGCTTCCTCTGCCTCAAAACTGTCCAAACAAACGCACATATATGTACAAAAATACTTGCATGCCCAAAATGAGAGACCAAAAACTATGAAAAACTGAAACTTAGCATTCCAAGTGCTGATACCTTCACTACTGCTGAATAAACCACCACCTTGTAATTTGTATAGTCATGATACGTAAGAGGAGCCTCGATAAAGTATGATACTGAATGAGTAAAATAATCTGGAGAAATATATCCAATTACAAGGGGTCTTTCTGGGTCTTTAGGGTTGTCCCATGACGTATACTGAGTGTATAATCTCATAAAGCGCCTTCCCCATTCCCTGCATATAGAAAGGGCCCTCTGTTTAGCTGAAATTACCTTCCTTTAATACTAGGACAACAAATTGTGTGCAAACTCTACTTAAAGGAAGTAATTAAAACAAACAAATGGTGAAGACACCCAAATATTCCCAAATGCATATTTGATGATAGGAGTTCGATAAGACCTGTGTACTTCAAAAAGTTTATCATCATGTCCCTCATTTATGTAGTTCATGGCAAGCAATCGATTCTGCGCAGAATGAAAGAGTGAAATCAGAACTACATCACTAGCAACAAGGAAACAAACACAATCTGCCCCAAAGCCAAAAAGTGCAGAATAACTATTCTAATACAAAACCTTCAGCCATATGCACAAAGTGGTAGTTCAAGCACATCAAACTACTATGCACCACCACTTCTAACATGAACCTGGTTCACATACTAACATTTCCAACCTTAAGTAACCAACTTTGGAGAAAGTACAGGAAGTAATCACTAATCTGATTTCAGACCAAGCGCACACAGGAAAGCAGTACTGTAATGGTAACAATCAATTGGACGGGCATGGAGGGGGGATTTTCATTCATTTTTTTTGTGTCTTGTGTGTTCGGGGAGGGGGATTAGGGGGCTGTTCAGTGATACAGGGAACTTATATTTCAAGCCATAAATATTGCAGCTTGATCCGCATGCAAGAGATACAAACTATATACAATTCTAGAAGTCCCAATTAAAGGAGAATAAAAGTGTTCACTCCAAACATCCTGTGACACAGAAAGTTGATCGTAGAGAAAACAAATGAGGGGCTTATGTTTAATTGACTAAAAAACTGGAATCTTAGCCTTCTAAGCTTCCAAATGGATATTGATAAAAATAGTGACTTGGTCAAATAGATGCATGGTTATTATCTGAAGAAAAAAAAATTTGGCAGGAATAAAAAATATTGGCATGCCAGTCCTAAACAAAACCAATCAACTTTATGGCATGATCTGCCAAATATGAGCCCTAAACTGCTATAATTAGTACTGTTGTTTATCAGTTGGGAGATTTAGCACTTGAAAAGATTAATAACCATTTTATGGAGAATGATAATGCTCAAGATTAATTTGGGACAGCATACATATCCCTACGTTTAGTCACATTGCTCAGAAAACCATAATTGACAGGCTAAACACTTGGGGCAGGATGAGAACCAGGCAGATGGTTAATCCTAAGCGCGACCTGTGTAACACCAAATTAGAGAGCGTGAACCACGTATGTTTTGCTTGGAGAAAGATTCAGCAAACTGTCTAAGGAGATGCAATCATGCAAGCTTCCCGCTAAACATTCTGATTGGGAAGAACTGACAAGTAAGTATTTTTATCTGAAGTTATCTACAAAATATGGATGGAGAGCAGCAACAGGATCTTTAAGAAAAAACAATATGCACTGAAGATGAGGCTGTGCAACAACGCTTTACTGCATCAGAGGGAAGTTAGGCCTTTCTTCAATCTGGTCTGAAACTTGTTTCTGCTAGGAAGGCTGGTGTCTTTATTTTTGAAGTGTTTTCTTTTTGTCTTGCAGAATTCTTGTAAAGCTTTTTCCCTTTCCTTTTAGAACTCCCTTGATTTTTATTTCCTGGAAGTTGCAAGGGAACTTTCTTTGTGTAGATGTAATCGTGACTATTCTCTTGCAATAATATTTGTGTGCCATATGGCACTTCATCCAGGAGAGAAACAAAAACAGATTGAACCACAATCAACAGACTCAATCAGGGAACCCTGAAGTCTGCCATTGAATCAAAATCCGGAAGCACATGTACAACAAGCAAATGTATATTTATACATTGTATTCAAAGATACCTGTCCAGCATTGCGTGAATCAGGATCAATTTTGAGGCATTGCTCATAAGCAGTAATAGCCATTGATATATTGCCAGCATCTCTATACAGAACCCCTAGAAATCAGAGATGGAGAAAAATATCAGGAAAGAAGCTTCAATATAATCTGTTAAAAGAATATTTTTTTACAACAGGGACTTGCAAGTTCCTAGGTGTTCATAACAGAAACATGACTCTTTCTATGGGGCCAGAACTCACACCACAAGAAAAAAAAGAAGGTGCATATCCCCTTTCAGCCTGCATCTGCACACCATCATTTGTCCACACAAACTTAGGGTAGTGAACATGTTACAAATATGTGGTTCTTGGTTGCACATGTTGTATTTGGTTGCACTCATGTGTGTGTGTGTGTGAGCATGCATGTGTGAGAGAGGAGAGAGAGTGAAAGAGAGAGACCTAGGTTGTTATATGCTTCTGCATATGTTGGATTTGCAATTATAGCCTTTTCAATCATGCTCGCAGCAGCATCCATTTTACCCTGCCATTATGAAGGACATTAACAGTTACTGAGATAACATGACCTTATTGACAGTTCTTTTTTATCTAAAAAATCTGGTCTAAACCTGGACAGTGTAGACCACACCAAGGTTGTTCAAAGACTGTGAGAAGTTCGGCTTAATCGACAAAGCCATCTGCAAGAAAGATAATATGATTACCACCATTTAACTAAGAACTTTAAGAACAAAATTACTCTCCCACAAGCTTCAAGAGATTGCCTGATAACATTCTACTGCTTTATCAAGATTGTCACGATCTTTGTATATTACTCCTAAGTTGTTGCATGCCTCTGCACAGTGGGGATTAAAGTGGAAAGCAAGTTCATAGAACACGATTGCCTGCAAAAATAAAACTTATATCATATTTAACTGCCCCAAAACATATCAAAGAGCTTAAAAGTTCTTTATAGATATACCTAAGACCATTCCCATCAGTGACATATACAAATCCAGACCCTACAAAAAGTGGGGATACATGTCAAAACAAATACATTCCCCGGTCACCTACCATATCAAACTTCAACATTTCCCCATAGGCAACCCCAAGATTATACATGGCATCGGCATAGTGCCAATTGTAATACAAAGCCTTCTTGTAATACGCCACACCCTGGTTTATATCTCCCTCCAATTTGACCTGAATAGATATTCAAATTCTGAAGATCAGTAAAACTGAAAGCAGAGTTGCTAATAATTGATGGCAAAAGCAAAACATGCAACAAATTGCTTGTAGTGAACTGTTATGCAGGATAAATTGAAGTGTAAAAAACAGAAAGGATATCTAATAAGCAAAAAGAAAAAGTTACATGGCCATAAATTCTATGCACAAGATTTATGCAAATCAAAAGTATATCTTCAATATTCATCAAGTAAAATGACATGAGTCAGATCAGCCATGCACTCCAAAAGTTTTGGTTGAGTAAGACTCGAGCATGTCTTACAGGAGACCATGTAATCACTTATACACAAAAAAATTCAAGCATGTCAGAAGCATCAGAATTTAATAACTTAAAAGTTTAAAAGCTTATGTTCACATAGTTTACAACAAGCAGAACTTGCACGCAATGGTGCATCACTCGATTGTGAAACATATTTTACAATTGCTTCCATCGAATCATTGTAAAATAAATTACTGCAACAAAGCTACGCCATAAATCTGCATGCATTTAGGGTTTCTGTCGTTGATGCAACTTAGCATTCTAGTTTCTCCGCAAAGAGAAAGGATAGTAAAGTTTAGCATATAATTATATGTGCAAATACCCAATTTATTCTAACTATTAGAGGGGAAAACCACCTTTGTTCCCAAGTCTGTCAAGGCAATAGCCATATTGTTCTTTGCAATCTCGAAGTTGGGTGAGACAGCAAGACACCTGGTACATGGCAGTAGTAGACAAAGACGAATTAACTAACTGGAAGGACCATAGAAACCAAGCATTAAAAAGCAAAATAGTGGCAGACTACCTCTCATAACAAGCAATGGCTGATTCTAGATCACCACGATTTTTATAAATGACACCCATGTTGCAGTATGCCTCAGCATACATAGGCCTCTCTAATGCAGCCTTCTCATAACAATTTAGGGCATTATCATACTGCATCATTTCAGAGTACACGACACCAAGGTTGTAATATGCAGGCTGCAAATACAGGGGAGAAAGATGAGAAGAGCATTGCATCCAGTGCACAAAACAAAGTAAAAAAAAATATTCAAAATAAAGGGAATCTTGTGAGCTTAAGCTTATGAGATAATATTACATAAGGGCTGCATGCACAATCAAAACAACATAACACCATCCTCCAAAAGGAGTAAAACAACAAATAAACAACACTCCAGAAAAGAAAATAGCGAAAATAAAAGAAAGTACAAGAGGTCAACTGGAAAGGAGAGATTACAGCATAATGCGGGTCTATTTTTAGTGCTTCATAGTACTTTGTGATTCCCTCTTGAGTATTCCCAGCAAGCTTTAAACTCGTCCCAAGATCAGTTAACACAATGGCTAGGCATTCTGCAGCTGGTTTGTATGAAGGGTCTGCTTTCAACGCTTTCTGATATGACTACAGAAGTAAAATATAATAAACCCTCAATGAGCTGTCAATCAAGTACAAGATCGGAATAAAAAGCACCTTATGGCTTATGCAAGCATTCCAACCTACACAAAAATACATAAGACTAAAACAAGATTGATGTTGATTGGATTCAGATTCTGAAAAGATCTTACTTCTTATTTGATAGGCAGAAAAAAAAGAAAAACAAATCTGACCTTCCTTAAGACAAACCCAAATAGCCGAAAATATGGATGCATAACAAATTATACAAATAAATAAAAGGGATAAATCAAGTAAAAAAGAGACAAACCAAAAAGAAAGCTGTTACATCTGTGGGCTCTGCTGAAGACAGGACTACTGAATACGTCTTGTCCAGAATATCAAGTTTTAACATGTGAGACATAAATCTGTATTGAGCAGACTCAAAACTGTTACCTTAAACATGGAGTATGTTAGCATCAAGAGGCATAGGATTCATTTAACTGACCAAATTACTGGAGTTGGCAGAGGGAAGTTGAAAGGTTTAGTTAATCTTACAAGCTGATTTTTTTCCTATCTAGAATCAGAAATTGTACATTGTTTGTCTTAATCTATTAGAAAAGGTGAAAGAAAAGGGACATGAATTTACCTCAGCAGCCTCTACCAGGCGACCTTCATCTTTGTACAAAATGCCACAGTGAGTAAGAGCACAAGCATTATGCGGATCTAATTTGATTGCCTCTGAAAAACTTTCAAAGGCAGGCCTTCCCATATTCTGCATCTGCAAGCATATGCCTTTCCCAATGTAAGCTTCAACATTCGCACTATCTTTCTCTAGAATACTCTCATAGAGAGCAAGGGCGTCAACAAATTTGTTCCTTGATCGCAGAATATTGGCGTAGGAGAGGGCATCCTTCCCCTCAAACCCCTTTTGTACTGGAACAATACTTGCCAAAGGAACAGTAGTTCTAAGGGAAGTTTGTGTCTCATTTAACAGGCCATTATCAACAACTGGCTCCATTTCTCTCCCATTTGCACACTTTTCTGACCAGGCCATCTAGGTACACTTCCTAATGTCCTGCACATACATAAGAGGAAAAAAAAAACACAAACTAGGTACCTTATTTGGCCAAATAAAACATGCTATGCACCTAGTTTTGAGCTTAGGCTAGCTAAAGTCAATTAATAACCTAACAATAACAAAGGCCTTAAAATTTTTATCAGATGGCTTAGCCCAGGATGCTTGAGAAATTAACTTCTTTCAAACAAGAAAGTTGAATCCTCCAGTGAGCTCACAATGTTAGAGTTGATCAACAAACTAAAACAGAAAAACTCTTGCAATAAAAGTTTTTCCACGTCTGATTGACGCTTTCTTACAAGGCTCTGACTCTAAGTAGCCTCAGCTCACAGCTAGGACTTGGATATTGGAACTTGGGTTACAATCTCCACAATCATGCAAAATAACCACAAGATATTCCTAGCTCGTATATGATATGGTTCAAGTAAGGCACCCCAACAGAAGCTGTAAAATGCTGGGCTATTCTGCATTCACAAAGCTGGAGTTGTTGAGGTGAATGAGTGCGCTGAGGAAAAAAAATGTACCACAGAGTGCCCGCTTCCATGAATAAGCCTTTTGTTTTCCTTTTTTCTTTTTCAAGGGTACACCACCATGGTGATGGTTAAAGTGGCTTTGTAATAAAAGCGCCTTAGATGACAACTCTAGTCTCCCTACATACTAAAAAGATATACATGCAGGAAACTTGGAAAACAATAACATGCATTGGCAATCAGAAAGAGCAACTCTATAGAATGAGCAACAGAGAAACAAAGCAGAAAACTTGTCAGGCACCTTGGGCACAACAGCATACCCTCCTTCTCCAGCGACGTAGCCACCTCGAACCCTGAAATACTTAATCACGCATGCACAAAACAAACGCAAAATCAACACATTGAGCATCTCAACTTAAATTTGGGGAAAAGGAAAAAGCAAAAGTTCATAGAAAACACGTAAAGGAGTTCAAATACGCACCAATTCGTAGGGACGGGCTCTCTCGGTCGAAAGCAGTGGGTTCCTGAGACAGGCTCTTCAAATTTGAGAAACTTGGCGCGCTGGAGCAGAGGCAGCAGATCGCGGGTGAGTGTTGAAGCAAAACAGAAGGTGGAATAGGAGGAGCGGGAGAGGAAGAAGGTGATGGGACGATGGGGTTGCCGCGGAGGAGCTAGGGTTTAGCTAGAAGAACCGGGAGAGGACAACCCATCGCCAGAGCGCAGCGAGAGTTTTCCTGCCTTTCTGTAATGGCAAACGTAACATAACGCCATCTGCGCAAGCTCGTTCTTAGTTATTTTCTCGCTCCAATTTCGCAATAAACCGCATCTGTATGTTTATTTGATTTGGTTTTTTGTTTCCCCACTTTTCTTGTTTTTATTTCGGTATTTTCTATATACCTACTCGATTTACCATTTTACCATATACATTATTTTTCTTTTTTTAATTCTTTCTAATGAAAGCTTTTACATTCTTTTTAATCTAGAATCAACCATGAATATTATTTCTACCTACTTGAAGTATTATTTAGAAAATAAATGACTTTTATAAATTTTTTCCAACTGACAACTTTAAAGGAAACTCAACACAAAAGTACCTATCTTAAAAATACTTTTTAGAATTCTTAAGTTCTAAAATTTCAATTATTATATGGCTTGGATAAATAACCATTGTATACTGAAATAATCATTTTTACTCAACTTTTAAAAACTTCTGATCACACCGTACTGCATGTAAAAAAAGTGTTTTAGATATTTGCTCTGGCAAAACATTTTAAAGGCTAAAATTGGCAAAAGTGTACAGAAAATGATTCACATAATGATTGTTTAGGCTACGAGCATCAAAAACAATTTGTACACTGTAATGTTTGAGACTTGTAAAAAACGTTTCTTTAATTGTTCCAATACCTCATATTTATATATGTGCTTCTTAAATGTTGGCACTCGTATAAGATTGAATATTCCCGAATTTGAGCACTAGCAATGTCTTGATAGCAAATCCATATATCCTTGTAATTTTAAAAAAAAAAACCCTTAAAGATCATAAATTTTTTTAGGGCTAAAAAAAGGCAAATTTGTACTCATTGCTTATTCAATGTCACAATTTTAGCACTTTTTTTTTTGTGTAAGTCTGCCACTAATGTTAATTTTTTTAGCGAATTCGTTACTTGCAGTTGCAATTGCATATGTGACAAACATGAGAATGAGAAAAATCTAATTTTGATTTCAAGCTTTCTTTGCCTAAGAGCTAAGCCCCTTAAATGTTGTTAATGTATCATTTTCATCATTATCTTCAACATGCTCAACCCGTAAGCATCATATTCACTAACAGTTAGTTGTGAATCACTACTCATTCTCTCATTTGATTCAAGCTACTGTTATGAAGTGTCACTATTCAATAATGATGTCAATCAGAGAAGAAAGGACATCCAATCGCATGTACATCCTATCTTTGATTCTATTAATAATTCTACCACTATAGTATTCAAACATCATTATTGCTCGTTGCTTAGGGTTTACTGGTCATCATTGAAGAAGGCTCATTTGTTACTTGTTGAGATTATGATGGATGATACATTGTTAAAGTAGTTCGGGTATGACATAATGAGGAAGATAGTCAAAATAGTAAATTTACAATGTTAGGGTAGCTATGGGTTAAGGAGTGGATTTTAAAGGGCTAATTTAATAGTTTTGCCAAATTTCTTATTTTGCTGGTTGATGATGTGGTACTGACATTTACTAATATAGCCATAGTTATTAAAAACGCGTTTTAAGTCCTAAAAATGTATATTTTTATGACTCTAGAAATAAAAATCATGTTGAAACGCAGTAGAAACTCCAAATAAGTAGAAATATGTAGAAACGCGACTTTAGTCGTAGAAATGTATAAACGTTAAGACTTTAAGACTACCTTATTAAGTTATTTAAGTTAAAAAATAAATAGAGTTAAGAATCTTCCACTTTTTTTTGCCTAAGGTGGCTAACCCAAGTTGCCAAATCCAAAAAAATTAAAAAACTCTCTCAGTCTCTCTTATCGCATTAGCTCTCTCTCATACACAGTGACCCATTTGACTATTCTGTTTTATTTTTTTAGCTTGGTTCTTCATATGTTGTAGCTGTTTTTTATGTTCTACTTTTCATCTTCCACATCTCTTCTCAATCGCATCAACACCAAGTAGTAGCAGTGCATGGATGCCTGATTATGAAACTTGGTTTATTTATTTATATATTCATGCATTATAACATAACTATTTGTTTATGGTATTATTGGAGTTCTGGTAAGTGATAATATTGTGAAATATGAATGTCTTAAGATATTTAAATGGTTATTTTTTTTATAATTTTTCTCCAAGTTTTTTTGTCTTTTTGATAGAATCTTAGAACTTTATGCCTTTTACGACTCTACAACTCTAGAAATCCAAAATGACTCTAAATAGAAACCTGATTTTAATAATCTTGAATATAGCTATAGTATTTTAATTTTGAATATAGTGTTCATACTATTAAACACTTGATAGTTATCTTATTCTTATTTTGCAATTTTGGTTGTAAATTTGATTTTACTTGATGATACTCTGACAAATCTGCACACAAAAAAATGACAAGTGACAAAATTGCAATATTAGACAAGCAAGAGTGGCAAATTTGTCTTGAGGCCTCAGGCCAAATGATTGAGTTTAGGAACACTGAGTTAGAGTGGAAGGTTTGAACCCTGCTTGTGCCAAATTCCCATAAATGTTAATTATGTTGATTCAATTGTCCTACCATTTAAATACTTGTAAAAATGCTTTTGTATACAAAAAATAAGTGACATACTTATCTTTTTTTTTAAATTTTTTTTATCATTATATATAATCCACAACTATCCCAATTACACATAATTTTTTTTCATATATGTTTTAAATTCATTTGAGATGTGACTGAAACTCAGATTAGAGAAGAAAATGGTCAATAAGATATTTTTATTGAAACTGTTTTTAAAATGTGCTATTTCACTTTTAAAAATTCAATAATTATTGCATGAGAGCAAGTCACCCATAATGCGCTCATTTTTTTCTCCAGATTAAATGACATAAAAATGATTTCACTATACAAGGCTTCATTAGTATGACTTTAATAAAATATGAGTTATTTGTTTTGATTATTTTATAAAGTTAACATCGTTTCAAATAATACGATTTATATCCAACAACCATTATCACTTCAATAATTTTTATAAAATTATTTGACCTTGACCTAGTGAGAAAATTTCATACGAAGGAAGCATGCTAGCATGGAAGTTGAAGCATGCATCCAAGAAATATAGGGTTAAGTGATGCTTTCGCCTTGCAGGCTTACAGTAGGTGATCAAGTCCACCAACTTTTAGAGCCAATTCGTTTTAACTTAAATTAACTTAATCAAGAATGACATATTTTTAGTTTTATATAATTTTTCATCCATATAAATTTCATTTAAGAGACAATATTATATAGGTATAATAATCCATTCAAAATAGATTTTTTATGATGTTTTTATTTTTTTATAAAATTTTTTAATGCCTAAAAAATAAAAATTTATAAAAATTAATAATATCATAAAAATTTATAAAAGATTAACAAAATTATAAAAAAATTTATTTTCAATGAATTATTACACCTACATAAGATCAAATTTCAAATAAAATTAATTTTAGGTAAAAAAAATGTAAAAATGAAAATATTTATTTTGAATTCAATTTACTTAAGTTAGAATGAATTGGTGTTAGAAACTAAATAACAAAGCTAAAAACAATCACACGTGGATTTGAAGAACAAAAAGTCATTAATCACTTTTATTGAAGGGCTAACTATTATAACGAAGGTTGGTGTGGGAGCCCAATATTTGGCACTAACTATGATAAGTAGATACATGAAAAAGGTAGCTAATCCTTGGGGTAAAATTCATATTTAGTCCCCTAACTTTAAGGGTCATCCTAATGTGGTCCCTTAACTCAAAACGTGACTATTAAAGTCTCTTAACTTAACTTAAGTGTTCTATTTTAGTCCCTACTATTAATTCTACCATTATTTTGAATGAAAATTGCCCACGTGACATGTATATTGCCACGTTGCAGTCTTTTTTTATGATAAGAAGTGATTAGATTGGAAGAACAATAGAGTTTAAGCTAAAATTGGAACAAAAAGTAATTTTAGGGACATAAAAAGATAGTTAAACCAATCTTCAACACTACCGCCCCTCTCCGATTCAATCGCCACCGCCTCCCCTCTCCCTCTCTCCGCCGATGCTCCACTTTCCTTCTTCCTGACCGACGCTTCACCTTCCCCCATTCATCCAGCCCTCGCCGCCTCGTCTTGCTCTAAAGAAAACAAAACCCATATACAAAAAACAAAACCCAATAGATCAAATGAACCCGAACAAATCTTGAACCAAAACATCAAAACTCCCAATCAACCCCAGAAACAGCCATACCAATAGATCTTAAACCAATTCAACATCAGGCCTAAACATAAACCCTAAACAGACCCGGATGTTCGCTTCTTTTCCGCCACCTGCATTGCAGTCTACGACAGCCACGGTGGTCCGGAGGCATTTAGATTCGTAAACCCTCAACACCGTCTTCACCCGCCTTGCCTCTCCATTGTCGCGCAGATATCTCTTTCCAAATTCTAAGAATCAAAGCATAGGAGGAAGTGGAAAATGGGGGAGTCTCTTTCCAAATTCTGAGAATCGAAGCATCAGAGGAAGATGGAGGAAATCGGCCGAGACAAAAAAACAAAATCAGTTCAATTGGAGAAAAAACCCAAGAAGATAAACAAATTTATGTTTTGAAACTCACAATCAAATGCAGACACAAGAATGAGTGCCAGATCTTTGGATCCTCTCCAGCTTCCAGCTGTCTTCACGACCTTAGGATCTTCGGCTCTTTGCGACCTACATACGCTATCGATGATCGTTCATTATCTCCCCGACACTATCAACGATTGTTCGCTATCGATGACTGTTCATGACCCGCTGCTCCCGTCGAAGCTCTGTATGCATTTGAGGAGATTAAGGAGAGGCGGTGATGGTGTGAATCACGCTGGATTATGAGAGACAGAAGCGGCGTAGACGGAGGGTTGGCGAGTGGGTAGCGGCGTAAAGACGAAACGGGGAAGATGGATAGACGGAGAGGGTGAAATTAGGGCTAAGTCCCTAAAATTATTTTTCTACTTTAATTCTGGCCTGAAATTTGTTATTCTTTCAGTTTTGTCACTTAAAACCATGAAAGAAGATGCCATATGGCAGTTTAGGTGCCACATAGGCAACTTCCATATAAAATAACGCCTGAATTAATGGTAGGGATCAAAATAAGACACGTGAGTTGAGTTAGGGGACTTTAATAGTCATTTTTAGAGTTAAGAGACCACATTAGGACAAACCTCAAAGTTAGAGGACCAAATTTGGATTTTACCCCTAATCTTTGCCAGTAATGACTTTAACTAACAATGACCGAGTTTTTTTATAAGAGGATTTAAGACTCATGAAAGATGATTTTGGTGAAGTTAGAATGGTGTTGATTTGAATTAATTATATTGTTAGTAATTAGGTCCTTTTTTTAATTAAGGTAATCGACTAATTGGTAATGGATAGCTTTTTAAAGGGGTATCACGCCACCAAGGTAAGCTTGAACATCATATGCTTGAGTTGAGCTTGATAGGTTTGAACTTTACTCAAGCTTGAGAATAAGTTTGACGAACCCTAGATTATTGGCTTGAGTTCAACTTGGTATAAGTTATCCTTTAATTAAAATTTAAGTTAATAACAATAAAGCCCCAAAATTTTAAAAAATTACAATTTTAGTACTTATTTAAAATTTTTCAATTTAGTTTGCACTTTTTTTGATAAATTGAAATGTGACTCCTAAATTTTGACTAGTATTTTAAAGTAAGTCACTAGTTTGAAATGTGTCAGTCAAGTCAATGGAGACAATGACATTAAATGTCATGCTAGTATTTACTGTTAAAAACAAATTATAAGTTTTAGAAACAAATTGAAATTATTATGACTAATTTGACAAAATATAGAAACTTTGAGGTTAGGAGCCTTGCCAAACTTCTTCTATCGATTGTCAGCCTGTTCAATCGTAAGACCTACTATACTTTTCCCTTTGACAAAAACAGCTTAATTTGGAGCTCTCACCTCATTTTCTCCCAAGAGTTTGACATCTTAATTGAACTAGAGCAATCAAGAATAAAAAAAAAACTTGAGCAATCTAGAATTCACAATTTTATTAAATGTTGATTCATATCTAAGTTGTCAAAATTAAGATTTTACATAAATTTGTTTTTTTATTTTGTGTGAACCATAGTTTTAGAATTGGATATGAATTGTAGTTGTAGCCATTGAATATAATCGGATTGTTTTTTTCAATTTTAGATCATAAAATTATAAGATTTTAAGATTCAAATTATGATTGTGATAAACTTGATTCAGACTAACTTGAGTTAAGCTTTATTTCGATTTTCAATGTGATTTGAACATGACAAGTTAGTTTTGTTTTGAGTTCCAAATCTAAAGCCAATTCATATTAATTTAAGTAAATTTAATCTAAAATATTATTGTTCGCAAACAAGAGCAGATTCTTTTCGTCCGAACTTCATACCACCATGGGCGGCTAAAATCTTAGTATGCGAGCCTTGAAAGAGCACATATTGGGCAAAATTTGGTGTATTGTCGGTGAGCAGGGGAAGGTCAAAGGTTTCGGAGCAACGTAAGGGCTGTGAGATTCAGGAGTCTATGCAGGGGATCATGGAGTCACCGTGCTGAGGAGGGCTGTTGCCAAAGTTAGGGGGTGGTGGGCGGGGTAGCAGCACCCTAGTGGATCACTAACTTGTTGGTCTATGAAGCTTAGTAAAGTGACGAAGACAAAGTGGCAAAGGCTGTAATTTCTACCGAAGCCATGACCATTCTAATTCAGCAACTAGACGAGTTAAATGCCACCCGCTCGTTTGACGTGGCACATCAACTGAAAAACGCGTTCCCAATCCCATAACCTGTATATGAAAAACGAACTTATGAATCAGGAGTTATGCTTTCGGTTTACAGGCGCTTTTATAGTTTTGCCCTGGGAACATCTGCAAAATCTCAACGAACCCCAATCCCAAAACCAGAAGATCCAGAACTGCCATATTCCGGCGGGCCATTTTCGTAATTTCATTGGCGAGTCATTCAGAATTTGCAAATCAAAATATCGCCTTTCAAAGGCCAAGAAGCGCTCACACAGACTAACAGAGTTAAGAAGATCTGGACCGTCCTCCTCAGCATCCAACGGTTGTCAACTGTCTCCGAACTGGTTCCCACTTTCTCCCTGGTTTTCTGCTATTTATCGTCTCTCTCTCTTTCTCTCTCTCTCTCATCATAAACCCTAGTTCCCGAATCCCACTCCCTTTATCCGCCGATTTCAGAATTACCTGACTACCCACCTCTTTCTTACCCCCGATCTTTACTTTTAGAGAGAGAAAACTCTCTTTCTTTCTCTCTCTTAGAAAAAAAAGATCATTTTGATCTCAGTTCTTGAAGGATTTTTTTTTCCTTGTAGCGGGATTTTTTTCCTGGTTGGATGAATAGCCGAGTCGATACTTTTTTGGTTCTTGATTATTTCTTCCACTCTTCGACCTTGTTCTTACCTTTGCGTTTATAAGATAGTCTGCGAGCTACAGTATCTGCTAGTTTTTCTTTGTTCTGTTCCCAGAAGAGTCGATTCGGTCTGTTGCGACAGATCTAGGTACGAGTTACGCAACAACTCAGTGAGTCGGTGGGGATCCTGGATATTTTAGAGATGCCCGATCGTCTTTTGATTCCGTTGCTTTTAAATTCCCATCGGTTTACTGAGGCCACGTTTGTTTAGTGGGTCTACGCTGAGTGGGTTTTCCTTGCCCAGCTGGCTCGTTGGCGTATTCTGTGTTAACTCGAACGTGTATTTAAGGTTTTGGACCGAGCCACGACTTGGGCGAGGCTGGAAGTGTGGGGCCATGCCGTCGGTGAGAATGAGCCGGAGGACTAAGGTGGGTGGGGTGGTGAAGGGTCCAGTTAGTGCTAGAGTTCTCCGGTCAGGGCGACGCATATGGGATGATGAGGATGAAGGGAAGCTCAAAAGGCATAAATCAGGGGACGAACTGCTCCACGTAAAGAAGAATACCCGTAACAGTAGTCTTAATGCAGTTGGTAATGTTGATTCGAAAGCTAGTAGATGTGCTGCCAAGGAGCTCACATTGAAACAACCCCTGAAAATGGATTTTGTGGCTTTAGATAGGCGGACTATAGTAGAAAAGATGTTTGGGAAGGTTTATTCCAGGAAAAGGAAGAGAACTGGCTTTGAAATGGGTATGTTGTTGCGGACTTTGGATGATAGGAAGTATGGGAAACGGTTTTCTAGGAGGCAGAGGAGCAGGACCAAGAAGAATTATCGTCATTTAGATCAAAATGTGCTTAACATTGTCGTTGGTGAAGCTGGATGTTGGTGGTTTCCGTCATTTTTTAGTTCGTTGTTAGAATGTATGAGGTGGGCTAGGGTGAAGATGGTTGATCTTGGTGCCTTTCTGATGTCTGATCCTATACATGGGGTTTACTGTTCGCACGGCATTAGATTCTCATTGGTAAGAGTTCCCGTTCATCTTCCTCATTTGAGGAGAAGTTTTTGATACTTGTAAAATTTGCTGCTTCAAATATTACAAAGTAATGATTTCTGTAGTCTTTCTTCTATTTTTGCGTGGGAATGTGAGGGGAGTGAAAAGAAACTGTGACTTTGTTGGACATCATTTCTGTGTTTCATTTATTTGTTCTCCTTTGTTAAATTTGTTTCAGGGTCATCCAGCTGTGAGCATTGGGATTTGCAAGTTTTTTGAAACTAGGCAATCTATTCCATCTTTTTCCGTGGATTTTTCTGCAGTTTTCCATTGTTTCGTGTATATACATCTGAGTAGGCTGCTTAGTTCAGAGTTACTGTGGATCGTTACTGTAAATAAATCCCTTTATTTGAAGCCAGATGACAAATTTTTGGATGATATTGTAGAAGAAGACCATGTATTAATTTCTTCCCTTGAAGTTGTTGAAACTAGGCGTGGAAGTGTAGTTATGTTGCCAAAAAGTAATGAGAATAAGGCTGTATTGCATCCATCCATCAGGGCTTCAAAGCTTGTGGGTCGTAATGGTCAGTATAAACTTGCTTTGAGTTCTCGAAGTGTTCAGAAGCGGAGGAGTTCATTGAGGAGGAGGAGATCTAGAAATCCTTCACTTGTTGGTTTGCAGAAGGCTAATGGAAATCTAGTGTCTGATATGTTCATTAGTAGAAGGAATGTTATTCCTTTTTCTTCAGTGGTTTCTAAAAACAAACTCAGGAGTTCAGATCGCAGCAGCTGCATCGTGAATTTGAGAGACGTGGGATCTACAATGGTGGATATTGTGAAGGATACAGATTCAACATGCTGCTCAGCAAATATACTAGCCTTTGAATCTGATAGATGTTACCGAGAAGAAGGAGCCACTGTCATGTTAGAGCTTGCTTCTTCTGGGGAATGGTTCCTTGCCATGAAGAAGAATGGGTCAACATTGTACTCGCACAGGGCACAAAGCATTATGAGACCCTGTTCAAGCAACCGGTTTACTCATGCCATTATATGGGGGCCTGGGGATGATAACTGGAAGCTTGAGTTTCTAAACAGGCAGGATTGGTGCATTTTCAAGGATCTTTATAAGGAGTGTTCTGATCGCAATGCCCCTTTGCCCCTCTCTAAGGCCATCCCTGTTCCTGGGGTGCAAGAAGTGCCAGGTTATGATGTTGGAAGCAGCGCAACCTTTTCCAGACCTGATTCTTATATCTCTGTACGTGATGATGAAATATCTAGAGCTCTTGCAAAGAAGAATGCAATTTATGACATGGATTATGAAGATGAAGAATGGCTAAAAAAATTCAACAATGAATACTTCTCTGTACATGATCTCTTTGAGCATCTCTCTGAGGAGAAGTTTGAGTTGATGGTTGATGCCTTTGAGAAGGCTTTCTACTGCAACCCTGAGGAGTGCGCTAATGAAAAAGCATCAGCTAATCTATGCCTTGATCTGGGCAGTAGGGAGCTGGTGGATGCTGTTTATCAGTATTGGTTGAAGAAAAGAAAGCAGAGACGAGCCCCACTGCTTAGAGTTTTCCAGGTAAACTTCTATTTTCCTAGTTTTGCGTCTATGTTGAAGTGTATCTAAGGTTTTGGGCTGTTCATGTTGTCATTCCTTGTTGAATGGATTAAACTGAGGGATATCTGATCCAATCCTGTTTCATAATCCCATTGAAGGGAATGATGTCATTTCAGAGTTTATGCTTGTTTTGGTTGTTACATATGGAGGTCTATTCTGGCAAGTTTGTGTTGTCTTTGCATGATAATCATAAATTATATGTGGAAGTTACTTTTCTGCCCTGTCCTGGTGGATTGTATCTGATAGGTAGATGCTCTTTTCTGTACAGGGTCAGGCTAAGAAAGCTCCAGTGATCCCTAAGCCTATATTGCGCAAGAGGAGATCATTCAAACGACAGGGAAGCCATGGCAGAGGCAAACCACCAAGTGCTCTAGAAGGTAGTATGTTAGAAAGCATGTTTTGATTCATTTCGTGGGGTTTGACATTAAGATGATCTGAGGTTATGGGGTTTGGCAAAGCATGTACATGGTTTATTAGTTGGATTGATTGGTGTTTTATTTAACTTTATTATTAGTGTTATTGTTAGAAGTTCAAGTGATTTATAAAAATCCTTGCAAGATATCTGAGCTAATATGTCACAGTAATGCAGCTATAGCTGAAGAAGACGGGTTTGAAGAACAAAATGCAATGCATAATGTTGAGGAGGCTAAAGTTTCAGCTAGCAGATGTGTTGAGTCGGCTATTCTGAAGAGGCAAAGGGCGCAGGTACTGCTGGAAAATGCTGACTTAGCTGCGTACAAGGCGATGATGGCTGTGAGAATAGCAGAAGCTGCTCTCATGGTTGAATCTCCTGAGGGTGCAGCAGATCAATTTCTGAGGATTGATGGTAATGAGTAAGGGAGAGAGCTTTTGGCACATTGAATTGAGGATGGAGTCACACAGCCTTCCGAGGCTGGGCTGTTATTTTTCGGAGCCGATGGAAGATGCAATTTCTGGGGAGGAGAGGGTGTTGTAATTTTTGTATAAGAATGGATGTAAATTCTGTATCACTATAACCTCACACCAATCCTGGCGTGCAAATTGAGCTATAGTATCTCTTAAAAGAAAATATGAGAGAATCTTTCTCAAAAAAAAAAAGAAAAAGAAAAGTTTAAAAAAAATATAAGAGAAATTTACAGGAAATTTCGTTTGTGAGGCCTCTCTTCCCTTCGTTTCTGACTTATCATCTCCGATTATTGCTGTGTTTATTTAGCTCAAAAGAAAAAGAAACGCCCCACTTCCATTTGTTACGAAGAAAACATAGTCCAGCCTTTGTTAATTACTTCGCCGGTGGTGGTGACCGGTCTTCTCATCATGTTCTTGTTTGAAGGCCCAGTTTGTTTGGGTTTAACACGATGGTATTAAGGTGTTACGTGAGGATTTGGTGAAATCCACTTTAAACTGAACAAATTCAGGCCACCAGTCATGCTAAATTACGGACACAAATTCAGGCCTCTAATCATGCGAAATTACAGACGCTACCACTTAGCTTAAACTTGCCTATCTCACTGGCATGCCCGCGCTCGCCACCCCTACTCCTCACCGTCAACCAATCGGGTGTCCGACCATTGATATCAAAGCTTCATCAGGAAAATTCAAGGGTGGAAGGAGGCATTACTTTCATACTCAGGTAAGGAAATCTTGCTGAAATCTGTTATTTCTGCACTTTCCTCATATGCTATGGCCTACTTTAAATTTCCTAGGAAATTGTTTCATAGTATACATTTTCTAATGGCAAAATTCTGGTGGAAAGGATAACAATCTGAGTCTGGAATTCATTAGAAAAGTTGGGATTATTTAACTTTACCAAAGAAAAAATGGGGAATGGGCTTTGAAGATCTAGAGGTTATGAATACTGGTTTGTTAGCAAAACTTGCCTGGAGGATCATCTCAAAACCTAATTCTTTCTTAGCTTAGATTCTAGGAGGGCTATATTTTCCTGATGGGAATTTGTGGAATGCGAAAAAAGGCTCTAAACCTTCTTGGGGATGGGCTAGTATTTTAGAAGGTAGGGATTTTCTAAAACAGAAGGTTTGCTAGCAAGTTCATGATGGTCATTCAATTTCTGTTTGGAATGATGCTTGGATTCCGAATATAAGGGGTTTTAAACTTTAGCCAAATATTGAAATTCCTCTAGAAATAAGAAATATGAATGTCGATAGCCTTATTGATGGGTGCACTCACACATGGAAGTTAGATAAGATTTTAAATTTGATTACAAATAAGGAAAAACAGGCTATCCTTCAGATCCCTATCAGCCAGTTTCCTGGAGTTGATAAACTGGTGTGGCCATATGAAAAGGCTGGTAATGTAACTGTCAGATCTGCATATGGCATTCAAAAAACCATTGCTTCTAATTTCTCTTCGGCCTCAACATCATATCAGATAGACCCTTATGTGTGGAAGTTAGTCTGGAAAATAAAATGCCCTCCCAAAATTCAAAACTTCATATGGAGAGCTTGTCATAATGCTGTAGCTGTCTGGCTGAACATAGCTAAAAAAGGTACCAAGATAACTCCTTCTTGTCCTTTCTGTTCTCATGATGAAATTGTGGAACATATGCTTCTGCAATGTGAATGGACTCATCTTATCTAGTTTGTGTGCTTGGATTATAAACCTCAAAATGCTGAAATCTGAACATTTGATCAATGGTTTATTGAGGTTTGTCATTCATTAAAGTTTACACAGGATAATAATGAGATTATTACTTCCATTATTGCCTATACTTGCTGGTTTATCTGGTTGGCAAGGAATGAAGTTGTTTTTCAAAAGAAAAACATCATTCATGATGGTGTAGTTCGCAGGATATAGGGTTCTGTCGCTGAATTCTACCAAATCCGCCAGAGTTTTGGGAGTATAAGCCAAGTTTTATCTGGACCTGCTACCCTTGAAAAGTGGAGTAAGCCGACAATGGGGTTTCTAAAAATTAATGTGGCTGTTAGCGGTGGACATTCTAATGGGATGGCTTACCTAGTGAAAGATTGGCAGGGGAGTATATTGGGGAACCAAGCCATGGTTGATACTGGCACTTGCAAAGAGGCAGCAGTAGCAGAAACTCTTCGAACAGGACTTAGGGAGCTGCTGAGACTAGGACACACAATAGTAGAAGTTGAGACGCAGACAAATAATCAATCGCCTGTCTTAAGGGTAAGGGCAATTGGCGGATTGGTACATTAATCTCAGACATTAAAACTTTGTAATGTTCCTTCTCTTACTGTTCTATTAAGGAGATTTCGAACAATGCTAATATGTGTGCTATGCATATAGCTAAGTGGGCGAAGGCACAGAAAGGAAAAATTGGACAACTTGTCCCCTTTCTGTGTATGCCTTTCAAAATTTCTTGGATGTAAACTTTGAGCCCCTTGAGGCATTCTTTACAATAAAATTTGTTGATTAGTCCAAAAAAAAAAAAGAGAAAATTATGGAAGGGGCTAAAAAATCCATCATGGTGTGATGAAATTGGCAGAGGGGAAGTTAGGTCAGAGACATAGAAGAGATTGAGGGTGAAACAGCTGGATGAGGACAAAAAATTACCATCGATGAAGATCATCAAGGGGCTATGGGCTAGCATCAAGCGGCGACGGGACGATTCATTTGTGTGTGGTGGTGCTCTTTTCGCCTAGCAGCTCTAGGCTCTAGCAGAATATATCTGACCTGTCTTCGTTGTTTTTGTCGATCTGCCGGCGGACTTCATGAAGGAGCCCGGGGACGAGGGGTTCGTGAGCTGGTGCCCGGAGGCTATTGTTCTGAGCCACAAGTCGATGAAAGTAGGGGTGTATTCAAACATGACACACATGTAATTTTTCAGAAATTAGATGTCAAAACTAGTGTAAATACATGGACCCCACAGCTTTTTCCTAAATCCGATTGAAAAACCGTGTTAACTCAAGCCTATTAAAGCAAAACGAACCGCCAGTAATTGTCGAAGGTGATGATAGAAGTACCATTAAATCATTTTCTTAATGTGCAATAATCGACTATTTTGGAAAGCCCCTGAACTTTCCCAACTTATACGAGCTGGTCTTTCAACTTTAACTATCCGCAAAAGCCCTTCAAACTTTGCAACTTTGTACCTTTTAGTCCAACTTATTGATTTGACTTCTTTTTTTAACGGCTTAAATACATCAAGAGCCATCAAACTTTAACAACTCATTTAAGTTGGTCATCAAATTGGAACTTGGATTGCACTAGGCTCTAAGTTTTACAATAAATAATAAAGATAATTAAAATTAATGAAAATTAATTAAAATTCATTATAAATTAGTTAAATTTTGTTTTTTAGTTTGAGTAAATAAATTTTTATTCAAATTAATTAATTCATAAAAAATATTTTTCAGGTGCTTATAAGGTAAATATAGAATTAGCTATAAAATGATATTGGTCTTAGATAAAATAAAAATAAAAACAAAAACAAAAATAATGTATTATCTATAATGAAAAAATAACACAATACAAAAAATATGGAACAAAAAAATTGCGACAAATTTTGACCAATAACCACCTTTTATTCCATCCACCATAATGATATACCTAGAAAAGTGCAAATGACCACATATAGTATAAAATGTATTTTTTTATTTGTATTTTAATTTAATTTTACTTTGCTTTAATTTTCCTGCTCTCCAGTGCTTAGCATAAAATATAATTTTACTTTACACACTATGTATAAATACAAAATAAAATAACCCATGAACAAGTTTCCATTCACAACTTTATTAATAACTAATAGTTATTGCAAGTCATACAAATTATACAAGTATTCTTTTTATTTTTACTTTTTCTTTGTTGCCCTGATATTTGGTCAGTTCATCCACAAACTTGATCTACAATAGGGATTAAACCAAAGAGACTTTAATTAATTTTTATGAATGAACTAATTTCATAAATTTTTTCTTTACTAAACCTTAAAAAATCAATTTTAATTAATTTATAATTAACTTTGATTAATTTTTATGATACTCATTATTTATTATAAAGTTTAAGGCCTAGTGTAGTTGAAGTTCTAGTTTGATGGCCAACTTAAATGAGTTGTCAAATTTGAGGGCTCTTCATATATTTAAGCAGTTAAAAAATGAGTCAAGTCAACAAGTTGGACTAATATGTATTAAGTTGCAAAGTTGGAGGGCTTCTGCTAACTGAGTTAAAGTTTGAGGACCAACTCGTGTGAGTTGAAAAAGTTCAGGGGCCTCTAGTGTACTTTGGCCTAATCAATAAATGATTAATTTTATAGTAAAAGAGGTGATCAATTTTAAAAGAAAAAGAGGTATCGTAAGGTAAACAATAGTCTAGTCTATCTTCCATTTAATTCTTTAATTGTCATGTCTTTTGCTAGTAGAAAATATTGTATTTTTTTTAGCATATTTAGTGCTTTACTTTTTGCACTCAAAGTATTAGTATTTGTTTGGTAGCCAAACACAAATCCCAGTGCTTTAAGATATTTTTTATGGCGAAACAGGGAAAATAATACTTTCAGTCCTAAAATTTTGATTATTTTCTATTTAACTATTAAAACTTTTAAAGCATGTAAATAATTATTCCTACACCATTATTTACCTGTTCTGGGGTTAACTTTAGGACTAACAGTTTACACATTTTGCAAGTTTTAAGACTTAAATAAAAATTCAAAAAGTTTTAAGATTTCAATAAGAATGCACAAAGTTTTAGAACTTAAATAGAAAAGTTACAAAATATTTAGAATTCAAATACAATTTGCCTTTCATTTTTTTTTCTTCCAAATACTTTTCAAAATTGATTCTTCATTTTCTTACAGTAGGAAGACTTTTTTTTATTCAATTTTCTAAAGAAGATATAATATTCTTTTCTGTTTATGCATGATAAAAAATCAAACTTTGTGGATGATTTCTTTGTTGTCATCATTCAAAATTAATGCAATGCAAGTCGGGCTGGAGGATACCTAGTATACAAAATTAGTTATTGTTTAATAGGTCCCATTATTGTCCTTTTCCAGTTTTGGAAAAATATTATCTTATTTATCTTTTTGAAAAATTTCCAAACTCATTAATAATTTTTTATTTTTATATGAGTTCAATGGAGATTACTTTTTAATGACTAAAAATATTTATTTTGAGATATATTCGGTTCTTTGAAACTTCAACTATCCTTTAAGGAATTTGAAAAGTATTTTTTAATTTTTCTCTATGCTAAAAACATATATTTTAAGCTTTCTTTATTTTTTTCCAAAAAAAATGAAAAACATAAAAAATCATAAACAAAAAACTACTCAAATGAAAATTAAAAAATTATAAGAAATTCTCCAATCCATCTCCAGTCCATTTCCTTGCTGCCACCGATTGCGTCAGTCCACAGCCTTTCTGCAGCCCCGACCTCCTAGCCCCAATCTCCTTGCCTCGCCTTGATCTCCTCCTCCTCCGGCCTCCTCGTCATCTCCTCGTTATTAGCTTGCCTATCGCCTCACCACCACTCCTCGCCACAACCCAACCTCCTTGCCACCCTGACCTCCTCGTCCCGATCTCTTCACTAGCTCTCAAATCCTTGACTCACGATCTCCTTGCCCCCTCTTGGATCTTCACCTTGATCTCTTCGCCACCAAGTCGTTCCTCGATCCATTGCCTCGTCGTCGCCTCGCGGATCTTCGCTCCGATCGCAGACGTACAATGGAGGTCACCATCGAATCGTTCTGGGCCGCAAATCACGGTTAGATTTTTTGTTTAAAAAGAGAATGGATATGAGGGGGAGTAGTGGCGGAACCAGAATTTTTGGTTCAGGGGCAAGCCCGAAGGAGAGTCGACCAAACCCGAAGGAGAGGGACGGCATCGAGGCGGGGCAAAGCTGGAGATTGGGACTAATTCGCATTAATTCAAATATTATGGTGCAACTCGACAAGGTGAAAATTTTGGAGGACTAATAGTGCATTTAGGTCATGTCAGAATATCTGTTTAAGGCTAGAGGGAATAATTACTCATTTGGTCACTATTTTCTTTAGTGCCTACCTCCCTGGCCCTGCCCCCCATCTTCATATTTTTTCATTATTTATGGGTGTAAAAATGCATTTCAAGTCCCTAATTTCTTTTGAACTAACTAATTAAGTATCTATATTTAAATTTTTTTTACAATTTTCGGTAGGTCCGCCCCTGAGGAGAGGGTAGAATGGATGAAAGGAAGAGTAGGAGCAGAAATGAAGTGGAGAGAGATAGAGAGAAAAATTAGTTGAAAAGTTAGAACTTGAAGCGGGAAGGCAAGAGAAAAAAGGTTCCAAAAAATTTAAAACGACAAAAAAAAAAATATCGTAAAGAAGATGGAAAGAAGAGAGTATTTTTCAAGTCAGAGGAAGAAAGATTACTTTTATTCTTAAATCTATACAACTTTTTTTATATAAGTCCTAAAATTTTGTAAATTTTTATTTAAATGCTAAAACTTTGTGAATTTTTATTTGAGTCATAAAACTTGCAAAATGTATAAATAATTAGTTCCAAAGTTAACCTCATAACAGATGGTTAACAGTTTAAGACTAATTCTTTATACGTTTTGAAAGTTTTAGGACTCAAATAGAAAATCATAAATTTTATAATTTAAGTTAAAAAGTGATTAAAGTTTTATAATTGAATGTATTCTTTTTCCGGTGTAACATGAACCATTTTCAAATTAGTTTTTTTTTTCATATACAAGATGCTGAATTAAACCCAAGATTTCTTTTACTAATAATAGTAGAATTTTCATAAAATATTAATGGCCACTTATTCTCTAGTATAATATGAGAAAAAGAAAAGGAAAAGAAAGAATTACACTTCATATGAACACATATAAGAGGGAGTTGGGCAGACACCAGCGACATGACAACATTTCAGTATTTTCCATCTCGTTTGTTCAGTGTGAACTGTGAAGTTGCAGAACAAAATTTTCACCAACTCGGTTTCCTTCTTGTGTGGAGAATTTTTATTTCCCTTTCAATGGATCAGATTCCTCGCAAAGGTCGAAGAGTAAAGATAAGACAGAAATATCAAATTTATCACTAATATTTTGGGTTAAAATCAGATATGTCATTATATTTTTTTTTACCTAATTTCTCACTAATGATTTTAAATGGGTTGGATATATCATTGAAGTTTCAAATTAAGAATAGATATATCACGGACCATTAAAATGCTAACAGAAAATGTTAAAAAGTTAACAAAAAAATGTTAAAAATAACAAATTTTAAAATTTTAGGAAGAGAATGTAAGTTTTAACAAACTTAAAAGACTTTTTGTAATTAGACTATTTCTCTCTCTTGAATGTTGGTAAGGATATTGGATAATAGAGATAGTGGAAGGGTGGCAATAAGGCTGAGGTGCTAGTGACGGAGACAGTGACATGGCCAAAGCACTAATGATAGAAATCAAATAATTTTTTGACAAAAATCTCAAAAGTCTATATTTTTTGAAAGATGTATAGTAACCTTAATATTTCAAATTTTAATATTTTTACTATTTTTTATTATTTTCTAAACGGCAGTAACATATTCAGCCCATTTTAAAATATTAGTGGTAGATGAGGTCAAAAAAATTATAATGTTATATCCACTTTCTACCTAAAACCCTGGTAGTAAATTTAATATTTCCGCCTAGAGACAAAGATGAAGCTTTTACTTTTATGCTAGGCATATATATTTGCCGTCAATCGCAAGGGCAATGTTGATATTTTCTTGTTTTCTTTAGTCATGTTGTGAATTGGTTATTAATTTCGTTTCGGTAGCTTTTAATATATTCAACGAAAATAAATTTATGGCCGTCTATAATTATCACAGATGTATTTAATTGCAGGATCGTGAATTATAATGTCACAGTACATAATTGTACCGAGTATTCGACTATTTGTCCAATATCGTGGTGAGACGGAACTTCCAAATTGGATGGTGCTTATATTATAGCGGTTTTTTTTGTAATGGGAATTATGTATATAAATATACTATATGATTATGAAATAGTTAGTTTATAGCATTTAAAGAAATTAAATAATATTTTATAAAATTAAAAAAAAAAAAAAGAGGGAGAGATCGAATTTCACCCAATTAAAAGAGGTGTCCCCTCACACCACTTTACCGGATGCTCGGTACCATATTAGTTTTGGTGATTTTAAATAACTTTGTGCGTTTGGACCTTTATCAAGACGACTAAGAGTTGGGGGCCTAACCTACAAGAAAAGCCACGAACAACTTGCCTGCCCTCGCGTCGCTTCTGAAAAATTTCTCAACTTGATACTGCCTTTTTACCAAAGTGACTTTAGACTTCTTTTACTTAATCAAAGTAGTTAACTATTATGCTATCTTCTGGGCACAATCGAGTGCTAGAACAGGATATTTTCTAAGTAAATATTTTTCTTTTTATGTAAAACCTTGAATTAAATACAAAATCTGTTATTTAAGGCACTCTGATCTTTCTCTTTATCACATTCAAATTTGTCCATTAACAATAGTTAGGATAGATAAATTGCATTTATGGCATTCAATTTCTCGTTTTGATGTTTTAATCGCATCTCTGTTACGCCTTATCTCACTAATATTGTCCCGTGGATAGTCTTCGCATCAACTTTCTTTTGCTTAGCCGGCATTTACTTAGCTCCAATTTTTTTTAACTTAAGATAATTTAAGTCAAAATGATTTATTTTTATTTTTATATTTTTTTTACCTGGAATCAAATTCATTTGAAAGCAAATATTTTATAGATGTAATAATCTATTTGAAAGTAAATTTTCATAATGTTATTAAATTTTTATGAATTTTTATAATTTTAGGTATTATAAATAAAAAATTATAAAAATTATTTTTTTAATGGATTATTATACCCACATAATATTGAATTTCAAATAAAGATAGTTTTAGGTAAAAAAGATGTAAAAATAAAAATAAACCATTTTAGAATAAGTTAACTTAAATTAAAATGAATTGGCTCTTAATAATTCAAATAATGATAAGTGTTTCGCTGCCTATCACTATAAGGGAAATGTGGAAAATTAATTTTCAATCCAATTTTTAGTCTAAAAAAAAATCGGTCACAAAGTTGTTGCTAAAAACATGGTTAGCAATTGACTAGTGACTAGCTTCGGTTGCTAAATAGGTCTCCACAACGCGGGCAACCAAGTTTTTGGTTCAGTTGCCAAAAAATGAAATGCCAATCGATTGGCAACCGATTCACCAATAAGTTTTTCGCATTTCACTTATAATGTCTGCTTACACACCGCTTAAATCAAATAGAAATTGCAACAATGTGCCTCAACTTTTCTATAATGGTCGTTAAACTCATATTATCATTTCTGTTATACCAACTGTCAAGAATAGTCACAGGTAATTTCTCTCACATAGGGAAAAAAATGCACTATATATATATATATATATATGTATGTATGTATGTATGTATGTAAAACTGATTTATTGTCCCATTAACTTAAGTTTTTTGGAACAAATGAGGTTATGGCCATATATAGTATATCGCTACGTGGATGTGCTATGTCATTTTAGAGATCTTGAATTGTTGAGCCCAATAGGCGAGCTCGAGTTCAATAGGCTTGGCCTCGGCTCAACCGTTTTACATCCTTACTGTTGATAATGAGGATTAGTGGTTATTTTGATTTATGATAATTATTTATTTAACTTATATATCAATTGAATTTTTACACTTAGTGCAGAGCAAAGTTATTTTTTAATAGAGTTGGACACTTATTACTGAACATTAAACTACAGATGTTACATATGGGAGACAAGATGAAAATGCTTTCATCAAACTTTGAACCTAATTTCTAAATTTCTCCAATGCTACTAAAATAAGGGTATTTTCCAACTGCTTGTTTATTAACTATCAGGTCATTAGTAATTACTAACATATTAAACCTTTGATAATGGAGTTTAAATTTACCAACAGTTAAATGTGTTAATAATTTACCAATGGGCAAAGCCGTTGGTAGTTACCAACTGCCTGAATCATTGGTAATTTTTTAATGGCGTAAGCCACTATAAGCTACAAATTATGGACCAATTTAAAAGACATATGAAAAATGATGGACTACATTGGAATTTTCTTCTTTCCTATAAAGGGGTGAGCATGAGTTGGGTAAACTTGAAATTCAACCCGAACACCTCCATTGGATTGGATTGGGTTGGGTAAAAATGGACCATGATTAGCGGGTTTGTTCCACATATAGGAGAACTGACGGTTTTTTTGTTGGTTCTGATTCTATATGGAACCAACTTGAGGTGGAACTGAACCCGAGGTATGTATATAATTATACAATAAAAATTATAGTATTATTAATATATATATGTATGTATGTATTTTTTTGAAGAATTATAATGGTCATCTTGTAAACCCTTAAACTAATATCCCAAATTGAAACAATATGGAAGTTGTAGGATTATTCATAAAATTTCTTCATATTCACTTGAATCATTTCGTTTCCTAAATCAACTACTTTTGGGTTATTTTGCTTTTGATCTCTCAACTCCAGGCTACTCTCTACTACACAATTCTCATATTTTTTTTTTCATGTATGAGTCATGTGAAATTAAAAATTTCTGACATCAACATATTTCAGGTTTTGATATTAAAAAAATAGTCTTAAAGGCTCAGCTTTCTATATTGAATATTGTGCCAATGTTGAAATTACTGGAGGGATGTAAATTGGTTAAGATGGAATATACTTCATAAGCAACTCTTTTGAACAATTTTGGTAACATCATATTAAACTCTTTTGAATGTGTCTAAATACATGTATTTAAATGTTGATTTAATGGTATATTATGTTAAATATTTTATAAATTGGTTATGGATGCAATTTTATTAAATTTTGGTGTTGTTATAGGTATATGATATAAACCGAAAAACTTGAGAATCAGAATTGGAAAATCTAGAACCATGGTTCTGGTTCTGTTCAACTCTTGATTTCTCCGGTTGAGTAGAAACAATTTGGAACTAAGGCCATTTCAGGTTGGTTCAGTTCAACTACAAAGTCAAACCAACCCGAACCATGTTCTCCAGTATAAAGCCACATTTATCACTCATTTTCCTGTCTGTTCATATCCTCTCATCTTGTTCTCTTGTACTCCATCTTTCATAACTAAAAGCCAGGCTGGATTCCAGACAAATATACTTTATCTGTCCTAAAATATTTGCTCCATTTGGCTTTTTGTTGTATTTTGACTTGAATTTATTCATATTATTATTTATTAAAAAATATATATATTTAGAAACTACATGTTTTGATTTATTATTCATATAAAAAGATTTTTTCATTTATATATTAAAATGTTGAAAATAAACACTCATAAATTAATTGCAGAAAATAAATGAAGTAAAAATTTTGGGACGAAGGGAGTAATTTTTTTTTTCCAGATTTTTTATTCATTTACATTTTTAGTTCCCTTGATTTCTTCTTTTAATTTTCTCTAAAGTCACTTGTTAAAAAAATCAACAATTTTCCTTAGAAGGAGCTTGAAAGTTTCGGGTAATTTTTTTTATTTTAAAAAATAATTTTTAACATATGAATTACAACCGGTCTGTTACCAATGATTTCGTGTTTTCGAATTTATTGGTAATAACTGTTGGTAAATGAACCTTTTTTGACAGTGCAAATTGTAAGAATTTAAAAGCTCACCACTTAAACTATGCCTTAATTTCGAAGTTGGTTGATTGATTAAACATGTCAGTCGTAATGAAAAGAAAGAGAGAAAGTTTCTGTCCATTGATTAAACTGGCCTATGATGGTTGTTGAGTTGGGGGCCAATCCACTGGAATTTAAAGTTGGCTTGGTGCTTCACACACACACTCAACCACCACCCTAAACAGAAAATAAAGAAATTAAGAGCGGATTGGTTCTATAAGAGAAAAAAATTTATTGTGTATTAAGTCAGATTAATTTAAAATGGTTTATTTTATTATTTTTTTATGAAATCAATAGAAAAAAAATTAATATAAACTTAATTATATCATAAAATGTTATTTAATTGATTATTATACTTATATAGTATTAGTTTTCAAATGGAACTGATTTAATCACATAAAAATTATAAAAAAAATAAAAATAGCTTGGATTAATTTATCTTAGTAACTGGGTCTAAGGTTCTTTGACCCGTTTGTTCACTTTTAGGTCGTCTTTAGAAAATGCTTGTGAACAATAGCATGGTGCTAAAGGGTTTTGGCCAAACTGCCGTCTAAACGTTTGATTTCTCCCCTTTAGCTGTTTTTCTTTTCCTTTACTGTACAAAAAGAGAAAAAAAAATTCAACATCTCATTTCAGCTAGAACTCAGACCTGTTAGTATTTCTTTGTTGGCCAAAATACCCCATTACCCCCTGAACTCGGTTAACAAGGGCCTTTACTCCCCTGAAGTTGAACTCGGTCCTGCTCACCCCCTGAACTTCACTTAATGGGCCGGTCCACCCCCTTGACCATACATGTGCATGTCATGTGATTCTTAATGAGAGACGCCGTTTCCAAGCCGTTAACTAGCAACGACCGTCAACCAGCAACGATAAAAAGCTAAAAGCAGCCTCTTCCCTGGAGATTCAATTTGGGGATTAGGTATTTCGAGTGCCTTAGAACTCGAATCTCAGGTGTATCGGTAGGCAACATTCCGTAAGAGATTGATTTTCTTCTTTGAGAAACGTCGCATAGTGAAGCACCGAGGATCGATCGTTTGCAGTGATCATTTGCGGTGGCTGTTGTGTGTGGTTCCGCCAAATTCGGTGAGTTTGTTGTATGTTTTCATTAGAGTTTGTGTTGGTTTCCTCAGTTGTCTCTGGTTCTTGGTTTTTGTTCGATGCTGTTTAACATTCAACTGTTGGTTTTCTTTTTAGTTATTTATATACATGAATTGATTGACTACGGTTTGGTTGTAGTTCAATTGGCTTACCATGTCGTAGTTGAATTTAATTCATGTGTTTTGTATTATGAAAGGGTGGTTGTGAGATTGTGCATCAATGTCTTCAGACTACTCTGGAGCGTCATCGTGGTTTGACGAAGAAGTGCCAATTTGCAAATGCAAACATCGAGCGTCAAAAGGTACAACTAGACGTGAAGAAGAGAACCTAGGAAGAAGATTTTTTCGCTGTCGATTTAATGGTGTAAGTGGTGATTTTCATTGGTTTGTTAATAAATGTTGGTTGATTTTTGGCCTTAATTAGTGACTTGGAAGAGACATTCTGGCAGTTGTGGTCTTTTAATTTGGGTTGCTTGGTTGGTTTCCTAGAGGAAAGATGAGTTTTTGATCTGTTGGGAAATTTTTGGTAGAGACTTGGAAGTTTTTAGGGTAGCTGCTTCAGCTGGTGAAGGAAAATATGCGTAGTGGAGCTATATATTGAGAGCATTGGAATGGTATTATGCATTTTTAGTTGGATTCTATGTGATCTATTTTCTTTTAAATTCTATATAATAGTGAAATAATGTGGTTGAATGTATGACTGTCATGATGGCTTGAACTCTAATACAATGTGAATCAAACTGGAAGGTTGGAAGGGCAACTTCTACATCATGAATTCTTTTTTGTGCTTTCACTTGTTTCTTCATAACAAAATGCTTTTGCATATGTTGTTAAATCCATGTGTATGGCTTGAGATAGAGGAAAGGTTT
Organism: Aquilaria sinensis; assembly: GCA_005392925.1. Classification (NCBI taxonomy): domain Eukaryota; kingdom Viridiplantae; phylum Streptophyta; class Magnoliopsida; order Malvales; family Thymelaeaceae; genus Aquilaria; species Aquilaria sinensis. The sequence continues at coordinate 99,300 of SMDT01001185.1, forward strand.
GATACTAAGATTAGAGATGGTTGTGTGGAAGGGGGAAAAATAAAGGCATAACGGTAATACTAGTTTTCTTACAATACGTCTACAGTTTTAGAAATAAGATGTTGACACATGTTCATAGCTGGGATTCGAGATAGAACGGAAGCTATTTAGCTTGCCATAACTAGTGCGCCAGCTTCTTGGAAAAACACAGGTTGCTGGTATAATAGTTATCTGTAAAACATGCTAGACGTGTACTAATTAAGGCATGTGACAATTGAATTAGGTGAATGTGTGTGAGTTTGTTTGTTATGTGATTTTTTGTTGGATACATACGTGTAGGTGATACATAAGAGTTTGTTGAATGACCGTAGTTTGGTTTGTTAGTGATGCCAATAGGAAAGGGCTCATTGGTCTGGTTTTAGTAGGATAGTTGGTTAGTAATCAAAGATATTATTCTTGTTTTACTGGTTCTTACAGTAAAAATGAATGACATTGTATTTGTTATATATTTCTCTCTATTTTGAAGGACGGTACAAAATGTGTGATAAAGATGTCTGTTTTTTTTTCAGACAAGTAAAGACTGCAAATTTTTTAGATGGATTGATGATGAGTTCCCAGAACAGGCTAAGGTGGTGATTGATGAATATTTTGCGAAAGGGAAGACATTGGACGAGGAAGTTCGTGCGCTGAAGGTGCAAGTTTCACAGCTCTGTTTTGCAAGGGAGCATACAACTGATGGTACAATTAGTAGCATTTTAGTAGGCCAGCTGGGGAATTTGGACAAGAAGCTGTCAGAATTAACAATTTATCTCATTAGTTTGTGTTGTATTTGTGTACTTATTTTATCTGTAGCAATCATGTTGTACTTCTTGGGTAGGTAGATGTTAGAGTAAGTGATAGAGCTATGAACTAGGTTTTCTTGGAATGGTAAGCATGTGTTGATGCTGCCAAGTTGTAATTGACAGTTTATGAGGAAATGGTAATGCTATTCAACTTTGGTTAAGCAATTGCATTCTGGGATTGGAAATTGTGTTGTCTGATTGTAGGTACTTGGAATACTGGATTTTATTATCTATGATGTTTGCTCTTCTTGTTTATGAATTCTTGGAGGCAAATATTTGCCAACTAGCTCCATGTTGCAGAACGGGAAAATGTGGTTGGTAACAGGCAAATATTTGCGAAATAGCTCCATGAACAGGAAAATGTGTTTGGTAACAGTAACAAAATAAGTTTTCAATTTGGCAGAATTATATAACCATATAAACTTAGACAGTCATATGGCTCAATAGAGTTACATAACCATGCAAAGTTTTCAATACAGGCAGAAAATGCAGCTTCTACTGTGAAGCAGTAAAGATGAAATCTTCGCCATTTGAGAGTTGTGTTTTAGTTGGAAGTCCAAGCTGCAAACAAACACAACAAATTAATTCAATCACGTTGGTACACAAAATCCATCATTTTGGATACATTGCATTCACATTAAATATTTTAAAAAAATTACTCTTACATCTAATATTTGGGCTCCAGTGTTTGGATCATGAAATACTCCTACTCCTAGCACCTTTCCCATTGTAGCATTTGCAGATGATGTTGCAGCACTTGCTTGTGTCTACAATGCAAACATGTTTCAAACACCAACATGTTTAACAACTTATATTTATTGACATATAAAAATTACTGAAAACGTCCAACTTGCTAGTGTTATGAATGCATACTTCTGTTGGGGCCGAGGCAGGACATTAAAAGAAAGAGGGGGCAGGATAAACAGATGGTTGACTGTTTGGTACACCATGATTGAACTAAACCCCAAAAAGTAAGCCAACTCTGCCATGACTGAACTCTCCTTAATAAAAAACAACAACAACAACAATAAATAAATAAATGACTGAACTAGCCTCAGCTTTCAAGTATGACTTCAAAACCATCAAATGAGTATGCATTCATAACAGAGATGCCTTGGTTGCAATTTAAACCAGAATTTGAAAAGACACTTGGTTGCAACCATGGTTCAGCCCTGCGGCTGGTACAGAGATGCCTTCAATCCCAGGCGTAACAAACCATCAAATGAGTATGCATTCATAACACTAGAAAGTTGGACTTATATTTATTGATATATAAAAATTGAATATAGTTTGAATAAAAAACCTGTACGCCACATGTTTTCTTTGTATGTTCTTCACTGTTACATATTGAACAATGCATTATTCTCCCATGCCTAGACATCTTCACCTTGCCCTTTTTTGGCTCATTCCTTGCTCTTTTTCGGCTAGTTTGTGGTCTACCTGGCATTACCCTTTGAAGGGGTGGAAGAACTTGACCCAGTCCACTTTCCTCCCAAAACTCTTCTCCAGGCATAGTCCCAATAGCATAGTCATATGCCTTTAAGAACTTCTCTTTCTTGTAAACTGAATCAATGAAAGCTTTGGGGTCATCTGCTTTAAAGTGAATAGCCCTAATTACATGTTGGCATGGTATTCCAGACAGCTCCCACTCGTTACACGTACAGAATTTGGTTCTCAAATGAACCTCATATCTATTTCTTCCCAAACTTACCTCATAACCATCTTGACCATTCCAATCCACCCTCCATCTATAACTGTCACCAATATTTTGTACCAGGATTTTTCGAATTTCCTTACCATGCTCTTCTCCTTGTGGCCATTTTAAAGCGAAATTCTTTTTCTCTATGGCTCTTTGCATCACAAAAAGTCTAATGTCTTCTAGCATAGAAATGATTGGCTTACGTCGAGCTCCAAGCAACACAAAGTTAAAAGCTTCACAACTGTTATTATCAACTGAATCACACTTGGTAGCTATTGAAAAATAAGCTCTGCACCATTTCCTTAGGTCTATACGCATGACAGCCTCTTTTGCACCAAGTTTTAACAATTCAAGTTCATCTAGCCTTCTTTTGAGGGTGAACTCATTTGATGCTTTTGCTACTGCATAGAAAGCAAGTTTAAGGGCATCACCTCTAAATTTTGGATACCAATTTGCATAAATATGCCTCGCACATAGTCGATGTTCTGCTCTTGGAAATATTTCTTCAACTGCATTAAAAAGTCCCTACAAGGAAAAATTAAAATGAAATTTTATATCATGAAGTAAATAAAATAGTTAACTATTGAACTATATTTCCCGTTGTACACTTGCCTACTGGAACCTCTGTGAGTTAGGTACATGTATTTATGTTACTTGGTCCAAGTTTTCATACCAATTAATTCCCTGCTTGGATACTTTCGAAACCCCTCCTACTTGCCAACTTAGCATTTTTCATTGCTACGAATTACGGTTTAGTTAGTTAATATGCATTCCTCGTAATAGTTACGAGTTTTAAGTCCTAAAAGTTATAATAAAGTTATTTATTGGTAAATGAAGTCCTAAAAATTATTAAACTACGAAGAGATTAACAATCAAGCAGTTATAATTCAAACAATTCAACTTAAAAAATGTTCTTACCTTTTGTTGGTCAGACATAAAACACCATCCCATTCCATCTCTTGTTTTTATATCATGCCTCAAGTGCTCCAAAAACCAAAGCCAAGATGCAGTAAATTGAACTTCAACTACGGCCCATGCTAAAGGATACATCTGGTTGTTTGCATCTTTACATACAGCAATCAATAATTGGCCTTTCACCACCCATTTTAAAAAGCAACCATCCAAGCCCAAGAACTTCCTACATCCCTCCATAAATGCATTTCTCAAAGCAGCAAAACATACATAAAATCGTTTGAAAAAAGGTGGACAACCAGGTCCCCTGTGATCAACCTCCATATCTATACTACTTCCTGCATTTGATGTACGAAGGGCCTTTACATAATCATGTAACCTTGCATACTCCTCACCAATATCCCTCTCAAACTTCTTCATCACTTTTCTCTTCGCTTTCTTACACTGATTTCTTGACACTTCCAAGTTAAATTGTTCTCTAACTTGGTCTTGAATGTAATCAAGCTTCAAATTCCGGTGGCCATATATCAATGACTCATATGACTTGGCTATCCATGGGCTATCTGCTCTTGAAACTTTCAACAGCTTTGAACAATTATGTCTCCCAACATAAGTTTTTACCATGAAGTACACCTTCTCTTCAGAAGCAAAAAATAACCATGGACATTAATTCGCCTTATATTTGGCCCTAATTCTACCCTTTTCATTCTTGATGTAAACAAACTCTCTTCTTTCACTTATTTCATACTTTTTAAGTGCCCTCATACATTGCTTTGCATCTGTGAAACAAAGACCAACAAAAAACTTAACTTCCTTGCATCTTTCATCATACCTGGCATACTTACTTCGTCTTCTTACCGAGACTTTTTCACCGTCATCCCCACTTTCAGAAGAAATACTCCCAATGTCAGAGTCGTCTAGCTCATTTGCACCTTCATCACCACAATCTGAAATATTTTCATTCTCATATTCCCATCCGCTTTGCCTGTGTCTAGCTTCGTATTCCTTTTGTTCAGCATTGCATCCAAAACTATAAGGTTGGATGAACTCCTTTGCTGTTCGAAGTGCTTCTACAAGCTCGTCATCTTCATCACACAATATGGTGTCAGTAATATTGTTCAACTCTCGATCAAGCTCCGCTGAAAAATCTTCAGTCTCATCATTCGAACCATCCTTACCACCAGTCTCAGTTTCATTCACAATCCCATCACCTTTATTTTCGATTCCATCAACCCTTGTCTCATTTATATCTTCTACCAATGCCTTTTTATTGGTAATTGTTTCAGCTGAAAAGTCTTTAATGCCCTTGTGCTTAAATTGCTCAAAATGTTCAATGTAAACCTCAACATATCCACTTAAAATATCACATGCTACCATATCTAGTGTACTTGTATCATTGTGCAATTCTCTTAGTCCCACATCAAAACTCATATCAGGAATTTTATAATAAATCTTTTTCACCTCACTACGTTCATACCCAACTTCTTCTAACCAATCTAGAAACCACCAATATGTTACTAAGTCAGAGTCCAAACTTTTCTCAAACTTTTTCTCACCAATATACCTCATACTTGGGTGCCTTTTTAGTATTCCACCATGGTATATTACTATATTCAAATTCCCCATCTGCACCTGCATTTCATAAATAACATATTACTTTTTAACACAAAAACCATATTACACATTCTCATTACTCATTAACTAACCACTTTATATCTCCTTAACTTGCCTACATAACCAAACTCCTTATAAACGAACTAAAACCATTTATTGCCTCACATTAATTTGTCCAACAATACTATTATTGGCCGGAACAATAAAGAGTAATGAATAATAAAACCAAAACCCACCTCTACTAACTGTAAGCAAACAAAGAATGGAAAAAACGTGCCAATGAATAAATTGTTTGTTCGCACCTTTCTATGTGCACAATGAATAAAGCTGGATTGGATTATTTGATTAATAGGAATCAATGCTTCTTCATGGACCACTTTGCCGAATAGCCAGAACAGTGGAGGGAATCAATTCTGCTTTGTTTGTCTTTTCTCCGAACCCTTGTTCCCTACTTGCCGTGCACTAAGTCTCCCGCGTGCAACTTTCCCACTCGCTCCTATTTTTTCTACTCTGGGCTTTAGCTCTTTATCGTTGCTGGTTGACGGCTTGGAAACGGCGTCTGTCATTAAGAATCACGTGACATGCACATGTATGGTCAAGGGGGTGGACCGGCCCATTAAGTGAAGTTCAGGGGGTGAGCAGGACCGAGTTCAACTTCAGGGGGGTAAAGGTCCTTGTTAACCGAGTTCAGGGGGCAATGGGGTATTTTGGCCTTCTTTGTTTTAAACAGGCTGGCGTGGCATTCTTAAAAGAGGCAAACTTGTTTTCGAAAAAGGGACGGGCCCAACAATTGACGCTTGAGAATTGACCTACTGTTGAATGTTGAGTGGAAGCTTTTCGATGAGTCCATCCAGGTAATGCTTTGACAATTTCTAACTCTGTAAAATATATTGGTCCATTTCTTCTGATTTTCTACACATGTTTTCAATTAATAAAATTTAAAAAACAGGTAGGTATTCACGGAAATATTGGTAACTTAAACAAAATATATGTATATATAAGAACAAGGAAAAGAAGAGAGATAATTATAGCTATAAGTAAATTTTTTTTACTAGTCCTTAGACCGGACCAAATGGGCTTAGACGGTTGATAATTGGGAAGAATCTGCACGAGAAGAGAACAAGAGCATATATCTGTCCCGTTTCTTTTTCGGTTTTTCTGATTGAGCTGTCCGTGAACTTCGTGAAAAACGCTTGATACCAAGAAAATATTATTGTCTACATCTGCTCCCAAGGAATCGCCTTCCAAAACTTAGGATCACTTCATCATGTTCTTCTCACTTCTTCAAAACTCTGCAAATTCCCATTTCTGTCTCTACCACACCCTTCTTCAGCTACATAACCTGTCCTCATGCCCCCCCCAATCCAAAAATTCATGTGCAGGATCAAAGCTTCCTCCTTGTAACACAAGTTAGCAACTCGTTTTATGTTTTTGAATCTTCATCAGTGGTGCCCAGGAGAGGTTAGGAGGCCGAATGGCTGCATCATTTTCTGGGGATGATTTGGCCAGGTCACTCAGTGGCCGGTCATTGAGCCGGAAGAGTAGTTCAGGGTCTGGGAGCAGGAGGAGCTGGGGATCGGCCAGCATCCGCGAGGCATGGAACAATCAAGGCGACGTGTTCCAGAGAAGTGTGAGGGAGGATGATGAGGAAGAGCTCAAGTGGGCGGCAATTGAGAGGCTCCCAACTTATGACCGGCTCAAGAAAGGAATGCTCAAGCAGGTCCTCGAGGATGGCAGGATGGGGTATGAGGAGGTTGATGTCCGGAATCTTGACTTGCAGGACAAGAAAAGCTTGATGGACAGCATCCTCAAGGTTGTTGAGGAGGATAATGAGAATTTCCTCAGAAGACTTAGGGACAGAACTGACAGGTGAGTGAGTTCTGTTTTTCTTATCCTTTTCTTCTGTACCTCTCCATCTCCTGCTGGACTTTTTTCTATCATGGCTTTATGAATTTGAAATATTTTCTGGTGTCTCTTGTGGAAAAGGGTGGGGATTGATATACCGAAGATTGAAGTTCGGTTTGATCAATTATCAGTACAAGGGGATGCGTATGTAGGAACCCGGGCCCTCCCAACTCTGTGGAATTCCTCCATCAATGCAATAGAGGTGAGTTTTTTTCTTCTCCCTTCTGCAATTTTTACTGTGTATTGATAATTGTGCCATAGATGCTTAAAAATGCATAGTTTGTATTTAATTACTGTGTCTTGTGAATAGGATGTTCTTGGCTATCTCAAGATCTTCCCCTCCAAGAAAAAAAATGTGAACATACTCCAAGATGTGAGTGGAATCGTGAAACCATCAAGGTAACTCCAAGAAGCACAGTAGAATCATTAGCTTCTGCCACTTGCACATTGAAGAACTGACATTAGGAATCTCCACACCCTTTCCTAGTTTATCTCTTTTTGCGATTCAACAGACCATCTTATTCTTTGCTTTTTCTTTGGCAGAATGACACTACTTCTAGGGCCTCCAGCATCTGGAAAGACTACATTTCTCAGGGCACTTTCTGGGAAACCAGATGACAATTTAAGGGTCTGTTGATACTTACTAATATTATCATGATCAGAAATTAGTTACCAATCTAAAAAATGGAAGTTTTATTTTTCAGAAAATAGAAATTGTCATTTCTAAGTGGGTTCTTGAATTCTCGATTTAAGTTCCCTACATGACTCGGTTTCATGGAAGTGTATAACATGTTTGAACAGATATCAGGTAAAGTCACGTACTGTGGACATGAACTTGATGAGTTCATTCCTCAAAGAACATGCGCATATATAGGCCAACATGATCTTCACCACGGGGAGATGACAGTGAGGGAAACACTTGATTTCTCTGGCCGTTGCTTGGGAGTTGGAACAAGATATGACCTCTTGGCAGAGCTGGTAAGGCGAGAGAAAGAAGCAGGAATCAAACCAGATCCTGAAATTGATGCATTCATGAAGGCAACTGCTGTGGCAGGCCAGGAAACAAATCTTGTGACTGATTATGTGCTTAAGGTTTGTTGGCTTCATTTACATGTTTGGTGTGAGAATTTAACTTCCTCTTGAAATTTCAAAGGTTAATTTATGCAACATTTCCCAGATTCTGGGATTGGACATCTGTTCTGATATTATGGTGGGTGATGAGATGAGAAGGGGGATATCTGGCGGCCAAAAGAAGCGTGTCACTACTGGTATGCTAATTTAAGACTGAAATGGCAGAGAAAATTATGCTAATATCAGAAGCAACCATTTCTAGAGAGTAGTAAACAGGTACACAACAGAAGTATACTAATGCTAAACTTAATGCAGGAGAGATGTTGGTTGGACCTGCCAAAGTGTTCTACATGGATGAGATATCAACTGGACTAGACAGTTCCACAACCTTCCAGATTGTAAGATTTATGAGGCAGATGGTACATATCATGGATGTGACCATGATAATCTCTCTCCTTCAGCCTGCGCCAGAAACCTATGAACTTTTCGATGACATTATATTGCTTTCTGAGGGTCAGATAGTCTATCAAGGCCCACGAAATAATGTTCTTGAATTCTTTGAAAGCATAGGCTTCAAGTGTCCCGAAAGAAAAGGAGTTGCAGATTTCTTACAAGAAGTGACTTCTAAAAAAGACCAGCAGCAGTATTGTTGTCGAAAGAATGAACCATACAAATACATTTCAGTACCCGAGTTTGTGGAACACTTCAAGTCTTTCCACGTAGGGCAAAAGCTTGCTAATGAACTCAGAGTTCCATATGATAAGTCTTCAGCCCACCCTGCTGCCTTAGTGAAAGAGAAGTATGGAATCTCGAACTTGGAACTTTTTAAGGCTTGCTTTGGAAGGGAATGGTTATTGATGAAGCGCAACAACTTCATATATATCTTCAAGACAACCCAAATAACCATTATGTCAATCATAGCCTTCACGGTCTTCCTGAGGACACAAATGAAAGCTGGCCATATTGGAGACGGAGGAAAATTCTATGGTGCTTTGTTCTTCAGCCTTATTAACGTTATGTTCAATGGAATGGCTGAGCTTGCACTGACTGTATTTAGGCTACCAGTGTTCTTCAAACAAAGGGACTACATGTTCTATCCAGCATGGGCGTTTGCCTTACCAATTTGGGTGTTGAGGATCCCCCTTTCCATATTAGAGTCAGGAATATGGATCCTCCTCACTTACTACACGATTGGTTTTGCTCCTGCTGCTAGTAGGTATGTGCTTTTGTTAAGTTTGTGTGTGACACTTGAAGGACATTTTTTACTCTGCTTATCACTAATAACACTGAAACCACCATCCAGGTTCTTCCAGCAACTACTAGCATTCATAGGCATTCATCAGATGGCTCTGTCTCTATTTCGTTTCATTGCTGCACTTGGAAGAAAACCAGTTATAGCAAACACTCTTGGCATCGTTACCCTGCTGTTTGTTTTTGTCCTCGGTGGATTTATTGTTGCCAAAGGTTAAATACTTTTCACCTTTTAATGTTTCAAGTTAACTTAGTCATCTCTACAAATGTATAACACAATTTTTCATGTTGACCATTTTCAGATGACATCAAACCTTGGATGATATGGGGCTACTACATATCTCCCATGTCATATGGCCAAAATGCCATAGTCATCAATGAATTCCTTGACAAGAGATGGAGCACAGTAAGATGTGATAGGAAAATGTGAATAAATAAGCTTGAACTAGAGTTCATTTCTGTCTTGCGCTGATATACTCTGCTTTCGTCCATTGTAGCCTTATTCTGATCCATTTCTCGGGAACACCACAGTAGGGAAGGTTCTTCTCAAAGCCAGAGGCATGTACACAGAAGAGCGTTGGTATTGGATTAGTGTTGGGGCACTCTTTGGCTTCTCCCTTCTTTTCAATTTTTGCTTCGTTGCAGCATTGACATACTTGAAACGTAAGCAACAATTCTGATACTAGTTTCATTCTATTGTGCAACTACTGTAAACTTCTGAAAAAACATTTTCATCATGGAATGGCAGCTCCTGGAGATTCTAGATCCTTTATTCTGGAGAAGGATGATAAGGAGAAACTGACTTCTGAGGCACAGTCTAAGGTGAAAGCCATAGAAATGAGCGCAACATCTACTACCCTGATGAATGGAGGTCACATCTGAAACTCAATCATTTTTTTCAAGCATTTTCCCCCTAATACAAACCCTAAGAGGTTATAGAAACATTTTTGAAAAATTGCAGATACTACTGCCAACTCAGGTCTTGATTCTCTACACCAAACTTCAAATAGAAGAGGAATGGTTTTGCCCTTCCGACCCTTGTCACTTGCCTTCAACCATGTTAATTACTTTGTTGACATGCCTGCGGTGAGTTTGCTCTATTCCTCCAACATTAAAAATTTGTGAAAACAACCAATTTAATGAAAATAAATGGTGCTTACTAATCTTATAGCATATGAGAAAATGATTGGCAACTAATATAAGTGGAGCTAGTATCTCTCAAGGATTCTATTATTACCTTGTTCATTTACCACTGATTAGATCCTTGAAATAGCTTAAGCCAGTAAAAAAAAATGGCTAGAACAAGAACGGCTTCTGAAAGCTATATATTGGTTTTCTTTTTCAGGAGATGAAGAGTCAAGGAATCGAAGAGGACCGTCTCCAACTTCTACAAGATGTAAGTGGTGCTTTCAGACCTGGTGTGCTAACAGCATTGGTTGGTGTAAGTGGTGCTGGAAAGACCACTTTAATGGATGTGCTAGCTGGAAGGAAAAACACTGGATACATTGAAGCGACTATAACTGTTTCTGGTTACCCTAAGAACCAAGAAACTTTTGCGCGTATCAGTGGCTATTGTGAACAAACTGATATTCATTCCCCACAAGTAACTGTGTATGAGTCACTGGTGTACTCTGCTTGGCTTCGCCTTTCCAAAGAAGTTGACAGAGAAACTCGGAAGGCAAGTATTTCTTTCATCACCAGTGTTGTGATTCAAGTTTCAACAAGGAATGAGCAGCTCAATGTTTGTTTTTATCACTAAGCTCAATCTCCTTAATGTATGTGCAACAGATGTTTGTGGAGGAAGTCATGGAGTTGGTTGAACTAACTCCATTGAGGAATTGTCTAGTTGGACTTCCAGGAGTTGATGGATTGTCTACTGAGCAGAGAAAGAGACTTACAATAGCTGTAGAATTGGTAGCCAATCCATCAATCATCTTCATGGATGAGCCAACCTCAGGCCTTGATGCTAGAGCTGCTGCAATTGTTATGCGGACTGTGAGAAACACAGTTGACACAGGGAGAACTGTTGTCTGCACTATTCACCAACCAAGTATTGACATCTTTGAATCTTTTGATGAGGTACTTTGAAGTTATTTTTTTCGTTTGGTAATTTTTTTCTTTGGAAAGTGAACCTATGTTTTTTCCCTCAACTGGTTGTTTCTTTTTTTTCTTTTTCTATTTTTTTGTCCTATTGCACAGCTTCTGCTGATGAAAAGAGGAGGGCAAGTTATTTATGCTGGACCCCTCGGCCACCATTCTCACAAGCTTGTAGAGTACTTTGAAGTGAGTATCAGCTAGACAAACTTAGATAAGCTCAAAACTGAAACGGGTTTCCTTTTTTTCTTTTTGTTTTCTGTTGCAAGTAACAACTCTTCAAAGACAAACATTATAAAAATGACAGAAACAGACAATTTGTTGTACGAGAAGTAGGAAACTCTTTTATTACACCTTAGTTATGTATTGTCTGTCTGTAGGCCATCCCTGGAGTTCCAAAGGTCAAAGAAGGCTATAACCCGGCTACATGGATGCTTGAGATCAGTTCTACTGCAACCGAGACTCAACTTGAAGTAGATTTTGCCGAAATCTATGCCAATTCTCAACTATATAGGTTGGTTGACTTAAAATAAAAGTCTCAATTATTTCTTGCCTCCACTTTTTTCTCCTGTGACTAAGTAGATTTTTGTTAAATAGAAAAAATCAAGAACTCATCAAAGAGCTAAGCACACCAGCTCCCGGAACAAAGGACCTTTACTTCCCAACCATGTACTCGCGAAGCTTCTTCACTCAATGCAAAGCTTGCTTCTGGAAACAATACAACTCATACTGGAGGAATCCACACTACAATGGCGTCCGATTTGCTATAACCTTGTTTGTTGGAATAGTATTTGGATTGATCTTTTGGAAGAAAGGAGGTCAAACGTAAGTCTCAAATCTAATCCTTCCCTATCAATGTGTGAATTCCAATCCATAGGACTTTTTCCTGCATATTTGTTCGAGTCTGGTGGTAACATCCAGCTAATATCAAAACTATCACTTGTGCAGGAAAAAAGAACAAGATTTAAATAACTTAATGGGAGCCATCTATGCCGCTGTCTTTTTCCTTGGAGGCACAAGCACCTCTGCAGTTATGCCTGTGGTGGCAATTGAACGAACAGTCTTCTATCGTGAACGAGCAGCAGGAATGTATTCACAGCTTCCATATGCAATTGCTCAGGTAAGAAACACCTTCCAATGTGGCAACTATACTGAATCAGTAAGAGTTATTAGCTGTAAACTTTAGGAGCATGATGATATACCAAAAGAACCTTTTTTGACTTTCAGGTTGCAATAGAGGCTGTATATGTTGCTATCCAAACACTGTTCTACACCATATTGATTTACTCCATGATAGGGTTCGAAGCTGACACTGCTAAGTTCCTGATGTTCTACTACTTCATATTTATGTCCTTCTTGTTCTTCAATCTCTACGGAATGATGCTTGTGGCTCTCACTCCCAGCCATCAAATTGGTGCCATTTGCATGTCCTTCTTCATGAACTTTTGGAACCTTTTCTCTGGCTTCCTCATCCCTAGGAAGGTAACTGAAGCACTGTAACTAGAAGAGACTCTTAACTCTACTATTGCAGCAAAGTCTGAATCACACAACTAAAACTGGTTTGCAAACTTTAACAAAACATTTTTCTCTTCTGTAGCAAATTCCAATTTGGTGGAGGTGGTACTATTGGGGTTCGCCTGTTGCTTGGTCAATCTATGGCCTTATCACCTCACAGATTGGTGACAAAACCGACGAGGTTGAAGTTCCTGGAGAAGGACTGGTCCAAGTGAAAGAGTACCTGAAGAAGAACTTGGGATATGATTATGACTTTCTTGGAGCTGTTGTGGTTGCCCATATCGGTTGGGTGCTCCTCTTCCTCTTTGCCTTTGCCTATGGTATCAAGTACCTTAATTTCCAAAAGAGATAGGCAAACAAAAAGTATGTTATTTCACATGCTTGAATTTTTTCTTTGCTTGTAAATCTACAGAATACAAAAAATGTACCTATTAGCATGGATCATAAACCATCATACAGATTTTAATCTCTTATTTGTTGCCGTTAGGAAAAAACCATTTTCCAGTAAGAAAATTATTGACTTATCACCAGAAAATTCAAGTTTGGTTTTATAAGCGGTTGAATTTGCATGAAGCATCTTTTTCTTCTTAAATTCATAAGAGAAGTTATAAACAGAGTCCAAGTTAAGTTCTGGTGTCCGCAGCACCAAAGGTATAGAAAGAAATTAAACTTTGGCATCATAAAACACAGTATGAACCGATGCACAATACAGAAAGGGGAAGAAAAAAGACCTTATACTTTATCTTCCCCTTTAAACAGAATAGCTTCACCTTATAATCCTGTCGGACAACCAGCTGAAGATTGGGGCTCGCCAAGCAGACAGGGATGGGCCTTTTAGTAGCGGCTTCGTGTTTAGGGATGAAGGGTGGCAGTGAAGAGCAATTGAAAGAGAGGAGGGTATGGGACACGACAAACACATGTCTGCTGGGCCTGGGCGGAGCATATTTCATCTTACTGCTTTTCAAGGGTGTTCTGGGCTTCATCAATATCTTCCCCTCCAAGAAAACTGAAGATTTTAGAGACTTTTTGGAGAAAGGTAGGGCTTCACACCTTAAGAGGCCCTGCTATCACGTATATATATATATTACATCTTTGCTATACGTACAAGGCAACTGAAGAAATCAAATCTCTCCTATTTACAAGACATCAGGAAAATTAGCACACATCAGGAAAATTAGCATTCAAACAGATATGACTATGATTCCTTGATGATTCCTTGATTTCTGTAGTTGACCCATTGATTCTTTCCTTTCTTGCTTCAATACCCCCCCCCCCCCCCCCCCCCACCCCCCCCCCCCCCCCCCCCCCCCCCCCCCCCCCCCCCTTCCCTTCTCAAACTTGTCGGGGGTGCCCATAGCCCAAGTTTGGATCGTAATGAGTAGAATGAATCACGAGCTACTGGTTTCGTTAGACAGTCAGCTAGTTGTGATCCTGAAGGAACAAATCGCACATGGATGTCACCACGTTGGACCTTCTCACGCACAAAATGATAGTGAATCTCAATGTGCTTTGGACGAGCGTGAAAAACTGGGTTGGAACACATATAAATGGCACTGAGATTGTCACAGAACATTGCTGGTGACTTAGATAGGTGAATACCAAGATCTCGAAGAAGCGAACAAAGCCATGTAAGTTCAGCAGCTACAGTGGCCATAGTGCGATACTCTGCTTCAGAGCTGGAGAGAGCTACAGATGGTTGTTTCTTGGCACTCCAAGTCAAGCAATTGTTGCCAAGAAAGACACAAAATCCAGAGGTGGACCTTCTGGAAAAAGAGCAGCCACCCCAATCAGAATCAGAGAATGCATAGAGATCAAGAGAGCTGCTTCGTAGAATGCGAATTCCATAAGTAGTAGTGCCTGCTAGGTATCTCAAAATACGCTTGACAAGTCGGAAATGTCCCATTGTGGGAGCATGCATAAACTGGCAAGCAAAGTTCACTGAATAGGAGAGATCAGGTCTAGCGAGTGTTAGATATTGCAAGGCACCTATGATACTCTGATAATGCCTGTGGTCTGGATATGGTTGATCATCAGTAGTGGCGGAACCAGGATTTTTGGTTCGGGGGGGCAAGCCCGGAGGAGAGTCGGCGGAGCCCGGAGGAGAGAGACGACGTCGCGGTTAGGTAAAGCTGTAAATTAGGACTAATTCACACCAATTCAAAGATCAAGCAGCAAATCGTACGATTTGGAAACGTTTGAGGACTAATAGTGCATTTAGGCCATGTTAGAATATCCCTTAATGTAGAGGGAATAACTACTCACTGGGTCCCTAATTTCTTCATAGCCTACCTTATTGCCCCCCTATCTTTATATTGCCCCCCATCACCGTTTGGCGTTAGCAGTTGCTTAAAGCTAAAGGGACAACCACCAATTTGGTCCCTAATTTATTAAGCGCATGCCACATTGCCCCCATCTTTATATTCTTCCATATTTTTCGGGAGGGGGGGGGGGAAGGGGGGGGAAGGAATACTTATCTAATCCCTAACTTCTATCGATATAAGCAATTTAGTACCCTATATCAAAAGTTTCAAAATTTTCGGGGGCAGCAGCCCCCCCTGCCCCTTAATAGTTCCGCCACTGATCATCAGAGGAAACTTTGCGATCCTTGACAGCCATGGGGGTAGCGATGGGCTTAGCATGGAGCATTTCAGCACGCTTAAGAATATCTCATGCATATTTAGCCTGATTCAAGAAAATCCCATCTGGATACTGATGAACCTCAATACCAAGAAAAAATGAAGAGCACCTAGATCTTTAATAGCAAAAGTATAGCTGAGTTATTCCACAAACCATGTGAGCAAATTCTGATTATCTCCAATAAGCAGCATGTCATCAACATAAATGAGCAAAATCAGTTTGCCACGAGGTGTGTCCCACACAAATAGAGAAGGATCAGCAGCACTTACTTGAAAACCAAGTTGTAGAAGGTAATCATTTAGCCGTGCAAACCAAGCTCGAGGCACTTGTTTGAGCCCATATAGAGCCTTTTTCAGTCTACAAACATAACTAGGATGACTAGAATCTTCAAATCCTGGCGGTTGTTCCATGTAAACCTCTTCCGATAAGTAACCATGTAAGAAAGCATTACTTACATCTAGCTGGTGAGCTAGCCAAGATTTCATTGTAGCAAGTGCAAGAACTGTGCAAATTGTACCTAGTTTAACCACAGGAGAAAAGGTTTCAGTAGAATCAACACCTTTAACTTGGTGAAATCCTTTTGCAACTAGTTTCGCCCTCAAACGTTCTAGGGAGCCATCTGCTCTCAGTTTTGTTTTATACACCCACTTACAACCAAGAACATTCATGTATGGCTTTCTTGGGACAAGATCCCATGTGTGATTTTTCTAAAAAGCTTCAATCTCATTTTCCATTGCTTTGAACCAACCAGGATGCTTCAAGGTCCCTTTTGTTGAACGTGGCTTGGCTGGAATGGAAGAGGTTTCAAAGTGCAGATTTGCATACTTTGGATTGACTTTTCTAATTCCTGACATGGAGCGTGTAACCATTTGTCTTGAATCTGAAGCTATTATTTTCATGGTATTGAGGGTCAAAGTAGGCTTAGCTGAACTTGCCATGGAAGGGAGACTTGATTCCATGACTGGAATCATAAACTCCTTATCTGTTGTGTTTATAGCAACCCTAACATGGTCATCCTTATTTCTATTTGTTCTTTGAATTTCATCAGCACTAGATGTCAAATGACCAGAATGTTGCTGATCATGTGCTGGTTTGGTGGATTTATGTTGTCTTTGGTACTGATGGATTATTGGTGGGCGTAATGATACAGAATCTGACCCTACAGATTGCTGAAATTCTGCTACAGGCTGTTGGAATTCTGTTGAGTCATTGATTCTTAAAGTGTCTTCTGCTGTGCTATTTTCACCAAATTTATTGAGGGTGACAGAGTTTCCACTGACTGGTCTAGCACAATGAATTAGTGTTATCCCAAATTTAACCAAGAGGGGGGTGAATTAGTTGGGTTCCAAAGCAAACAAAAAATGAGTTCTTGAACATTCAAACTCAAATTTAATTTAAGGAACAATAATTAACCCTATTCTAACCAGAAAATGACTACCACAATCCACCTAAAATTTGCTTTAAAAGCTACCTTTGAAGTATTTTTGAAAACAAACAAGTTCAACCAAGATAAGTTGCATAAAACACTAACCAAAGATCAAGTATGTAGAGAGAGGGAGAAGCTTGCACAAGAGAATTTTTATAGAGGTTCGGTCTCTCATCTTGAAAGCCTACTCCTCTCCTCAAGTTTACCACTTGAGAGTTTTCTTCTCTACTATGAAATACAAGAATACACATACAAGGGCACACAACCCTTTGATAGTTCCTTCTATTTTCACCTCTCACTAGTTTTGCCAAAGGCTAACTAGAAACCTTTCTAATTCTCTTTCCCTTAGAAGGAAATCACTCAACTACTCAAGACAAGCTCAATAATTTCGTGGTTACAAGGTTGTAAGAACTATGGAAACACTTAATGCTAGATGAGCCAATGAAAGCACAAGTTCTTAGCAATTTTCAAGTTGAAGCTCTTTGACGAAGGATTCTCCTTTTCTAGTTGTTAAGAGTGATTTACAACATGTATCTTTGTGTAATTATACTCTTTAGGAAGCTATTTGACCGTTAGACCCCTGCTGGAGACGCCTGAAAAAGTTCCTTAAAAATTGGGGATCGTTGCCCATGCTTTTCACACAGAAAAAAATGCTCCAGAATTCGCGTTAAGTTTCGAGTTTAACGCGTTAAACTTAATTTCACAATTTAACGGTCAAAACTAGCTGGAGACAAGTCATTTAATGCTCTGCAGGACTATTCAGGTGGCGTCCTCTGATTCGTCCAAATGATATTTGAAATTCTGGTTGAAATCGCACCACTTGAAGAAATTGAGCGGAAGCTTTCAAGTTTCCACTTAACAGGTTAAAACCGAAGTTTAACGTGTTAACTGATGTTTCAAAAAATTCCAGGAATCCCAGACTACGGATAAAGCCAGTTTAACGTATTAAAGTATAAACTTGGGAGCAGGTTAGACTTAGGTGATAGAAAGACCTGTTAAACTGTGACTTTAATGGATTAAACTTGAAACAACTTATAAAAACTTGTCATTTGGAAATCAAACTTGATTCAAACATTAATATAAATTAATAACCTACTAACTTATTTTCAAAAACAAGTTTCCTCAACAATCTTAAAACATATATTTTTAAATAACACTTGACACACTTGGAAAGTTAGCATAAGTTCAATAAACCTTATTTTGACCAAATGAAGTGAGATTAAAAACATTAAAACAAATCACTTGTCATCATCAAAATTAAAGTTTACTTTGGAACAAATCCAACATTTAGATTGCTTCCACTTGACCCTAAATCAAGGTTAGAGGAAGCATTAATGTCACAAAATGGAGGATTGATAGACTCATCACTTGTGTCAAAAGAAGTTGTTGCAACTGCGACTTCTTGCTGCACATAAACAGAATTTGGATTAGCATATCATCAAACACAACATGGCGGGAGACATTACACTATATTCTGAAAGCCGTGAGGCTGTTATTGTTCGAACTACAGTACGCTATAGTTCCTTTACCGTTTGGCCCCTTATCCTTTTTTTTTTTGCGTTTGCCTTTTTTTTTTTTTTTCCAGTTACGATTTCCTTTTTTTAGAGTTTGATCCTCTTTTTGCAAGGCGCTGAATTTTCTGAGGATTTGTGTTGCAATTTTACGCTTTCAATCTGTTTCATGTGTTGTTTCAGTGAAAACACGGTTTCAGTCCCTAACTTTCTAATGCTTCCATTTTAGGCTCGAATTTATATCAGTGTTATATTTTGGTCCCTAAATTTTATAACTATTAATCTAGTTCTTCTATTTACTCTCTTGATCCCAAGCTTTTTTTTTTGTTGTTGTTTTATGTACTATTTTCTAAGGAAAGACATTAGTGAGCATAATTTATTCTCTTTATCTCTAATTTTTTTGTTATTTTTTTATTTATTGTCTTCTAAAGCAAAATCTTGGTAATCATAGTTTTTTTTTAGCTTGAAGAAATAACTTTAGAAATTAAGGTTTTAATAATTGACTTAGTAAATGTTAAAAAAAATATAAATAAATTGAAGATGGATTTTTCTAAATAAATTTATAAAGAATGTTAAAAATTGAAATTTCAGTTAATAGGAGATAACATTTTTTAGTGAATTAATTTTTAATGAAAAATTTTATCCATCATTTCAAAACATGTACAATGTTATGTTTCATATTCATTTTCAATTTTAACAATTATGGATTGATAGATCGAATTACTTTATTAAACTCTAAAGCTTTTGAGTGAATTTTACTAAATAAATTTCTTATCGATATTAAAAATTGAAATTTAAATTAATAAGAGATGAAACTTTTTAGTAAATTATTTTTTGATGACAAAAAATATTTATCATTTTGAAGCACATGTAGTGTTATGTTTTATAGAATTATGTTTTGATCACAATTAATCATTTTAATAATAAGAACATAACATAAAGAAAACCCAACCCAAAATTAAAATGAAGCAAAATTTAATTGATTAACATCTATTTATGAATGAGAATTTTTTAATTATCTATTATTGGCATTTTTTTAATGTTAAAATTTATAAAAAAAAATGTTTGCTACAAAGTGCGCCTAAAAAAACCTCGCTATATTCTAACTACTGTTTTATCTACAGTAAACTATACTATCTTTCTGCTTTTGCTCTTCGGTGTTGGGCTGGCTTATGACCCGCTCTATTGCCTGTCTTTTTTTTTTCTTTTTTGATGTTACGTTGGGTTGTTTCTTTTGGAAGGTTGGTGAAATTTTCAAATGAAAATATTTTTTCGAGGGTCGATATCGCTATTCTCCTACTTTCACTTTTTTTTTTTGTGAAACACATTTCCAGTCCCTATATTATTTTCATTTCTGATATTAGACCCTGAGTTTCACTATTTTGACATTTTGGACCCTGAACTTAATAACTATTTAATTATAGTATTTTTATTTAATCTCTTGGTTCTTTTTTTTTTTTAAATGATGTATTGTTTTATAAACTAAAACATTGATCACCATGGTTTGTTTATTTTTTTGGTGAAATAAGATTTTTTTTAACTTTTCCTAAGTCAATTGTTAAACTCTTAATGCCTAAATTTTTTACATTTTCTCTCTTGGTCCCCAAATTATTTTTGTTACTTTTTTTATCATTATTTTATTTAATATTGTGATATTATATGACCACTGCAACACACGGGCCTTTCATACCTCATATATTCTATTTGTCGAATGGAGCAAACATCTTTATCCTTTGTGTTTCATGCTATATCCAAGGAAAACGCATGGCCTTGATCTTGCATCCAACTTTGTTTTTGGGGTAAAATCCAAATTTGGTCCCTTAATTATTCAACTTGTCCTAAACGGGTCCCCTAACTCTAAAAGTGACTATTAGAGTCCCTTAACTCAAATAACGAGTTCAATTTGAGTCCCATCCGTCAGTTAGGCCGTTAATTTGGATGGAATTGCTTATGTGGCACTTATAATGCCACGTGGCATCCTCTTTTAACTAAAATGGGTGACTATTTTGTACAGAAATGAAAATTTAAACCCAAACTGACATAAACACAAAATATTAAAACTTAAAACATAAATTAACCCCAATTGTAAAAACCCTTGCATATGATGGTGGCCGGTGACTGGAGATAGAGACGGACGAGACGGAGGCGAGTGAACTTCGCGTGAACCAGATTCAAGTACTTGAATTCGACTGAAACCATATTTATAGCAAAATGTCACCTTAGTCTGTTCATCCATCTCTGCTTCTCATCGCCAATTTCTCTTATTTTCCTCACCGAACCCATCTCTCTCTGTCACCTTGGTCTGTTCATCCATCTGCCCCCTCTTTCGCTTGGGTCTCTTTCTGTTTGTCCTTCTCTCTCACCAAACTCAAAGGAGGAGGCGAATTCGGGCTTAAACAAGCGATGAAATCAGTGACCATAAGAGGACTTTGGGTTCGAACACGAGCAAACAAATGAAGGAGGCAGATTTCCAGGCAAGTTGAGGCTGGGCTTAATTTCCAGGCAAATTGAGGCAATTCACGACATCAAAGGCGCGATTCCTAGGGGACCGTTGACGAATAGGGCTTCAAATCGACGACTCTGGTGGGAAGCAATTGGCAAAATCAAAGATCAGCAATTCGGTCGACTGTGGAGGAACGGGTCGGATCGCAGGTTCGTTTCAGGTCGTCTTTGATTCTCTCTTGATGCCGGCGACTTGGGGCAATCGGAGGCTGGGCTTCGATATGGCGGCCACAGCGACCTTGGCTGATGAAGGAACGACGATCGGCGGCGGGGGAACTGGCAAATCCGAGACAGGACACGGCGGTTTTGTTGAATCTGCCACATTGAGCAAGAGCCTATGGAAATGGAATCCGAGTCCAACTGAAGTTGGGCTTGCCCGAGTGGGCTTATGCAGGTGTGGTGGCGCCGGAGAGAACTCAATCAGAACACCAGCGATTGAGACGAAGAGAATCGGATCCGAGCGCAATCAGAGCACCACCGATCGACGAAGACGGAGAGAATTGGATCGGAACGCAGTCCGACCGCCAATGTTAGACGAAGACTGAAAATCAAATCCCTATCCTAGATGCTCGAATCGAAGAATCAAGAGGGCCGTGGAGGTCGAGAGGACAAGAGGGCGGTGGAGGTCGAGAGGCGGCGGCAGCTCGTTAAGGAGAGATGGTTGGGGAGATTGGTTTAATGAACCATTTAAGTCCCTAGAATTATATGTTTTGTCAATTCTAGCCTGATAGTTATTTTTCTGCCAGTTTTATCACTTATTGTTTTGAAAGAGAATGCCACATGGCATTATGAGTGCCACGTGACATTATGGGTGCCACATGGGCAAATCCATCCAAAATAACGCCTCAACTAACGGAATGGACTGAAATTGGACACGCCACTTGAGTTAAGGGATGTCAATAGTCACTTTTAGAGCTGAGGGACCACTTTAGGACAAGTCGAATAGTTAAGGGACCAAATTTGGATTTTACCCTTTGTTTTTGCATGTTCTCCGGTATACGGAAGACAGCGACAACCAATAATTCTTAGAATAGCATAATTTGGCTGTTTTTGGAATAGTAACTGATAAGGAGACCTCATCTTTAAAGTTGGAGTGGGCAAACGATTTACCAAATAAACAGCGGCACTAAAGCAATCCACCCAAAATCGTTTAGGAAGATTAGCATTAAGCAACATGGCTAATCCCAATTCATGTATATTTCTGTGCTTTCTGTCAGCTAATCCATTTTGCTCCGGTGTGCTAGGACATGATAACTGATGAACAATTCCATTTTCATCTAGAAAATCCTTAAATCTTTGATTTTGATTGAATTTTCTTCCTTCATCAGTTTGAAAGATCTTAATGCCAACATCAAATTGACACTTGACATAATTATAGAAGTGAACAAAGCACTCAAAAACATCAGATTTCTTTTTTAAGGGATAGAACCAGGTGAAGCGAGTGCAATCATCGATGAAGACAACATAATATCTAAAGTTACTGAAAGACAATACAGGCGACGGTCCCCATACATCCGAATGAACCTTCATAAAAGGTTTTTCACATCTTTCACCAGAACTAATAAAGGGTAACCGACAAGCTTTGGCCATTTGACAGCTTGCACAGAGAGAATGACCTTTATTTTCTGAAGAACATGAAATTAGGTGATTCTGTTGAAGAAACTTTACTATTCTTTCATTTGGGTGTCCAAGGCGTTGATGCCAAACTTGCTCACTTGCTGTTCTGAATCTATTTGAGAAGAGTGCCAACTTCTCATGATCCAAAGTGTAAATTCCATTGTGTCAACTCCCTGTTGCTAGAGTTTTCCCGGTCTGGCGATCCTTGAAAGAGCAGCCACCAGAGAAGAATTCAACAAAGCAAGAAAGATCATCAGTGAGTTGACCAATCGACAGTAAATTTTTCTCTATTCCAGGGACAACCAAGACGTTTTTCAAATATAAGGAAGATGGATTAGAATTAAGAGTGATATCACCAATATGTGTTATAGGAAATGTCTGGCCATTACCCACTCTAACTTCATCTTTTCCTCTGTAGTTTTTCAATTTCTCAAGCATACCTGAGTTATTCATCATGTGAAAGGTGGGGCTTGAATCAAGATACCAATCAGTGTCTTGATTTCTCTCCAAAGTCAAGGCTGCAAGGGCTTTTGGGATATCCTCTGCCTGATAAGAATGATTGTACTTTTCAAAGCATTTGAGGGCTGAATGACCAGGCTTAGAGCAGATTTGGCAGACTTCAATCATTCTGGTCTGACTTGAAGATGCGTGTCCGTAGTTTCCACGGCCTCTCCTGTTGTTATTGTAACCACGTCCTCTGGGATAGTTCTTACGATGATTGGCACCGCTCTTATGAGTTTCAGAATAATGAGAATCTTGGGCTGCATGAGATTCACCACGCCGTGGCCGTTCCTTTTGAGACATGTAGGCAACTTCTGGTTTAAATTCAGCAGTCCCTCTCTTTCTCATCCTTTCTTCATGACTTTGTAAGATCGTTACTACCTGTGGAAAAGGTAATATTGGTGGAATTTGTAATGGAATTGAAATTGTATCATATTCTTTACCCAGACCTCTCAGCAGTGTAATGACTTTGTTGTGATTAGGTACATGTTGTCCTATTGCCGCAAGGTTGTCGCAAAGATATTTGAATCTCTTGAGATATTGATGCAGACTATCTGTTCCTTGATTGATTCGACCAAAATCTTAATTTAGGGTGAGTCTCCTTTCAAGTGAGTTTGTTGCAAAACTATGCCCAAGAGTCAACCAGACTTCTGCGGCAGTCTCTAGCCCAACAATAAGACCAAGAACATCTTCCGACAGAGTGGCTGTAACCCATCCCTTGATAAGAGAGTCTGCCTTCTTCCATTCTGTGTAGGCAGGGTTGAGCGTAGTTCTCACCACTGTTTTTCCGTCTTCTGATGTAGAATCTTGTTTGTATTCCTAAAGAGATTTAATTTCTCTTGTCAAAAAACCATTCATTTGATAAGCACTGGCAAAACCCATGAATTGGGTTTTCTACAGCTAATAGTTCGTGCCTGTCAACTCCAAAGACACAAAATTTCGAATGATCACCTTAGACGGATGAGGCAAGAGAAGGATGTGTTTGCAAGAAGTGCACATACGGTTAAATGGAGAGAAAAAAAAAACTCAGTTCTGTTTCTTTTCTCTGCAGCCGAATGGCTCTGATACCATGAAGATTTCAGAGACTTTTTGGAGAGGTAGGGCTTCACACCTTGAGAGGCCCTGTTATCACACACACACACACACACACACACACACACACACATTATATTAATATATATATAGGATAAATTTCATTTGTGGTCCCTAACCTTTATGTGTTCTCCTAAATGGGTCATCAACCTTCATTTTATCCTCTTAAAGTCCCTAACCTACCGATTTTTGTCTCAATTATAGTCCTTCCGTCATTTTCATGGTTAACTTTGACTGAAATTCTGTGAAAATTGATGAAATTTGTCCAACATTTTTTTGTTTTTACTCAAATTACCCTCAACCTAGCAAATTATCACTTCAACCACTGTCTCCATCTCTCTCCTTCCTTCCCTATCTCTCTTCCGCCCCAATAATCAGAAATGGCTTCATCTCTCCTAACTTTACCGCACGTCAGCCGGACTTTCTTTTTCCGATCCAAATCCTATGACCTTCTCCAGCCCGTCGGCTCTATAACCCTCACTTCCTCTAAAGCCTTATGTAGCGATCAGTCTTTGGCAGTGCCATCTACTCTGCTGCCATGATTTCGAACAAAGCCCACTCGGTCTCTGGGTTTGGATCCACCCCGACTATGACCGCTCCAGCTCCATCGTTGAAAATCGCTTGACCCATAAGAACGTTGATGTGCTTCTTATCTGGAGCGTGGAAGCACATGGCGATGATTTTAGCGCAGATGACAAGGACTCGTGAGCTGGCATTGTTTTGGGCGAGGTCTTTGGCTAGGCGGAGAGCGGTGCCACCGGTGAAACAACTCTGGTTGTATAGCATAAAGCGGCTGATGGTGAGCGGAAAGTCGAGGAGCTTCCTGAGCCGGAAGTCCGCACTGGGGCTGTAGATGCAAGAGACTGTTGCAAAGATAACATGTGTGATTCCGGTGAGCAGACCGCGCCATTCCTTGAGGGATTTCAGGCCGGCTTGGTGGCTGAGCTTTGGGACTTCCTCATTGAGCATGGCTTGGCAGGCATTAAGAGATGGGGCTCTGTACTTGCTCAGGTTCTTGTTGTCACGAAGGATTTCTTCAGTCAAACACGTATTTGGGATCGGGAATGTGATTGGGGATGTAGACTGGACGACGGGCGAAGGCAGAGTCAAAGTCAAGGTTAGAGGGAACAGAGCAAGAAATGGTGGTGGGTCTGTATATGGAGGGGGTAGGAATGGAAGGAAAAGCTTTGGAGGAAGTGAAGGTTACGGAGTCGACGGGCAGGAGGAGGTCGCAGGATTTGGGTCAAAAAAAGAAAGTCCAGCTAACGTGTGGTGAAGTTAGGAGAGAGGAATCCATTTCTGATTATTGGGGCGGAAGAGAGATAGTGAAGGAGGGAGAAAGATGGAGATGGTGGTTGAAGTGGTATTTTGCTAGGTTGAGGGTGATTTGAGTGAAAATAAGAAAATGTTGGACCAATTTCATCAATTTTCATAGAATTTCTGTCAAAGTTAACCATGAAAATGACGGAAGGACTATAATTGGGACAAAAATGGGCAGATTAGAGACTTTAAGAGGACAAAATGAAGGTTGAGGATCTTTTTAGGATAACGCATAAAGATTAGGGGCCACAAATGAAATTTACTCTCTCTCTCTCTCTATATATATATGTATATTATATCTTTGCTATACGTACAAGGCAAAGTGAAGAAATCAAATCTCTCCTATTTACAAGACATCAGGAAAATTAGCATTCAAACAGATATGACTATGATTCCTTGATGATTCCTTGATTTCTGTAGTTGGCCCACTGATTCTTTCCTTTCTTGCTTCAATAAAAACAAATGTGAACATATATGTGAGTGGACTGGTGAAACCATCAAGGTAACCCCATGAGACACAGTAGAAAATATCATTAGCCAGCTTTGTTACTTGCATTGGGGAACTAACCTTAAATTACCTACACAACCTTTCCTATTTTCATATATATTTTATGTTGTCTGCACAGTACACCAACCTAGCATTTGAGATCATCAAAGCTTTTGATGACCTGCTCAGACGTTTTTTTTTCCTTTAAACAAACAAACACTGAACTGTTTTCCTTAACTGGGTTTTTTTTCCTGCTTCACAGCTCCTCTTGATGAAAGGAGGAAGGCAAGTCATAGATATGCTTGGAATTGAAATAGGTTTTTTTGGTTTCTTTTACGAGTAAGAGGTCTTCAAAGGCCTATTACGGAATTGTCAAAAGCACAAAATCTTAAGTACAAGAACATGGGAACTTTGGCCACACCTTATATGTGTGTGTGTGTGTGTGTGTCCTATCTTGTCCAAGAGTTCCAAAGATCAAAGAATTTGGATGCTTTGAGAAAAGTGCCAATGCTACTCAACTCGAGTAGCTAGATTTTGTAGAATTAAACGTATGCCAATTTTTAACTATTACTTGTGCAGGAAAATCAAAGAACAAGATTTGAATAATTTGATGGGAGGCATTTTTTGTGCTGTCTTTCTTCATGGAGGCAAAAACGCCACCACAATTATGTTTGTGGTAGCAATAGACGGTCTTCTATCAGAAAAGAGCAGTAGGAATGTATTATTGAAGTTCCTGGGGAATACTTCCTATTTGGACATGGCTTCTTCTGAAGCTCTGTTTGCAAAGCACAATTGTGCAAGAAGAGTCATGGGCTTGTTAGCTTGGCTCTTGATTTGATTTTTTTTTTTCTTGCAAAACTACAGAATAAAATATGTATTTGTTATGCATCACAATCATCTTTCTTTCTTCTTCTTCTTCTTTTTTTTTCCTCTCTCTCAAGTTTGTTGCCATTGCACATGAAAAGCCCATCTTAGTAAGAATTCTGTCATCCTATACTGATAAATTCATTCAAGTTTAAGGCTATATGCAGTTCACTTTGCATGAAAGCTTTTCTCCTCTTCTTTTTGTACATGAAGAATGTAACAAAAGAAGAGCTCACGTTTCGATGTTCATCTCACTGGAGGAGCTTATAAGAGAGAAACAGCAACCTTAACTCCTTTTGTTGATCATGCACAAAGGTAAACAGAAATTAGAGTCTGGCATCAGGATATGTATGTAGACGGAACTTGCACACACCACAGAGGAAAGAAAGAGCTTATAATTTCTATCTCTCTTATAACGAAGGAAGCTTGAACTTCAAGAAAGTGTAAACAGATTGGGGAAAAATTATGTCTATGATTTGGCTGCTGGGGCCAACTGATGTGATGATTCTATGTTCTTGCTAAGGTCCTCCAGCTTCTTCAGCCTTAATCTCTCACTTTCAGCCAGCATCTGTTAGAGCAGATTACATTCAGTTTTAGTAAGAATTTAATGACAAGTGCTTTATGAATAACAATTAAGAAGTATACCTCCATAAGAGTGCATAGAAGAAGTTGCTTCTCTTTGTTTTTTTCATTGAACAACTCCAGGGCATCCTTATACTCTTTTTCCTGTCATAGTTTAGAAACACTCCAAAATCAAATCCAGCCATTTCATAGCTAATTCTCATGTCTAAGAGCCCAAAGTACTACGTACCTTCTTCTGGAAGCTTTGTCCTAATGTCTTCATCTCCTTGCTGGCAATGTCGATCTTCTTGCGAAGGGCGGCAACTTCCTTCTTCGTGGGATCGGTCAGCTCCTCAAGTTGCTGAAGAAAAAGCATATGCTCAGCAAGACAGTAACCGTGCCTTTTTGTACTAAAAGCATAACATTTGATCAGGCCAACATATGTAATTAAAAATTGATAAATTTTACCTCTAAAACTAGTACCAGCCTCTTGCTCTCCTCCTCTGCTCTTCCCAATTGCTTCTCAACTTTCTGCTTAATCTCCATAGTTTTCTTCTCAATCTCTTCTTCTCTGGCTTGGAATGTGGAAATGGCCAGCCTTGACATTTCCTCATCCTCAACAATACCATTCTCGTCTACTGTTAGCCTCCCACTACTCCCAATGCTCCCTGTGCTCTTCATTTTTTTTTTCTTTCTTCTGCCTAACTTTCACAACCATTCCCAAAATTGCTCTCTTTTTATGCACTCATTCCTGTGCCCTCTTCTCTTTCTTTTTGTTGCTTTTGCTTTAAAACTTGCCTTTCTTTTGGGGATGACTTGCTTTCTTTTGACTGTATTTCAACTAAAGCAAGGGAAATAGAAACTGTAAATGGAAGAGGACAAATCGATCCACTCTTTTTCTAATTCGCTTTTCTGATTAAATCTTTGGTTTTTCCCCCCCTCAAATTTGTTTCTTGTTTGGCGGGTTGTCGCTTGAAATTGAAGACTGGATATATACAGTAAGGCAGTAAAGCCACTAGAAATTGGTTGAGTAATAGTTCTTTTCTTACTTGGGTGACCACCTGTTGCTTAAATACAAAGAATTGGGACAGATCACATTAGAATAAGAATAATTCCTTATTTCCTTTTCTACTTTTCGAATTTTCTTTTCGGAAGAACAGAATCAGGAGGGGTGTGCTAAGGACAGTGACTTGAAGTATTGCATCAGACCTCTGCATAAGATATTAACTATACATACATGTAATAAGAAGAAAGTAAACAGCAAATCCGAAAGGGTTAGTGTCCATTCTGATTGGATTCTATTGCAAGTAATTAATAGGCCAATAATATCTAGATAAGACGTCATGATGACGTTGGGTTTTTACATAATTCGTTTAAACTACAAGGTACAAGGATAATTGCTCAAATTTCTAAAAGCTGACAGATTTGTGTGTGTGTGTGTGTGTTTTTTAAACTTTTTTGGGTGCATTTCAAAGTTGGTCATCGTTCAAAAACGCTCTTTGTCTCTCGCTCTTCTTTCTTCCCTCCCTAAAACACTATTGTTGATTGTTTTTGGCGTCTTTTACTCCCTCCCCATCCTGCAGGAGCCCTAACGATCTGATATGAAAAGTCATATGGAAACAAGCCCACGACGCCGCCACCACACCTCCACCGCGATAGCCGTAGCGATTCCCTAGATCACGGTAGAGCTCTCTGTTGAATTCGATTCAGGGCACACTCTAGCTTCAGGGCACGCTAGAGGTTCAATACTGTTGGATTTGGTTTCCTTTCTTTTTTGTTGAATTGATGCTTGTTAAATCGATTTTTTTTATTGAAACGGTGACATTAAAGTATTAAACCCATTAATGGTTCAAAATTATTAACCGGTCGGAGGGTGGAGGGTGGGTTTAAAGTTGATAAAAATTACGGGCATACCCTCTTCTCTCCCCCACCAAATACGGCCTCGTCTTCGTCCAACGACGATTAAAACAACAACCATTTGATTCAAATACAAGTTCTTTTATTCTAGTCGTCTCACATCAATCTTAGATTTTAGTCATCTCACATCAACCAATTATCTAACAACCAAATGGATATTGGAGTAAGAACCTCTCGAGAATTCAAAATCATCATCTTCGAGCTATTGAGCA
The DNA here is from genome assembly GCA_005392925.1 of Aquilaria sinensis. Classification (NCBI taxonomy): domain Eukaryota; kingdom Viridiplantae; phylum Streptophyta; class Magnoliopsida; order Malvales; family Thymelaeaceae; genus Aquilaria; species Aquilaria sinensis. The sequence continues at coordinate 128,829 of SMDT01001185.1, forward strand.
ACTGCTTGGAATTAAGTTTTGTTCAGCTTTAGTAGAGCAACCATTTGTAGAAATACCAATAGATGTTCAATCTAATGGACATCCAGTTGCATCCGATTGGATGAGTTAGATTTTTTTAGTAATTGATCAGGTTTGGGTTGGATATGATTTTTCTTTTTTCACCTGTCAATGGGTTTAGGTAGAATATGGGTTTAGGGTTTACCTGCTCCACATTCAACCTATATGTGTGTGTGTATAACATATTAGCATTAGTTATTTAATGAAAATAAAAGTATTATGGATAAGTTATATGAAATTAAAAATAAAAAGGGGTTGCAGTAATAGATAAATATTTTTAACAATAACAAATGTAAGATTATACATGATATGACTTAATAAAATTATGGTTGTGGAGGTGTAGTGGGTAAATGGATTTTACCTTACCCAACCTATCTAAAAATGAGTAGGATGTGGATGTAAAAATTGTCCACTCGACGGATGATGGGTAGGATGCTGGTAAAGTATTCAAGGTCATAGGTAAAATATAAGAATACCCCAATCCAACCTAAATCTGACCCATTGACATCCCTAACTGCTTACAAGGTGTTAAATACTGTTACTGCTAAGTATACCGCACCCCAAATTTTTAAGATATACCGCATGGTATACCGCGCTATATACCATTACCGTTTTAGCAAAAAAATAAATGTTAGAATATTATTTTAAGATGACATAATTTGTTTAATAATTTATTTTTACACATTTTATATGTATCTAATTTTTCTCATCATAATTTGTCAAATATAAGTAAAATATATATGATATAAGATATTCAGTTGGGGTAGCATGCACCAGAAATCCAATTTGGAGATATTGTTCAACACCACAATGACCTTAAAGTTACAACTATCCATTAAATTGTTATATTAATTAAGAAAAGTAACAAAAAAAATAAATGTTTATTTTATGATATGTGTATTATTTATATTTTAATGTTTTATATGTTTATGATATTTTTTTACGTAAAATGAAAAAAATAGCTACAAAAAATAAAATACTACAGTACATATCACGCGGTATTTAGGGTATACCATGGTTTTTTAACAAAATACATACAAAAAGTCAGCGATGTGCGGTATACCGCAAAATGCCGCGGTATACCAATGACAAAATAAGAAAACATTTATACCACGTATCGCATACTCGAGGTAAACGGTATACTACGGTATTTAACATTATGACCGCTTGAGATCGAGCTTTTATTGGACATTGTTCACTTAAAGCCTGACGGTGGAAGCTTACCTCAATGGATGGCGGTGATGGCGAGCTATCGGGTTGACGCAATATCGGTTGAGAATGGACCAAGGACAAAGGATTTGCTAGATCAGGTGAAGGCCGAGCTGGATCAGACGGCGAAGGCTAGTACCAACAGTGATGATGGCTGGCAGGAATGAGAATTGGGAGTGGGCTGCAGAAATAACAAGTGGCATGCTTTGTAATTATCGTCAACTTCAGGCCTTTTCCCACTTCTCATTTTAACTCCATCCTTTAACTATCCAATAATTTTGAGCCATTAATGGTTTTAATACCAGCCGAACCCGCCCAAGCTTGGTTGTTCTAGATTTTATTTCAATTCTTACATTTATCGCTCAAACTCTCCCTGTTTCGTTTCTTTTTCTATATAGTTTTGACCTTTGTAGTTCTATTTGTTAAGCTTGCTGCTTGGGTTTTTTTTTTATTGCTGAATTTAGGGTGTTGAAGCTAGTTTTAGCTTAGTGCTTAAGATTGTTTGTTATATTGAGTAAGTTTTTTTTTTTTTTGTGATAGTTCTGCTTCTTTGGTTCTTGATTTGATATTGTTTTCATTACTCTTTAATCTTGTTTGAATCAGCTTCTGATCGTATTAAAGCAACTTCTTAGTGTAAGTGATTGCTTGCTATGCAGATTAAAGTAGTATAATCATGATTTTACGTTAGGAAATGTACATGGAACAATAAACTCAACTGAAGAAACGCCAGTCTAGAACAAATGAATAACAACATTGAATTGATAAACACCAATTGTGAGGGAATAACAATATTGACTACAAGAAGAACAATCGCAAGTTGTCATAGCAATATTCATACCAGCTAAAAGAACAACAATCTCAAATTAAAATAACAATATCAAACAAAAGTACAACGTGATCAAATAAAGTCAATAACAATATTAGATATATGAACGAGAAATGATAGTTTTAATAAATATCATGATATACTATTCTTTCTTTCTCTATATATATATAAGCATACAAAATTATTCTCTAAGTTTTGCTGCAACTGTTCCTCACATACTAGCAATTGTTTTTTTTTTTGTCACAAATATTGTTGTTCACATATCCATTCTTATTCTATATAATGCTGTGAGAAATAATGTCGTTCGCTTTATAAAAATTTTATTGTTTTATAAAATGTTGTTTAATTAGTAAGAAACTAGATTTTTTAACCTGTGTGTTGCAATGGGAGAAAAAAATATATAATTTTAAAAAATATAGGAATGACCTAAAAGTCAAAATAAAGTTTAGAGATGGCTTAGTCCATACTCAAAACCAAATAAATCATAATGACAAAGTTTTGTTTTAGAAGATAGAAATAATATGGGAAAATTTAGAGACAAAAATGACAAATAGATAACATTTGGTGCTTCAAATGAGAAAAATCAATAAATTAAGGGCTGAGATGGATTTAGATTATAGAAAATGTGAAAAAGCTTAATCGTGGAAAGTAACAATATAGGATCATGTGGAAGTGATCACCTAGTCAAAAAGCGATCAATGCTAAAGAAAATAAAATAATTGTCTCTTAGAAAATGAATCACATGGAGAAAAAGGAATAAAGGAAAACACAAAAATAAAAAATAAAACAACATTGTTTTATTCATTGTTTATTAAATATTAAATAACCCTCACGCATATAATATATACAGGGAAAAAAGAAGGAAAAATACTATTAAATCAAGTAAAAAAACTCAGGCAAGTAAAAAGTATCATTGTTGATAAAAAAAATGTAAAAAAGAACATAATCAAAATTTATTACTATCTATCTATTATAAAAGTAGGGATAAGAATGAACTATCCTAAATCTATGGAGTGAAGGAGTTTGTTGCTTAAAACTTGGAGGACCTAAATTGTAATAAAACATTGCTTCTTGTGGCACTATTCAATGAATAGTGATTTTCCCTTATACATTTAGTATATACGAGGTGTATGGAGGCCACGCGTTACGGCGGTCCATATAATCATTGCATAAATTTGTGGAAAGGCGTAGAGACTTGATATAACAAAAATATATGCTTTCGAGTTTCAGCCATTGTAATTTTGGAACAAAATAATATTCACACCCTACTAGGTTGAGGCTGGAGTAAAAAATATTACTATCAGAAACATAAGATAAACAAATCATGGTTACCAATATTTGCTTTAGAAGATAATAAAAAAATGACAAAAAAATTACTCCTTCTGTTTCACAAAAGCTGTCATCTTTACTATTCATAGCAATTAATCTATGATTTTATTTCTCATAAAATTTATCGTAAAAATATGAACTTTTTACATGAAAATGAAACTTTAAAGATTCTAGTTTTTAAATATCATTTTTTTAAATTTTTTTGAATTCATATTAATATAAATATATTTAAGTCAAACTTTAGTCAAAAAAGGCAAAAGGGCCAACTAATATGAAACGGATGGAGTATATACCAAGAAAACAAATTGAGAGGTTTTTTATAATAAATTTTAATAATAATAGTGCGACACAAAACACGTTCCGTGCTATGAAATAATGCATATTTTTTCTGTTAATTAAAAATATTTCAATACAATTTTTCATCTCCTATTAACACAAAATCTAATTTTTAATATCAATAAAAAATTTACTCTCAAATTTAACAATTATGGAAAAAATTCCTTTATTAAACTGTAGAGCTTGAAATAAATAATTGATGTTACAAATCTTAATAATCAATAATGAAAGAATAATGATAAAAATAATGATTAAAGTTTCATCTTAGAAAATAAAAATAAAGAAAATCAATAAAAAAAAGTTAGGATCAAGACCAAAAAATGGAAAGGTTTGGTGACCCATACATTGTAATAGATATTTTTTGTAATAAATTTTAATAATAACAGTGCGACACAAAACACATTACATGTTTCGAAACAATGCATGTTTTATCTATTAATTAAAAATAATTCAATAAAACTTTTCATCTTTTATTAACACATTTTTAATATCGATGAAAAAAATTTCTAGAAAAAATTACTCTCAAATTTAATAATTATGGAGCAAATTTTTTTATTAAACTATAGAGCTTGAAATAAATAATTGATTCTAAAAATATTAATAATCAATAATGAAAGAATAATGATAAAAATAATGATTAAAGCTTCATTTTAGAAAATAACAATAAATAAAATCAATAAAAAAAGTTAGGATCAAGACAAAAAAAAAATAGAAAAACTCTAGGCATTAAGGATTTAATAATTGACTTAATGAAGATAAAAAAATGGTTTAACTAAAAAATAAAAAAAATTTAACTAAAAAAATAAACAAATTTCTTACTTTAGAAGATAGTACATAAAAAATAATAAAAGAAAAACTTGGGGGCCAAGAGAACAAATAGAAAATTTAATTAAATAGTTATAAAATTCAGGGACAAAAATGTAATAGGGTCGTAATTCAGATCCAAAAAGAAAAAAAAAATTAGAAAGTTAAGGAATAAAATTGTGTTTTAAACAAAAATCAGAAAAATTGCAACATAGGCCCTCAGAAAGGCAAGCATCTTACAAATTGATATAAAACTAAAAAAAAAAAAAGAGCAAATTGCATCCTAAAAAAAGTATAAAAAAAAAAAAACTACTGAACCACAGCCAAAACCAACTGGGCTCAATCAACCCAAAACAATTGCCACTATTCATCCAACAGTAACTATGTTCACCTCTAGTATATAATGTAATATATATATATATATATATTATTCTATAAAATTTAGAATTTGTTGTTTTGTAAAATATTATTTATTTAGTAGTTTTTTATGGAATAAAATGAAATGTTACTCTTTATATTTAGGCAATTCTATGTCAAACCAAACAGAGCGGTCACGAAGGAAGTAAATAATTTTGCATAAAATGAAGGCTTAAATATGCATTTGGTCCCTTAAGTTTGCTGACTTTAGTGAGTTAATCCTTAAAGTTTGATTCATTGATCCTTAGTCCCTCAATTGTAGAAAATGCAATAAGTTAGTCCTAAAATTGATGAAAAAGTGGATGGCGTTTCTTTTCAAGTTGATATGGCATTGGGCATAGGTGGGGGCTAGGCTGAGAATGGCAACACTAATCCCTCATCTCCTCATTTCTTCGCTGCCATTGACGTTGCCTCCACCTCCCAACCCATCTCCCCTGATCTCCTTCACAGTCACCCAAAACTTTCACAAGGCAAATGATTTGAAGGAGGTACCGAAGGGGCAATGGATTTGATGAAGACGAGATGGCAGCTATGGGCTAGGGATGAAATTAGAGGCAGAAGTAGATGGCAATTGGAATGAAGAAGAAGACGCATGGCGCTGGGGAAAGGCAGATGGTGTGCCGGATTCAATGGGCTAGGGAGAAATGATTTGATGGGAGAAATAAAGAATGGCCGATGGTGTAGGCGTAAGAAGGAGAGAGGCTGATGGTGAGAGGTGAGGCTAGATTTGACAGCAAGACATGGGGCTGGATTTGATGGAGAAGATGGTGGCAGGTGGTGGCAACAAAAAGAGACCCTAATGGCATTATGGTCACATGATAGCTTGTGACCGTTTAAGACACTAAGTCGCACACATTTTTAAACTTTCAGGACGAAATCGCATATTTGTTTAATTTAGAAGACTAAGTCGCGATGAGTCAATCTTTAAAAACTAACTCGTACGAGTATGCAAACTTGAGGGATTGAATATGCATTTAAGCCAAAAATGAATATGGTATACGTTTGCACTTGCTCATAATTATGGTGCCAATAAAAACAAATCATCAATTATTTCACCATGATGTAGGATCGCGTTTGTTGAAGGAGTTATATTTTCGCAGGGCGATTGTTGAGATGGATGAAGAGCTTGGCTGTTCGTTTAGTGAAATTCAAACACATTGATATTTTACACGTTGAAACAAGTACATTTACATATCAAGTTCCAAAAGAAAAAGCAAAGAGAAAACACAATGCTTTTGTAATTTTAGCAGAGGAGATGGCATGGGACACAAAATCCGGTTTTCTGGAAATAAATGTTATGATTAACGTTACAGTTTTAAGTAACCATTTTAATAATTGAGATGAAAATGATAAAATTAAAAATTAAAAGTTATTGAACAACTTTTTTAAAACTTTAATATATCATTGACATGATACTGGCTATGGTGGAATCCAAATTCTCTGTTACCTTTTCTCGTGTCCTCTCTCTATTCCCTACCCTATCTCATTAAAGAATATCAAATTCATCTCCACCGCAAAGAAGCTGCTCCTAAATACAAAATAAACAGAGCATACAGTCAGCAAAACCAATGTCTATTGTCTACAGCTTCAACGACTTCTTCTTCTTCTTCTTCTTCTTCTTAAGAGTTTGTCGAGAAACTTGAGGCCGCGGGATTTTCTACTGTTCCGGGGCTCATCGGAGGGGCAAGCGACAGATCGGAAGGCCGCTGAGGAAGTATTCGCTGACATGCTCTGTTTATTTTGTATTTAGGAGCAGCTTCTTTGCGGCAACGTGGAGATAAATTTGATATTTTTTATGGGTTTGTTAGTTGAAGTTGAGCTCCTACACAGTAGATGTTAACACCAATTATAAACTTCTGTTAATTGCTACACATGGCAATGAGAGGGGGTAAGGGACAAAGAGGGGACACCAAACTGGGACAGACGATTTGGATTCGCTATGATGGATTCTTTGCCTTTGAGTCAGCCTCTTCTTCTCCATTCAAAGACTCTGTTCTCATCTCGTATCATTATCATATCAGCTTGACCAGTTCGTCCACCATTTCGCCGATCTCTTCCTCTTCCTTCTCCTCCATTATCTCGCTCATCTCCTTCGCTCTCCTCCTCACTCCCTCTCCCTTCTCCCCCACCAGCACCTCCTTTATCACTCCCGCAATCTCCTCCCTCTCCAGCCCCCCTTCTCTGTTCCTCCGCACCTCCACACCCACCCCCGCTGCCTCCACCAACCTCGCGTTCAACGGCTGATCCAAGTGCATTGGCGTCGCCACCACCGGAACCCCGAACTTCATCGCCTCCATCACCGAGCTCCACCCGCAGTGGCTCACAAACGCTCCCACGCTCCGATGAGTCAAAATTTTCCCTTGTGGCGCCCAGTTCTCCTCTACTCTTCCCCTGTTCTTTGTCCTCTCCAGAAACCCTTCTGGCAGTTCTTTCTCTAGTTCCATTCTATCGCCTTGTGGAAAGCTCACAACCCAGATGAAATTCGCTCCACTGAGCTCTAACCCGTGAGCCAGTTCTGTTATTTCTTGCTTGGAAAGGAAGTATTCAGTGCCGAAACTGGAAAACACCGTCGAAGATTCTTCTTTTTTGCTTAGAAAATCGAAGAGATCTATTTTTCCGTCATCGTCGACGGCTTCCTGGACGATTGGGCCGACGGGGACCATTTTCTTCTTCATGATCTCCGCCGTGTAATCCAGATATTTCCCTTCGAGCTCCCGAAACGATTTGATCAAAACAATTTCCTGGCTCCGATCAGTGCTCTGGATCAATCTGTCTTTGTCCTTCGGATCATTGGCCGTACCCTTGAACAGTCTATGGGGCAGGGGCTTGAAACAATCCTGAAGATCGAGCTCTTTGAAGGGAAACTCCTTTCCCGGATTACGGTAGGAATAAAAAATCACAGCGGTGGCAGCGGCGGAGCTGGGAAAGAGCATTACCGAGGGGATGTTCTGTTCGGCCGCCGCCGCAGGCGCCCAGGGCTGAAGGAAGTCGTAAACCATCAAGTCCGGTCTGAGATTTTCCAAAATTTTGGAGAAGTTGGGGGCGGAGAGATCGAATGCAGTTTTGAGGGTCGGCATGAGATGAAGTGGCAGGCCTTTGGTGGTGTGAAACTGGGGAGGAAGATTTGGCAGAGAAGGGAGATGGAGATCGACGAGCTGGATGGAGTCGGAGAATTTTGGCGGGATTTTGTGCTTGATGAAGTTGAGGTTGACAGGAGAGGAGCAGAAGAAGATGTGGAAGTTCCTCTTGGAAAGTCTTTTGGCGAGCTCAAGGAAGGGAGAGATATGGCCGTGAGCCAGCCATGGGAGCATCAGAAGACTGATCCTCTGTTTATTGGGCTCCATTGTTGAAAAGTAACGAGCTTCCAAGTCGTGACTCGTAGACTGTTGAGAAAGCACCAACCTTTTATAAGTTTTCAAGTAAATGTTGATCGGCTGGGCATGTTAATTCTTAAGGTTGCAGGGGACGGGAGGTGTGGAGGATGAGAGAATGTTTGAGCAATTGGAAGAAGATTCGTGGCACTTCATTGCGTAAGAATTTCGTGATTGTACTCTACGTGGATTGGCCTCAGGGGAAAGTGGAGTTTGTCATGCATAAAAGAAGATGCGCCATTTTGAGTTTCAATGGTTTGCTGGTATTTTGTAGAAAAGAACGGATAGATCTCAGAACTTTATTACCGTCACAGTTTATTATACTAATGGAGGTGACCATTTGGTTTTGTCTCATATGAAAACTTATCGAACTAAAAGAAAAAACTTCATCAATTTTCTGATTTGGAAAAGTTCGGGGGTCATTTGTGTCCGGAGCTATTTGATTTTTTATAGTTTTATCGAATTATTTGAATTTGAGCTTGAAATTAGTCTTCATAAACCGAGGTTTTTGAACATCGAATATAAACTCGAGCCAATTTTATTATTTGAATCCATTATCGAATTGAGCTCGAATATGTTAGTGTTTGATTCGACATGTTTTTAAGCCTATCAAACTTATATAATAATAATAATAATAATAATAATAATAATTTAATAATTAAAAAGAAGTAAAACCTAATAATAAGAAGTGGAATCAGGCAAGCAGCCCGCAAGCGTCTATCACTTAGCTCTCAGGCTCTTAGTTTAAGCATTGGCAGGCACCCATCCACTTGACTGTCGCGCTCGCCTTCGACCATTGACTGTCACTCTCCGACAATCTCCCCTGTCACACTCTGACCACCGATTGTCGCTCCTCCGCTGGGCATCTCCCCTATCGTGTAGTCTATTGCTTCACTACCGGACATCTCATTTGTCACGCGTTACGAGTCGTTTCACCTCCAGATTTCTCCCCGGTCACGCCTTGCACAGCGATTCTTTCCTTCACAACGTGGTTCTCACTTCGCTCAGCCGTTTCGCACCTCCAACCACCGATTGTTCCCTAATCTCCTAAGCTACCAGCCCGCCACTGCGAAGCAACCTCCTTCTATCGCCAATCTCATTTGGAATCCCGGGGCCATTAGTATGACTCCCTCAGATTTTTGCTGTGAATGATTTGAAGTGAATGGTTATCTGCATGTTTCCGATTCCATCCAATCTTATCATTATTTGTATAATTGAACCTGGTTCTAGCTCCTATTATGAATTTTGCTGTTGTTTTCCTTCTTTTTCTTGAGCCAAGCTCAAGCTAGAGCATGGTTGATCGAGCTTGAACTGAGCTCGTACATCGAGCTCTTTAACAAGTTTTTCAAATCTTTTGAACGTTCAAATCGAGCTTGTGCACCATACCAAGTTGAGCTTGAGCACCATTTCCTTAAGCTTATAGAATTCGAGCCCGAACTTGAACACCTCAAAAATTAAAATGAGCCAAACTAGAGCCCAAGGTGTTTGGGCTCTGCTGGGTTCGATAACATCCCTATTAGGAGTGTGCATTATTTGACCAAAATCGAAGAAACTAAAAAACCGAATTATTTCAGTTTTTTGGTTTGGTTTATTCGTCTTTTCAGTTCGATTTCGGTCAAAACTGAAATTGTTTAAAACTGTTTCGGTTGGGAGAGTCGATTAATTTGGTTACTGAATTAACATAATTGCTTTAAAGGTGTTTGGGCCCTATTGGTGGCCTGTTGTGTCTGCCCAGCCCATAAGCCCAATAAAAAAGACCCAGGTCCAGGTCTAATGTTAGTTATGTTACTCACCTCAGGGCTTAGGCGCAACGCGCTGTACTCGGCCCGTGCTAGTCGCTAACTCTCCCTTCGCTCCTCTACCTGGTCCCTGTGGCTCAGTTGCTGTACCTCACCCTCACGACGCGTTCCATCTTTTTCACCTGCCTGCTCGTCTGTGATTGCGGAAGCCCTCGCCCCACCGCCAGGGGCGGACCTATTAAGGGACAGGGGGTGACGCTGCCCCCCGAAAATTTTGAAAAAAATTAAATGTAGGTACTTAATTGGTTAATTTAAGAGAAATTAAGGATTTGAAATGCATTTTTGCCCCTAGAAATAATGGAAGAATATGAAGATGGGGGGCAAGGAGGTAGGCACTAAAGAAAATAGTGACCAAATGAGTAATTATTCCCTCTACCTTAAACAGATATTCCAACATGGCCTAAATGCACTATTAGTCCTCCAAATTTTTCATCTTGTCGAGTTGAACCCTAATATTTGAATTGATACGAATTAGTCTCAATCTCCAGCTTTGCCCCGCCTCGACGCTGTCCCTCTCCTTCGAGTTTGGTCGACTCTCCTTCGGGCTTGCCCCCCCGAACAAAAAATTCTGGTTCCGCCACTGCCCACCGGCCACCACCACCAAAGCGCCACTCATCTTTGACATCGTTTCCCGCCACGTCAGTCAGCCCAGTCACCGAATCGGTCAATCATTGTGTTCTTGCGAAGGTGAGTTTGGACATTTAGGGTTTATTTTGGTTTTTTAGTGGTGTTAGCACTGCTCTGTTTGTTTCATTTAATGGTTATTCTAAATATTTTTTTAATAAACATTAGTAAATTAGGGCTAGGGCCTAGGGGATTAAGGTGCGTAGAATCCTTCTGCTGATATATAAAAAGGGTTATAGACTTGTAGTAGCGTGGCGATCATGAACACTGGATTATTATGAACGAGGTGCCTAAGAAATATTGATTTCTGTTTCTGTTCAGTGTTCTTGGCTCCATTTCACTTAACAATATTCAATACTTTAAAGCTCCATGTAGTACTATTTTCTTGGTCAAGATTATCAAGTTTTTACATTTGGCCTATGGAGATTAAGGCCATTAGGAAGTTCAAAGAAGACTTATGATAATAGACATGTGAAACAATATGCTAAACAGTTCATTTTATGATTCCTCAATTTCATTTATTTTGTTGTTTTTCTTCTACCTTTTTTGGTATTTATTATAGTAAGTGGATCGTGACTGAACATAGCACACATTTTGCAAGTATTTGTTTTTTTCTTAATTAACCCAACAGTTGTAGAAGTGTTGTATTCAGATTTTTCAACCTTGAACCCAAAAGATGCGCCTTACTCCAAGGCAAGTTTAGTTTCGTCACTCATCAGCATGCTTATTGATTGTGTTCTGGTGGTGACCGAAAACCTATTTATTCTGTGTTGTTCTTGTCTACTTTCTGTTGAAACCAAATAAAGATTCACAATTGGTTTGTTAGGCTACTGTCTACTGACATGCCTTGATCTAGATTCACAATTGTTATGTTCAAGTTGCAAGAAAATCTCGTAAAACTAGTGGAAATTGCACAAAGAGAGAGAGAGAGAGAGAGAGAGAGAGAGAAATTTTGGTTTCGGTTTATTCGGTTTTATCAAAGTATTCGGTCAATTCGGTTTATAATGGTTAAAAACCGAAAACCGACTAATTTGGTTCGGTCATAAGTCACAACTGAATTAACCGAATACCTAGCTCTAATCCCTATGTGTCCCTGTGTCCCTTTATAAATAAAGGGTAAAGATTGTCCGATCTGATCAAATTTAGGGGCTAGAAGTAGGATTCAGCAAGTTGCTACCTTCATCCCTGCTCTACCTCCGCGCGGTCGATAACACTTACTTGAGGAAGTAGGGTTTTCGAGTCCCAAATTCATTTCCTTTAAGCCGGAAACCTAGAAGACAACAGAAATCGATTTTTTTCCGTTGCCTAAAGGTATTACTGTTTTTTTTTTTTCTGTTTATTTTCGCATCGGTTATGCGGCCAAACAGAGTAAAGAATCTTGCTTTCTTTCTGATGTCTTCTGTTCCATAGTCTGAAGCGTATTTCTTGTGTTCTGAACTTTCGGGAGTTGCTGTATAAAGGTATTTATGTTTCTAATTTTCTTTGTTTATTGTAATGGTAATTGGTAGGGGTTTTCTAGGGGAGGCAAAAATGCAGGCATGTAGTGGAGCTGCGGTGATGACTTCTCTTCAGCAACCGATGCAACCTAGGAGACCTACTTTTTCGCCGGCTATTGTTGCAAGGCCTCATCAGCTTAAGCTTAATGAGCTAAGGCCCTGTGAATGCTCTCGACTTGATGCGAGCTTGGTTACTGGGAGGCCACCCTCATCTGTTTCTGTTCCTATTCCTGAAGTGAATGGTTAGGAACCATCTAACACTTGGGCTGTGTAATTTGGACTAATTTTGGAACAATAACTGTAGCATAGAATGTTCTCATGGATTGTTGGCATGCCTTTATCTCTGTATGTGTGTGTGGTTAGGTCCTATTATTATTTTCTTACATTACATATTATGTTCATTGAAATCGAGATGGGAACTGTTTATATGACAGAGTTGATAATATGAAAAGCTAATCAACTCTTCACAATTTAGAATGTTGGGTTAATGCTCACACATTGGTGAGATTTGCACTCATCCTAAGACTACCGAGTCTGAGGGCCTCAGTCTCAATCATTGGTTTAAGACTTAAAAGTTGTTTGCATGTTGACTGTGATTTTCATTTGCCTATCCAGGATACTACAATTGTTTGTGTCGGTGACTGGGTGTTTTGGTTTCTAACTCTGTGGATCCTTTAGTACTCTTCGGCTGAATAACATTGTTTTGTTAATGGAATTTGTGGTTTTAGCTACCTGAGTAGTGGGTCCTGGCAAGAATGTGGCTGCAGCCTTTTCTCTTGCTCTACATGTGTCATTTCATAGTCTAGATAGGTGTTAATCAGTTTTCCTTGCAACTATTTGGTCTGAGGAAATCAGTTTAGCTGTTAACTGCTTCCTTTTAGTTTTGGTTACACACTCATTCGACTTTTAGTTAATCTATGTAATATATATATTGTAACTCTCAATTGCCAGCTAACAGTCTTGGCATTGTTCGCAATGGTCTTGCTGAAGTCGATACTGAAGTTTATGGACTTATTGTCAGTGAGAAACAGAGGCAATTTAAAAACCTGGGCCTAATTGCTTCCGAGAACTTCACTTCTCGTGCAGTTATGGAAGCGGTTGGATCATGCCTCATGAGCAAGTACTCTGAAGGATTACCTGGCAAAAGGTGAATTTTCCCTCTGTCATGACACCATGCATAAACTTATTTCAATTCAAGCAATGTGAATCTTAGTTTCTCTTTTGATTTCTTTTCTCTGTTCTTGATTGTAGATACTATGGGGGCAATGAGTACATTGATGAGCTTGAAATACTTTGTCAGAAGAGGGCCCTGAGTGCATTTCACCTAGACCAGAGTAGGTGGGGCGTTAATGTACAGCCGTTGTCAGGCTCACCTGCAAATTTTGCAGTCTATACAGCAATTCTCAACCCACATGACCGGATTATGGTAAATGTTTCCCTTGGAAGCTGTTGCTTTTTTTTGAAGAACATAGGAAGAAATTCTATTGACTTGATAATTGGCACAGGGACTGGACTTGCCTCATGGAGGCCATTTATCACATGGATTCATGACTCCAAAAAGGCGTGTATCTGCCACATCAATTTTTTTTGAATCAATGCCATATCGACTTGATGAAACTACAGGTGATGTGTCTGTATTCCAAATTGCCAATGAAGGTCTAATTGGGAAAGTTTGCTTGGCTTTTGATGTGATTTTCCTCGTTCAAATTTTGGTACAGGACTTGTTGATTATGATATGCTAGAGAAAACTGCTAATTTGTTTCGGCCAAAACTAATAATAGCTGGTGCTAGTGCATATCCTCGGGATTTTGACTATCCTCGCATGAGGAAGGTTAGGAGGACTAAAGCAGTTCCCTCTTTCACTGGCATTCCTGTCTCCATTTACAGAATCAACTTGCAATGAAAGCAGATTCTCCATTTTATTTGTCTCTAGATACTGACTTCATTGATATTTCTTGGAAGATTGCAGATGCTGTTGGCGCATTTCTCATGATGGATATGGCACACGTCAGTGGACTTGTTGCTGCATCTGTTTTGACTGATCCTTTTGAGTACTGTGATCTTGTAACAACAACAACACACAAGGTAGGGCTGGTTGGCTTTGCCCTTACCTTCACAAAAAGAAGAATTATTCCCTGCTCAAAATTGATGGGCTCATGGGACAGCTGTTCGGATGTTTTGGATGTGTAATATGTGATCTTTTTTACTTTATGTATGTTAATGGTATGCTACAATTTGTAACCTTTAAACTTAAGTATTACCTTCCTATTGATCTTTTTCATCTGTTTACTCACTGAAGTCCAGTCTTTGAGAGGTCCAAGAGGTGGCATGATCTTCTTCAGAAAGGATCCTGTTCTTGGAGTGGATTTAGAGACAGCCATTAACAATGCTGTTTTTCCAGGTTTACAGGTCTGTTGAGTTGCATTCTTGCCCTTCTACTGCTTTTGTATATCATACATCCATTTCCACTTCTTGGCATCAAGTTCAGGGGCTCAACGACTTTATGTCTTAAATTGGGCCATTGTCAGTATTTTATCTTGTGTTCAAGCTTTCTACTTTAAAGTAACTTCTTAGATCTTAGTTCAGTTGATAGGTATTCCTTATTTGAAGGTTCTATTGAGCATATGTAACCAGAACTCTTCTTCTTATGTTTCTTTTTATGTTAAATGAGCTCCATTTTCCCCCTAAAAATCTAGATGCCCTGTTTAAAAGTTTGTGCCTTGCTTTGGTTCTGCACCTGGCCTTGCATCTAACTCCCTTTGATTATGCTTCATTATGCTTGTTGTTTATGTTGAATTTTGAACGAAGAGAATGTTCACTATGCAGGGTGGTCCTCATAACCACACAATTGGTGGCCTAGCAGTGTGCCTAAAAGAAGCACAGACCCCAGAATTTAAGGCTTACCAGAATCAGGTACCCGCATCATGCCTGAATAATTATTGGTCAGATCATATGCAGCCAAGCTAATACCAATGTCCAACAGGTAGTCTCCAATTGTAGAGTTCTTGCAAGCTGTTTAGTTGAACTGGGCTACAAGCTGGTTTCTGGTGGGACAGAAAATCATTTGGTACTTGTAGATCTGAGACCAACTGTAAGTCTCTTCCATTTTTAGTTATCAGTTATTAAAAGTAATTCTCTTGTTTTCATCACGTGATGTCGATGGTTAAAATCTTGGTTTCAATTTGCAAACCTAAGTTTTCTATTGGCTGGCAGTGGCAACATATGAAATTCCCCTTACTTCCTCTGGCATGCCACTTGTTTCTTTCCTGAAATTTCTTGCCAACGATTTAACTCTCCTTTTAGGAAAAGAAATTATTTGGAGGTAATATTTTCCTGTTTTCTCAGTTAGATGATCTATCCATGTCCACACAAATAAAATGAAAGTAAAAGAGCTATTATCTTTCATAGTTTAAGAGAGAGTATGAAATGTGTTTTGTTATTATCTTACTAAGGCCACTGAGGCACATGGCACAATCCGGCCCATAATACTTGTGTGATTTTCAGTTTCTTGGTTTAGCATAATAGCACTGGTCTTTGTAACAGGGAGTTGATGGAGCGCGGACAGAGAAAATACTTGACATGGCCTCAATAACTTTGAACAAAAATTCCGTGCCTGGTAATTGCTTGCTTGTTGGACTATCCTGCGACATTTACTATTCTTGGACAATCCTGTATGCCCACTATACTCGCATCTGGTAATCTTCGATATTGTAGGTGATAAGAGTGCCTTAGTACCAGGGGGCATACGCATTGGAACACCAGCAATGACTACCAGAGGGTTTACAGGAAAGGAGTTTGAAGCAGTGGCTGACTTTATTCATGAGGGGATCCAAATAACTATTCAGGCAAAGCAATCAGTAACCACCGGATCGAAACTCCAAGAATTCAAGAAGTTTGTTGAGTCTCCTGATTTCCCTTTGAAGGATAAGGTGTTGGATCTCCGTAGAAAAGTTGAAGCACTAACAGCTCAGTTCCCGGTTCCTGGGATCTGAAAAGTTTTTCTGTAGTTTATGCAGGTATGTCTTGTAACTTGAGTTTTGCCGGGCGGGTGCACCGCATAACATCATGTGTTTTACTGATGGAGGAACTTTAATATGTACAGCCATGTTGCTGTAAAAGAGTTTCGGAGGCAGGTAGCCTCCCGAGCTGTAAGGAATATTATGTCATGAATGGTGCTCCATAGTAACAGCCTGCAGTTGAGAGCAGTGCAAAAGCAAGTGCATCTAGTTACAATAACCTTGAAAAGCCTACCCATCTGATATGCTAGTAAGGACTTAGACCAGTTTCAATACAAAAATCTTGCGTTTGAATCTGGTTATATCATGGAGATGCTCAAGGGAAGCGTGGGTGCAACCTTTCGATGTGACTTGACTAGGCTGATTGATGTTCGTAAAGAAAATCGTTTCAACATGTTAAGTGAAAAAATCTCATATGGCTAAAAAAAGAGGTTAAGTTAATGTTTCATACAGTGATAAGACCTCTCCATCTTTCACCAATTGGTTTTAGGTTGAACATTTTAATATGCTATCAGAGCAGGTTTGAAACTATCTTAGCAATTATGAAAAATATTCCATATAATAGAGCCAAAGTGGCTTATACATGAGGGGCCAGAGTTATAGTGGTTTACATGTGAGTGGATGTGTTAAGTGAAAAAATCTCATATGATCAAAGAAATGAGTTAAGTCAATGCTCAATATAGTGATGAGATTTTTTTCACTTATTATCAATTGGTTTTAGGTTGAACGCTTTAACACAACAAGCAAATCTTATGTTTTTAAACAATTCCTATTACTGTTTTGTAGAAAAACCTTCCATGAAAGACCAATTACACAAGAACAATATACTCCCGGTCTAATATGGACCGAATTACTTGTTAAATCAAATGTGTTGCTCTCATCTGTATTTCCATCCTTTTACAAGGCAAAGTCATACCCACCACCAACTTCATCTTTGCTTTATTTAACCTAATTATATAAGGTAATTTAGTCTATTTTTGACAAAAACCAAAGGTTTTATATCCCAAGTCTATCAAGATTAATTGATTGACTTCATGTAAAATTTTCTTCTCACACGTCTAACTCGACCTGATAATGTGTCCCACAAAGAAAGTTTAGCGAGTGAAAAGACACGCTTGGGATTGGCATGTCTGTTTGCTACAATCCAAAGGCAAGGTACCCCATGTCCCTAAATTCTTACATTTCTGCCCATATGGCTCCTAAACCGTCTTGTTTCCGCCCACCTCGGCCCTAAACGTTCTATATGTCCAACTCACTCCTAAACTTTTTGAGATGTGCTCAACTTATGCTTCCATGGCCGATTTGAAACTTAATTTGAACTTTCTTTGGCCAAAACCAATTGTTAAAAATTGACACTCTGTTCAAACATGTTCAAACCATGTTGAAATTGTGGATACACGTTGTAGTTGCGTTTGCTAGGTCTCAAAAGGTTGTAAAATGGTTCTGGATTATTTTTGTTGTTAGTGTTTGGTGAAATTTTTGGGTACTAGGGGTAGAACCATACAATCCTAAAACTAGTTTATTAGAATCGCAAACAGATTCTCAATCTCAGAGTATAGCTTCTGAGATAAATGATGAACAAAAAATTAGAGAGCTATGGGGTGGTTTAATTTGGAGGGATGGGCAGATCGCAAAATCGATGATTTATTTCTTACTCTCTTTGTGAGTGCTTTTGCTAAGATTCTAAGTCCTATAAGTATAAAAGTAGTTAACAGGTTTTGTGTTAAGTTATAGAATCACTTTTTCGATTAAATTGCTTTATTTATTTATTTTCTTTTAGGGAGTTGCTTGAAATGTGAAAGTTGAATAAAAATATTTACCCTTTTTATCTCAGCCGTCCTTAGTTGGAGTTTTTCACTTGGACCCCAATTTGACCGACTCCACAATCAAAGAATAATGTTACTACGTGATCAATTCGGAAAAGCTTTTATTGCACAAAGTTGTCCTTCAACTTATCCCAAAGTATCGTTGAGGCCCTCAAAGTTAATATACTACTAAGTTTATCTACATCGTTGGTTTGCCACTGCATAGGTGGAGAATAGAAAGGCAAGGTTTGTATTGTTGTAGGACCATATTCAATGATGTCCAGGGGATGACTTCACAGTTCGGGTTTGGGAAGATTATTGGCTCCCAGGCATTCATCTATCTCATCTATATACTCTAGCTAGGAAAGTCTATAAAGATCCTAATCTAGCTAGGGAAGTCTATAAAGATCTTAATCTTTGAGTTCTTGATTTCTATGATTAGCAATGCACTGTTGGAACCAATCTCTCCTACAACATTTTTCTCCCCACGAGTTGTTGATCTATGTTTGCAATTGTCCACCCCTCCCCCCATACCATCTTAATACATGAGATTCTATTGTGGAGCTAGGCAATGCATCAAGCTCTTTTACTATGAAGCAAGGATACAATCTTGAGCTGCAAAAGAAATTGACTGCCTTATTAAATTCTGTAAGTAATTCCCATAGTAGATCACCACATCCATACTTTCCTAATATTCTAAAAATCATATGGGCTTATCATATTCCATAAAAATTAAAATATTCTTATGGAAACGTTTGTTGCAAGCATTGCCAACCAAATCAAATCTAGCAAACCATGGTAGTTTTATGGACTCTATGTGCCCACAATACCACTCAGCACCGAAAACAAATGCTTCATCTTTTCTAGGAATGCTCAAGATCATAGGACTTATCGGGTAATTTCTATTCTTGTCTTTCACCCACCGTTCATGGCTTTTTTGAAGAGTGGTTGGCCTCTATCTTGTCCCATAAAAAAACACTGGTTGCAAGATTGGTTTTAGATTCTTATAACTGCATTATAGACTATTTGGACTGGTAAAAATGAATGCATATTCAGGAATGCATCTTTTCATGCCTTATCTTTAATTTCAAGACGGGATGATTTGTTTTTGTAATTATTCATGGTGAATGATTTACAATGTCATTATTCTTCTTTGCCATTTGCTCGTCCGCCTACTTTATATCGATCACGGGATCAACATCAAGGGGCAGATTGTTTATTGGCATCCAAAAATTTTTGTCACAGATGGTACATGGCAAAGTCCAATAAAAAAGAGTGCAGTTGCTTGAGTTTGTTTGGGTATCAATGCTCCTCCAAGACACTGGCAGGGCATTCAAATTCCCCAATATGAATTTGTATTAGAAGTCAAACTCTCTACCATCTTTGAAATTATATAATTTGTTGTAGGTCAAGACTTGAAAGCGTTAACTATATTAATTGATTGTTTGCAAGTGTTGCAGACAATATTTGGCACAATTTCAATTTGTGCAAAACTTCTCCGTTTTATCCACCAACTCATGAAATGCTCTTGACTCCTTCTCGAGCACTGCTTCATCCTTGTGGTGCCTAGTTTGAAAGTCCAAATTCTACTAACTTGCATCCTCTACTCTTTCTTAGTCTCTTTTTGTATTTATGATTATATATACACACACACACATATAGACACACACTGTCCCATGAAAAAATTACGTCTAAAAGAAAAAATTCTATGAAACCAATCTGGGCATACCTTGTCCATCGACAACCTTAGCATCTACTTGGCTGACTTGGTAATTAACTTGCATCACCAAAGCATTTATTAATCGATTTAATTGATTCCTTTGACTTTTCTACACACATATATATAGTCTTGGTAGAAAGCTCTTAAGTATACTAAGATTTATGGTCCTTGTACTAATGCTTAAATAAAATAGTCACATGAAGAGGCAAAGTCTCTTGAATTAGAGGATGTTAACATAGGTGATATAAAAAATACTTTGACTTTTAAATATTATTTTAATTGGATCAATAAGTGATACTGTTTTTCTCTTAAAAAAAATAAATAAAATCGAAAGTACTTTAATGACAGTTAAGTTAGAATAAATTCTAAAATAAATAATATAGAAAAAGGTGATTAATTCATTTTAACTTAAATCAATTTAATTCAAAATGACTTATTTTTATTTCTATATTTTTTTTACCCATAACTAATATCATTTGAAAGTCAACATTATTTAGGTGTAATAGTAAAATTTTTTTGTGATATTATTAAATTTTTATGAAATTTTCTTTTGTCAAGCATTGACAAGAAAAAAAATCATAAAAATTTAATAACATTATAAAATATTTATTTTGAATGGATTACTATGCCTATATAATATTGACTTTCAAATGAAATTTATCAACAATAAAAAAAAGGTAAAACAATAAAAGTTGAACTTTAAATTTAAAGGCAAGCAAAAGCTCAAGTTCTCTTATGATAATGTGTTGCATATATACAAGGGGTGAGTATGGGCTTGGTAAACCTGAAACCCAACCCGAACCACCCCCATTGAGTAAAAATTGATCATGGTTCGCAGGTTAGTTCCACATTTAAGAGAATCGACGGTTTTTGGGTTGGTTCTAGTTCCATATGGAACCAACCCAAGGTAGAATCGAACCCGAGATATATATATAATTATATAATAAAAATTATAGTATTAATAATATATCCACACACACACACACACACACACACACATTTCTTTGAAGTATTATGATGGTCATTTTGTGTTTTTATATTAAACTCTTAAACTGATGTTCCAAATTGAAACAGTATGGAAGTTGTGGGATTATTTACGAAATTTCTCTATATTCACTTAAATCACTTTACTTCATAGACCTACCACTCCTAGGTCATTTTGTTTTCGATCTTTCATTCCAGACTACTCTTTACGACACAATTATGATATTTTTTTTATTTATAAGTCATGCAAAATTAAAAATTCATGACATCAATATATTTTAGGTTTTGATACTGAAGAAGATGGTCTTAAAGGCTCAGTTTTCCATATTGAATGTCATATCAATATTGGAATTACTGAAAGAAAGTAAACTAGTTGAGATGAAAGATGCCTCACAAGCAACTCTTTTGAATCATTTTTGTAAGAACAATATTTTAAACTCTTTTGAATGTATCTAAGTACATATATTTAAATATTAATTTAAATGTATATTATGTTGAATATGTCATAAAACTGATTATGGATATAAATTTATTGAATTTTGGTGTTGTTATAGGTATATGGTATAAACTGAAAAACCCGAGAACCAGAACGGAGAAACCCAAAACCATGGTTCTGGTTCTGTTCAGTTTTCGGTTCTCGGGTTAGATAGAAAAATTTTGGAATCGAGGCCTTTTCAGGTTGGTTCGGTTCCACCATAAAACCGAACCAACCCGACCTATGTATTACATATACATGCACACAAAATTGTATATCATAATAACTAAAACACTAAGGCATGATATGACATTAGAAATAGTAGCAGGTCTGCTATAGTTCTTCTTGTTTTTTTGTGTCTGGGTTAGTTAGACCTGTTCAGGTTTTAGTAAAATGGAAATGTGGAACAAGCTCCTAGATTAAAAGCTTCTTAGCCTAGTTCCTGTGAAGCATGAAATTAGCCTTTAAGTTCAGAATCAGACCTCGGTTTTCTGTATTTAGCTTCTTTTTAAAAGGTTGATTCTCTACTTGAATTGATGTATACATACAAGTCAAGATTTGTAGTATTGATTATTGGATTTGAAATTTTTGGAATTTATGGAATACAAGGCTTATTTATGGAAAATTATGCTTTAAATTAAGATTGTCAAGATGGAAATCCTACTTAGGATTGTTTTTTTTCATACAAGATCGGATCGTAGATCTTAAGATCCTATCAAAAACTTAAAATTTCTTGTCTAAATAATGTAATTTATATAAAAGATCAATTATATTAGAAACTCAAGTAAAATTTAAGTGTTATAGCAATAATACAACATAATTATTGATACAATACAAGTAAAATTTAAACTTTAATAGAGTATACACCAACATAACCAATAAAATAATTAACACAAGTTTGAAAGAAATTCATGAACAAACACATTATTGACAAATGAAAAAAAGTACAATGTTCATAATTTAAATATTCAATCATTAAATTTTAATAAATTTAAAATGTATAATAATTTTTTTTGCAGTAAGCAAATAATTTAAAATTAGTAGTTTTTTCTTCCCAAATGAAATAAGTTCAACTTATAGAGAGGAAAACCTGGTAATTTGAATGTCCATTAACTACAAAAAATATTATTATTATTATATATTAAATTTACAGTAAGACAATTATTGAATAATTTAAATTATGCTTTAAAAAGTCGTTATCAAACAGTTACCTTGAGTTAATAAATTTCATCCAATTAGAGACCAAAATGAAATATTTTTAGTGGATTTAGAACTAAAATAGGATGTTTTTAATAGGTTTATGATCTAAATAGAATGTTTAATAGACTAGAGATAAAAACAAAAATGTTAGGGATCATTCATGCAATTTACCGCTAACAAAAATCAATACTTGGGTATGATTGGTAGGATCTTTAGATCCTACATTTTTACAATCTTAATCGTGATCCTACCATGCCTTTAGTCCTACAATGTTTTGGCAAGATTTTCTATACGATTAGAATCACGATTTTAACAATCTTACTTTAAATTTAGTTTATTGAATTCCAAGGAAATGCAGGTTAATTAGTATTGTTTTGAACTATATATTTGTATATGATAATATCCTTTGGTTCTCAAAATTTGAAATTAGACATTTTTATAACTCTATCCTAATAAAAAAAAAAAGAAGTTTTAACCTTTTGATTTTTATATTTTAGGTCTCCAAGTTTACATGAGTTGTAATCAAGAATCAATTTTACGCTTAAATTCCAAAATCTTTAAATTGATTATGACTTAATTATGAATTCATAAGTTTTTAATATTTTTTCTATATAAATATATTTGGTATGAAAAGTTTATATTTTTATTGATCAACTCGCAATAAAGTGCGGGTCGATTACTAGGACATACCAAATTAGAGTTAGAAAACACTGTAGATCTACTATGCCTCACTTTTTTTTAAAAAAAAAAAAAACCTTTTTCCTAGTTAATGGTATAACCTTTTTTTTAGCCCATGTAGATTTCTTTTTTTTCCATTTTAGTCCCTAAATTCTACATGTTTGCCACTTTGGTCCTTTTTTTTTTCTTTTTTTTTTGTGTGTAAATTCAATGTTAAACCCTTACTGCGCATAGTCTTTCCATTTGCTATATTGATTTTGAAATTTTTCTTTAACTTTTGTGTGAACACTCGAACATCACATTTTTGTAGGAGGGTTGTTTCTATCTTCTAAGAGCAAACTTTAGTGGTTATGGTTTGCCTAATTTTTGCCATTGTTTAAACTATTTCCATACTTTACTTGGATTTTCATTTAAACCTCTAATTCGTTCCATTTTTTATTACTCTTTTTTGTGTCAATAATAGATAACCAATTTTAGTTCCTAAAATTCAGCTTTTATTCTGCTAATCTTAAAATTTTATTGTATAAGGATTAGACTTGATTTTAGGTTAACTCGAAATCTTAATTTTTCTTATTTTCATGGAAAAGTTTATTTTATCAATAGTTAAACCTGCTTTTAATTACTAGAACCCTAAACTTTCTCTCTTCAACATCAAATTTTATTATTTAATGATTATTATACTATATTTATATAAAATTCTACCACAGATTGAACCGCCATAACTCCAAAATTTTGTGCTTTATCTTTTTGGTACTCACACTTTTATTTTGGCTAATTGACTTTCTGATTTGTAGTATTTGAATTTCTATAATATTGTTATTTGTCTTCCTAAGTCATAAATTTTGGTTATTTATGATTAAATACCTGAACAACAAATTGCCGCCACAACATGTGTCAAATTCACCTAGTTATTATATAAAATCTTGAGCCAAGGAGAGTATTATGGGTCTTAGATTAGGTAAACTTAAGCTAGGCCACGCTTGTGCTAGTGATAGAATAAAAGATGAAAAGTTTCCAATTGAGAAAACCTAAGGAATATTTTATGGCTTTTTTTGAAAACATTATGTGTAGGATATATATATCTTTGACTTCAAAACTAAAGGAAGAATATGATATGCTCCTTAACCCATGTATCTCATACCCCTATAGTTAATCTTTTACCCTCATTAAAAATAAAAAATCTTAAGTGTGTCCTTTGCTCCTACCTCCTCCTTATGTAGAACTACTATCAAATACTTTATTCTGCCCTCACCATCCAACTTTTCATCACTAGTTGTTTTATCCCACCTTCATTGTTTGACCTTGTCCCATGTTGCATTCCTCAACATTGTCAACAACCTGTAACACCAAATTGAGGAAGAGCAACAGTCGTACGACCTTATCCAACTGTCATGTTCCTGCTTCCAATTTGGGATCACCTGGTATTTCTATGCTCCATAAGCACACTTAGAAGTTGACTGCATTGCTGCCGTTAGAGCCTGAGCTGGCACCACCATCGTTTCGTTGTCCCATTTTTTACAAAAGAAACGATGCCATTTTTCTTCCTATGTTTGCGCAGAGTCGCTGACTTTTTGGTCTAATTTGGTTTGAGCCCTTAAAGTTTCTCCTTTTTAACTAAATTTACCCCTAATTTTATTTTTAAGTTAAAATTTGAAATTATATTTACACATGTAAAAAGTAAAGTGGAAGAAGTCTTTTTTTCACAAAATAATAATAAAGTAGTAGTAGTAGAAGTAGTAGCAGCAGCAGCAGCAGCAATATATCAGTAATCGTTCTATGATCTCATTTATACATATGTGTCACATATTTTGTACATATCAATTACTTGATTTATACATCAAGGATAGTACGTTTCTGTCACCCTATTTGTATATATCTCTAATTTTGGAGGAAGATGAGATTTAACGCATTTACACTTATTTTTTATGGGATATTGAACCCATACATACTACTAAAACCATATTTATGTCTTGTTTTTATGTGTGTGTGTGTGTGTATTTATACATTATTTGTATAAATCTCTCACTTTCTTTGTACTCAATTTATTTCATAAAAACGGACTATTTTACTATTCACAACAATTAATATGTGATTTTATTTATTTCAAAATTTATTATAAAAATATGAATATTTTATATGAAAATGAAAATTTAAATACTCCCTCCGTCTCATATTGTTTGAAACAGTTGACTTTTGGCCATAGTTTGACTTGAATTTATTTATATTATTGGTTGTTAGAAAAAAATTTAAAAATATATATTTTAAAACTATTGGTTTTTATTTATCATTTACATAAATTTTTTTATTTATATACTAAAAATTCAAAATAAAAAATTATAGATTAATTGCTAAAAAGTGAGTGTTTTAAAGAATATGGGACAAATGTAGTATTATAGTTTCTAAATATCATTTTTAAGTATTTTTTCAATACATATTAATATAAATAAGTTCAGGTCAAACTTTAGTTAAAAAAGGTAAAATGGTCAATGAATACGAAACGGATGGAGTATATTAAATTTGCACATATCTGACATATGATTTATATATATCTCTGATTTTGGAGATATAAGATTTGATATATTTATACTTGTTTTATGCTACAAATGGTAGTATTGGAATACATACATGTGCTTGCACATACTAACATATGCACGCATAAATGTATATATGTAAGGGGTAGAGTGCACATTAAAGTTATTCCTAAAGAAAAATGTTCTTTTTAAAACAATTTTTTTTGTTTTCCTTTCTTTTTCTTTTTCTTTTATTTTCCCATCTTGAGGAAGTGCAACATTTTCTATGTAATGAGGTTTTTTTTTACCCATACTTTATAGTGAGTATTTGTTTTCTTAAATTTATCATTAAAATGAATATCAGTAATAAATAAATAAAAAATTTTTGGCATAAACTTATGCTAATAAATTAAAATTTTACTTTATTTTAATTTTAATTTAGGCATTTTTTATATCATGTTCTTACCATTCAAATTATTAGTTATAATCGAAACATAACACGTGTACATGCTTTGAAATGATGAATATTTTTTGTGTTACTAAAGAAAAATTTACCAAAAAATTTCACGTTCTATTACTTTAAATTTCAATATTTAAAAAATTTTAATTTTAGCAATTATGGATAAAATTAATTTATTAAACCTTATAAATTTTGAATTAAATAACTCATTCTACAAAACTCAATTAATAAAGATTAAAAGAAAAAGAAAAAATTGGCCAAAAAAATTCAGAGACTAGGAGATGAAATGAAAAAGCTTTAGGTATTAAAATTTAATAATTGATGGTAACCAGTGTTTTGCTCTAGAATATATTACATAAAAAATAACAAAAAAAATTCAAGACCGAAGGAGCACATAGAAAGAACATAGTTAAGCTGTCATTATTTATTCAGTTTGGGACTAAAATATAACATAGTTTGAGCTTAGTGGCCAAAATGGGAAAGGAAAGAAATTCAAAGACTGAAATCGCAGTTTAACCATAAGAAAAAGTGAAACATGGGACACTTGCAAAATTATAACACAGGCCCCCAAGACATGATTTTCTTGAAAGAAAATGATCGAACTTAAAAAAGAGTCAATCATGTCCAACAGAAGAGCAAAAAAAAAAAAAAAAAGGAATCGACATTGTTTAAAAAGTAACAGTGTACATGTTTAAAAATGATGGATTTTTTTTCTTGTTAAAGAATAATTAACTAAAAAAAATTTCTTATCAACTTAAATTCTAATTTTTAATATTGATGAGAAATTTATTCAGAAAAATTCACTTTCAATTTTCACAATTATGAACCAAATTACTTTATTAAACCATAAAGCTTTTGAATTAAACAACTTATGCTACAAAACTTAATTATCAACAATGAAAAGATATGATGAAAATAGAAAAATTGTGTTTAATTTATTTAGCTTTAGAAAATTGTACATTAAAAACAACAAAAAAAAGTTGGGGAGTAAGAGAGCAAAAAGGAAGAATATTAAGCAATTATTAAGCTTGGGGACCCAAACATAAGACCAGTCGAAATTAGTGACTTAAATGGTAAAAGTTAGAAATTTTGGGACTGAAGACCTATTTAACCATAGCCAAAAGTGAAGCAGGTAGAAGCTGAGAAAATTACAATACGGGCCCTCAGGACTTTACCCGTTTACTAAAATGGGATAGAACTTAAAAATAGTCAATATAGGCCAGAAAAAAGCCAAAAAAAAAAATGTTGCACTGTTCATAAACAATACCTAAAGTCGGCAATTAATGTATAGTTATAATGTCATCCTCCAAAAAAACTTAAGAGATTTGAAAAATGACAAGTTGAAGCATAGTGAGTGAATAAGCTTTGAGCAATAAATAAGCGATTTAAAATTAAGGCCTTAATGCGTCCTTAATGCGTTAGTGGTCCCTTAACATTACTAACTTGCACACATTAGTCCTTAAAGTTGAACTCATCATTACTTGGTCCTGTAAGTTTCATACATAAATTACTTAGGCCCAGTTCACTTCTAGTTAACAAGCTTATGTTAACGCGTTCATGGTTGGGCAACTTGACTTACTTTGGGACAACTCATAAATATGGGCCTAAAATTACAGCATTCACCTCCTGACCTATCTCACACCCCGTCTACGTTCTCAAGCAAGCCCACCTTCTTGCTTTTGCCTGCTGTCCATTCCTACCAAATTCCCCATCTCCTACGCCCAATCGTAGCTCTTTACATTTGTCCTCGTATCTGCCTCCATCAACCCTGCCTAGTCACTTCACTTGTCCTTCACTGCCATGCACGACACTGACAGTAAGACCTTTGCTAGCGGTACTCCAGAGTGGCTGACAACTGTGATTCTCTTTCTCAACTTGAAAACTCTAGCTGCCTAGAAAATCATTGGTAATTGAATATAGCCGGAAAACCATGGGTGATCATTTATGCAAAATCCAAACAATAGGGGTGAGTGGGCTCACCGAAGCAGCGGGCCAATTGAATCTATTGTCTGGTGGTGCGATGGGGAGCAGGGCCAAGCGTGAGTGGGCGGAGGTGGTAGTCATTAGGATACGTAACCGTTGCCTCTCAACATGGGCATTATAGGAGTTACAAAACACAGGTCAAGCAAGACCCGTGAACCAATCTGACCTGACTTGTCTTTAACACGTTAATGAAAGCGCATTAACGGGAAACGAACAAGTTGTTAGTCCTGTAAGTTTGAAATTATACGTAACAGGACCAATTCATTTTAATTTAAGTCAATTGACTTATTACTTTTATATCTTTTTAACTTAAAACCAATTTTATTTGAAAGTCAATATTATGTAGATGTAATAATCCATTTAAAAGTAAATTTTAATGATATTGTTAAATTTTTATGAATTTTTTCTTTTTTAATGTCTTAAACTAAAAAAATTCATAAAAATTTAATAAGATTACAAAAATTATATTTTAAATGAATTATTGTAACTACATAATATTATATTTTAATTAAAATTAATTTCGAGTAAAAAAGATGTAAAAAAAAAAAGAGAGAGAGAGAGGTGGGCGGTATCACGTGACGATAACTACGTTAAGGGATTGGTGATTTGAATGAAGGGTGCCGCTTCATTTCGAGAAGAACTAAGGGTTTTGAATCCTCAAAAACCTATTCAGCTCTTTCATATACGATCCACTCTTCGATCCGGCATGACTGGTGCATCGGCGACTCGAGCTAGGGATGTGGGTAGGGAATCATTGGTGGAAGCAACGGCGAAGACGAAACTAGAGAACGATGAATTGGTTGCAGCAAATGGTGGCAACGGTGGAGGGCTCTTAGGAAGATGATGCTTCATATTAGCTATAACAATATCTGCCAACAGATCCGGATGAATCTTTGGAACCAGAATCTCAATTGGTTTAGCACCACTTTCTCCTTCCACAAGCATAGCACCAATCACTGCAACCATTTGGTCGACAGGTGTTAAGTCACCATCCAAAAGTGGAAGATTAATTCATTAGAGGCAAATTCACTCGTGCGACCTTCCATTTGTGAAACTGCATCTGAACTGGGACCGTAGAAAGAACACTTTAGAGCCATTTAAAGACCATTTGATGTTTCATCATTATCCCAGGGCATGGATCTTTTTGTTGACAATAAAGTAGACGGTTGACTCGGTAACTGGTCGCTCTAAAACATTTATAATGCTTACCATGAGACATGCTAAAAGATAGATAAGGATAGAATGAAGAAGACAGAGAAAAGAAAACCCTTGCCCGGATTGTTCGAGCTTTATGCGGCCCACCCACGTTCACCATTTCTTATTTTCTTAACCTGCCATGCCTGATGACTTGATTCGCAGCATCTCCAGAATTCAAGGTTCGTAAATGTCATCGTCTTCTAATACAAATGTTGAGGGAAAAGACGAGGAAATTAAAAAGGTTGAAAGACATCAAGTAGAAGAAGAAGAGTCAGAGAAATTAATAGTGAAAAGGGCACTTTCAAAGACAACAAAACAAAATAACAGGAATTTATACTTCAACAATTAATGAAATAAAATCAACTTCAGGCAGATGAAACATGCAGAATGGTTGAATCAATAAGGTATTATTCAAAGACAACTATATAACATGACAAGGACTTGCATCCTGAAGAAAGTAGAGAGTTTGAATGACAATTGTTGAGACATCTTATAATGTACAATAAACTTATCAACTAAAATAAGAAAAGGTCACAAAAAAGATCAATTTCCCTAGCATCGATCCTAATATTACACTCATAATTGCCCATGAAAAAACCTCTTAATCGACAAAATGAAAAATAATAAAAAAAGAGATAAAGAGGAATAATTGTTGCTTTGTAATTTTCATAGCAGAAGAAGATGCCACTACCGAAAGAAATGATCCCTCACCGCATTGATTTTTTTTTCCTATTCTTTCCCAATAATTTGGTGCCATTATACCTCCTTTCTTCCTGCCTTTTCCACCTAAGCACAGCCTCACAACAAGCCCTCTACCACGTCAGCTGCAAAAGTAACACTATCCATCCAAGTATCCAACCATTCGATTAGGGACTAAATCGCATATTTATCAAATCTTTAGAGATGAAATCGAAATGAATCAATCTTTAGGGACTAAATCACTAGAGTCACTAAACTTAAGGGACCAATTGCACATTTAGACCTAAAATTAATGAAAGTTAGAGAGAGAATGTGAACAAGCCAAACAAGTAGAAAGGATCAAAGGAGACAGTTGACACTGTTCGGGGGCATGGCGGTCTCAAAAGAGAAACTTTTTCCGTTCGTTCCCAACGGACCCAGATCTCCTCTCTTTTCGTGTAAACACTGAAAAGTAAAGAAAGAAATACTCAATTTCCAGTCTTTTCACTGTAAAGAAAGAAATCCTCAATTTCCAGTCTTTCTTCTATCGATTTTTCTTTTTCCAAGGTTTTACTTTTTCCTTTTCTTTCCTCACTGTTTTTCGTTCTTTTAACGCTAATATAGTACTTAAACTTGAAGTCTGATTGGGGTCTGTTATCTTTTCGCCACTGAAGCTGACTTGTAGGCGGCACTCGAGTATTGCCGATTTGATTCTGCGAGCTGTGGCGATGAGTAATTCTGATCAGGACAAGCTTGAGCAGAGGTAAAAAAAAGGCTACTTTGGTCTTTGTTTTTGGCTCTTGTTGTTTCTTTCTGGGTTTTGTTGCCTGTAGTTAGGTTTGGTCGTGTTTTGGATTGCTTTTAACTGATGCCCTTTTTTAGTTACGGCTGTTTCTCCTCGTAAATGTCTAAACGTTATAGGGATTGCATTGGAATTGATTTCTGCTTTATTCAATCTTCTATGAAAATTTAGCGATATTAAGAAATGATGGATTTGGGAAGATGTTTCCTTTTCTGTTTATTTGAGTTGGAATATTTAAAATCATCAAGGTATAGGAATTGTTTCCTTCACCACCTTCCTTAGCTATAGTGGCAAACTGTTTTGCTCCTTGCTCATAATTCGGTTGCTGGAGAGTTCTGCTTGCTGGCGGTTTTGAAATCTGAACCCCAAGTTTAAATCAATGATATATTATGTTATCGTAGACTGTTGCAATTCAAAGTCTATACAGTCAGTGTTTGGTTGCTGAGTTAGATTATGAATTTAGTGAAGAAATGAATTTTCCATGTTGAACCTGCAATTAGTTCTGAAGCATCACCTTTCACCCAATTTTAATTGAAATTTGTGGACCAGAAGGGATTCTTCAGATAATGATTGCCTTGTTAGAGATATGGGTGATTTTGGTTTTGAATTCAGCTTTTCCAAGACATTGAACAGTATATTAGCTCGGGGAACTATCACCCCACTTCGGGTTTTTAGCTACAGGGGTTTGCTGGTCTGATTGGGATACTGCTTCATCTCAAGCTCCTAAATTAGATTAATCTACTCCTTCATTCTCCTGGAAATTGGATCCCTGATTTTCATTTGCTTCAAGGAAAATAGCTCCTTGATATGTTGGTTACTCATAGTCTCTTAGTGCCAGCCCCAAAAATAGTCTCGACATTTGTGCTTAATTCTGGAAGGCATTTGTTGTGTATATGTGTTTCTTATGTTTGATTGTTGCAGATCATTCTGGTAGCTTTTGTGTGCATGTGTCTCTGTTCCTTGGTTGATTTATTGGTACCAATTTGCATATTTTACCAGGACCAACTCTACCATGGAGGATTCCACTACAATGACCATTGAATTCCTTAGAGCCCGTTTGCTGTCAGAAAGATCTGTTTCAAGAAGTGCGAGACAGAGAGCCGAAGGACTAGAAAAAAGGGTATGTTTGGAAGTCATATATAGAAGCCTTCTCCTCTTGGTTACAAATGCATACTGTAAGCCTTCTTCTTCGTGGTCACATATGCATTTTCAGATTCCTTCTCTTTTCTTTAATGTTCATGTTCTCGGTAGGTTGTTGAACTAGAGGAACAGCTAAAGATTGTCTCTGACCAAAGAAAAAGAGCTGAAAAGGCAACAGCAGATGTTCTTGCTATTTTGGGAAATAACGGGATAAGTGAGTTATATGAAGAATATGATTCAAGTTCTGACCAGGAGAACTATCATGAATCACAGATAGGTGATGGTTCTGCCAAGGAGGAGAGTTCCGTTAACTCAAATTTGAGGAGAAATGAGTCAGAGGAACTTTATGTATCTGATCACGATTTCTCACCACTAACTGGTCAAAGCTTGTCTTGGAAAGGCCGCAGGAGCACTTCAAATTCTCCTGAGGAATACAAGGATTCACTTGCACGAAGACGGAATAGTTCTGGATCTGTTGGCTTTCCTCAGCCAAAGCGCATAAGAGGCAAATCATGTCGAAAGATAAAATGCAGGGAACTAAGGTTATTTCTGTACATCCATTATCAACTGACTGAACAAATATCAAGTGAGCTGATTGTGGAGATTCATGTTCGTTATAATATCTTCGCAGTCAAAACTCAATATCTATAAAATTTGGTGTTTCTGTATGTGAAGGACTATGAAGACATGTTTAACCTAGTTGCTGAGGCTTCTTTGGAGATCATAATAAGTAGATGATGGGAACCATGCTGATTGTGCTTAATACTGTTTTCCTTGACAACTTCACTTGATCAAGAGTGGCTAAAGTGTTTTCATTTTCTTTTTTTTTCTAACATAAATATTAGTCCCTTTGTCCTAAAAAAACTCAATATTTTTTAAAAATTATTTTTTTTATAGAGCTTAAGGGTATTATGTCATTTACCATATGTTTGTTTTCCTTCCAATCTTTTAACCATTGCATGTGTGCTGGTGTTGGTTGTTTACATAGCTCTGGTAGAGCTGCAAAAATACTGTACAAATATATGTCTCTGCCATCTTTTTTGGGGGAACATCTTTTGTGAAGTGCCTTTCTTTTTGGGATGAAGGGAGATTTTGGAAGCCCTTTGAACCATAATGATTATTGATTAAGATTCACAATTGTATTTACAGGTACCAAAATTATCCAAACTGTGTCCACTTGGGGGGGGGGGGGGGGTCCCCCCCCCCCCCCCCCACGTCAACATATATACTTCATTAAGATCTTTCTTTGTGCACTGCTAAATATCCTGTTCCTGAATAAAAAAAAAATATGTTCTTATAGTGCTTTAAGATGGATTTCTCTCTACCTTGTGATGAGATACTTATGTTCTTGGCATATTCACCAGAGCGGCAGAGGAACTTAAGACAAATAAAGGTAAAGTCAATTCACAAGTGAAAGAAGCTGTGACCTCTGTAGAAATTAATGCCAGTCAGTCTGAAATTGGGGCTAAGATCTTGAGCGGCTGTCCTGAAAGTGGTGAAGATAAAGGTTCAATGGACAAGTCACATCTAAATCTCCTGAAAGATGCAAAAAATGTAACCAGTTGTGACCTTGATCTTAATGGTTGTGACTGTGAGAGAAATATGGAGAAGGCACTCCAACAGCAAGAACAACTTATTGGCCGTTATGAAGCTATGGAAAAGGCTCAAAGAGAATGGGAACAGAAATTCAGGGAAAATAACAACAGTACTCCGGTATGCTTCATAAAAACTTGTGACTATTATATATTTCTCTTGTTATGAAGTTAAAACCTTGTCAACTTATTTGAGGCTGTTTGGTTTTGACAAGTGTAAGAACAACTTCTTCAAATATAGCATGAAGTCAAATATTTGAAACGTTTTCTAAGATCCGAGAATTTAGAGGTTTCTTTCTGTTACTGTTTTTTTTCCCTGTAACGATTTCACTATCCTCAAATCTGCTAAAGTCATTACAGAGGTTCCAGAGGTTCTAGTCCTGTGCAAGAAGGGTATCGTTTCAACAATTGTGAATGTTTTTGTGTTTGTGAATACGTATATCATCGCATTTTCTATTTGAAGTCATCCAATTCACTATCATATGTTAGCTAGTTTTCCATTTTCATCACATTTTCTATGTGAAGTCGTCCAATGTTTTTGCTTATGGGTGCTGTGCTATATACTACTTGGGATCTTGTTTTCTTTCACTAGCTAAAACAGCTTGTCTGAAAAGCTGTATCTTGATACCATATTTAAGAAAGCTAGTCAATGCAGGAAGTTTAAGTTCTGGGACTGTGGTTAGTTCTCTTTGGCTCTTTTGGAGCTTTGGACAGAACAAGGCGAAATGCATATGTAAGGTTTGTAGCTAGCTTTTGGTTAAGACTTAGTTGATTGATTGGTTGATTAACTGTGGTTAGTTCATACTTTGGTCATCGCACAGATGGGGACTAAAAAAGGTTAGGGGGGAAGGGAGAGGGGGCAGGAAGGGAAATTACGATTCTGTTATAGCAAAATATGGAGAAATTGGGATGACAAGCATAAGATACTGGTCTCTTTTTAGGTCTGGGTAGGAGCTGGAATGCTCTGCCACTCAATTGGCTGGAAAGCATCTATTGATTGCTTGCCTTCGTAATAGTTTGTTGTCTATGATCTGATATTGAGAGTAACTTAGTTTATTCCCTTTCTTAATACATTGTTTATTAACTATTCTCGCATATACCTCCTGTCTAAAGATTTATCATTTAAATCCTTACACTGACCCATTTCACAAATTATTTAGGATTCATGTGACCCTGGAAACCAGTCTGATGTCACTGAGGAAAGGGATGAGATCCAGACAAATGCTCAAACTGTTGCTGTGACAACTGCCTCAAGCTACCAAGATTCAAAAGAAGAGCATCTCTGCTTCTGTCGAGGATTTTCTGAAACTCATTCCGTTTGCACTTCTCTGCCGCCACACACAGATATCAGTAACATGCAGGATCATAGGTGCAGTGGCCTGGCCCCTGAAAGCTATGGGTCTAAATTCCAGAGTTCAGTAACTTCATGTCTGTTGACAAGGCAATATCTGGGTACAGAGAATCAAGAGAGCAACCAATTTCAACCTTCACTCAACTCTAACTGTGACACACATCCTAACTTTCCTGCATCCCAAAAATCACTTTCTGTTTCGCCAACTAGGGGAACTCATTGTGATAGAGAAGAAACTTCTGGCAGCCAAAAGGAGCATTCTGCACTTGTGCCTCAAGAAACATCAATCGAGTTCACTGCTGTGCTGGATGCACTGAAACAAGCAAAGCTATCACTGCAGAAGAAAGTTGACCAGCTTCCAGTGGTACAAAAGGGAGCCTTGGGACAATTAATCGAACCTTCAGTTCCTGTAACAGAAGTTACACAAAGGTTAGAGATTCCTGTTGGGTGTGCTGCACTTTTTCGTGTACCTACTGATTTTTCTGCGGAGAACAGAAAATCCAACTTTCTGGGTTCAGGCCGTTCAGGCTCTCAGCTCAATTTGGCTGGATATTACCCTGATACAGTTGCAGCCCTAACCGGAAACGATCAACTCGTGACCAGCTCAACTGATGCTCAGGTGGTTGCTAATCTATACAGGGACTATAATTCAAGATCTTCAACCGCTCTCAGGACATCCTTGCATGCCAATCCTGATGGACTTTTGAACAGCAGATATCCAGAGACTATGGCAAATACATCCATGGATAATCCCAATTTCAACTTTTACATGAATAGAGGTCTACCTGCTAGCGGTCCATACAATTACAATCCTGCTGCCTTTCCTTCTTATCCCAGCCTTAATCAACCGAACAACACCAGAGACGGACATCCAGCCTTCATCACAAGCACGACGGATGCATCTCCGGATCAGTTTTCATTTTACGACACTCATTTCAAGCCGGACCTCTTTAGGTAACTCTGTACGTGCCTCCTTTTTCTGCTTGGTGGAGACATTGTATTCTGTGGTGCAGGTCTGAAGTAGTTGATCTTTTCTAAGATGGTTTGGAGACATCGCCCTATCACAACCCAACCGTGTGTTAGACATGCCACTGTTGCATGTGCCCAGTTGCATTGCATCCATATTTACTGCTCAAAGTTGTTTCATCTTCCTCGGGCGACCTACAAAACACTGTTCCGTTACTTCTACTGGGTCTGGATGGCTTGCCCACCTGGACATGCCCCCCAAGCTTTTAATAACTCTGTTTCATTAGTTTCGAAATAACCACATCGGCTTTTGTTAATTACTCCTATTAAGTGACCGCTGAGCAATTGTTTGAAGCCTGGCCAAGTAGAGAAATGGGGCGACAAATCACTCGCTAAGGTCAATTTGTTTTAATTTAAGTTAATTTGTTTTAACTTAAATCAATTGATTTTTTTTATTTTTATATCTTTTTTCGCTTGAAATTAATTTTATTTGAAAATTAATATTTTGTAGATGTAATAAATCATTTGAAAGTAAATTTTAATGATGTTAAGTTTTTATGAATATTTTTTTAATGCCTTAAACTAAAAAAATTTATAAAAATTTAGTAAGATTATAAAAATTGTATTTTTAATAGATTATTGCAATTACATCATATTAGCTTTTAAATAATTTTAGTTCAGGATAAAAAAAAATATAAGAATAAAAACAAGTCATTTTGAAGTCAATTGACTGAAGTTAAAGCGAACTGGGTGTGAGTCTATGGTTACATTTATTTATGGCCCAATTTAATGAATGAAGTGTATGCTTTAAGCATCAGTGTAACTGTTTGCTTCCAAGTGCCTTGCCAAAGGAGTTTGGAAACAAACAGTTGTACTTTAAAAAAAGAGTAAAATTTATTGAGGGTCATCTAGGTTTTTTTTTTTTGTTAATCTTAAATAGGCATCTCACCTTAAAGTTGTTCTATTGAGCTACTTTTCTTCTTATTGCACAACCTATTCAGATATTTTATGTCACTTTCATAATTAAATCTGATGGAAAATGATGACATTGCAATAAACAATACTAAAATAACTGAAAATGATAATTTGTGTCCTTAAACTATTTCAACCAATAATTATAATACATGACTTTTCACCCAAATCAGCTTTATTCGAAAACCTTAATCTTTCATTTCTACTACCACAGCCTCCAGTCGTTGACTGTCCTCTAGCCACCAAGCCTGCCACCAACCCCATCGTTGGTGGCCCTCCAGCCCAAAGACCGCCTAACCATCACATGCGAAACAGACCCAATGTACCCTAGAATTAATACAATCCCACTCGTCGACACAACATGGTCGCTCCTATATGCCACCACCCACTGGCAACGTGGCGCCATCGTCCCCCTTTCGTTTCCCGCCGCCATTTGTACCAAACTAAGGAATAGAAACTTGGGATTCATTGTGTTCAGAACCTTCTTGTCGCGACTCGCCACTGATTCGCCTGGGTTTTCTATCAGACTTTCCAATTTGCCACTGAAGATGCTTGCGAGAAAATAGGGGTATCGATTGCAGTGGTTGGTGGTTTGTGGCTAGGGATTCAGGTTGTTTCGCAGGTGGCGGTTGGGCGGTCTTCAGGCTGAAGGGTGGCCAACGGTGGGGTTAGTGGCAGGGTTGGTAGCTGGAGGGCAGGGGTGTTATCGAACCGAGCCGAGCCCGAACACCACAGGCTCGACTTTGACTCGTTGTAATTTTAGAAGTGTTTGGGTTCGGGCTCGGATTCGATAAGTTCGAGGAACTGGTACTCAAGTTTGGCTCGGTATGGTGCTCGAGCTCGATTCAAACATTCAAAAGGTTCGAAAAGCCTGTCAGTGACCAAATTGTAAAATAAAGAAGAAGTGAATACTCAATTCAACAAAATAGAAAGTTGAGGGGCTAAACACGAGTTGGTACCAAAAAGAAAGAAAATTCGGTTGGGTCAAACGGGTGGAATCCGGGTCGATTTTTGGTCGCGATCCGGGTTTAGCTTCGATTCTTCCAATGTTGGCGACGATTGGTCAAGCGGCAGCCTATGCTTTGCTAGGGAGGGGAGGCAACCTTCGGGGATCAATGAACTGTGGTAGTGAGGGACGAACGCGATTCTGGCTGAGCCTTTTGCTTCGATCGGCACTAACAACAGGCGGCGATTGTTGGGCACGGTTGCGTGACGTCTAGGAGAGTGGGGGCGTAGCAAAGATGGCAGTAGCCAGGCGGCTGAAGGACGAAGGCTGGTGACGTCAGGCAGAGGGCTGGAATTTCCAGGGTGGCAACCGTTCAGAGGAAACTCTGGCAGAGTGGAGGGGTCGGACGATCGACCGAATTCGAATCGCAACGACCGACAGATGATAAGTCAGGCGGAGGGCTGACCGATTATGCGATAGAGGAGAACTCTGGCCACCGATGCTGAGATCCTGAAACAGACGCTTGCGGCTTCCCTTCCCCGATTCCACAACTTTGTTATTACTGTATTAGGTTTCTCGTTTTACATCTTTTATTTATTAATAATATATTATTAATATTTATATTATTATTATTATTTATATTAATATTATATAGGTTTAATAGGCTCAAAAAACCTATCGAATCAAACACTAACATATTCGAGCTCGATTCGATAAGGGATTCGAATAATAAAAATTGCTCGAGCTCGTATTCGAAGTTCAAAAAGCTCAATTCGTTAAGGCTAATTTCAAACTCGAGCTCGAATAGCTCGATAAAAGCTCGGTTCGATAACACCCCCACTCGAGGGTGGTCGGCGGCTGGAGGACTAACTTGGCGGCCGGAGGCTGTGGTAGTAGGGATGAAAGATCAGGGGTTTGGGGTAGAATTGATTTTTGGTGAAAAATTAAGTGTTCTAATTAGTGATTGAAATAGTTTGAGAACTAAAGTTGTCATTTTAAGATTATTTTAGTATTGTTTAATATCACATCATCATTTTCCATCCAATTTAACTGTAAAAGTGATGGAAAGTATCTAGAAAGATCCTGCAATGGAAGAAAAGATACCTCATTAGGACAATTTGAAAGTAAGATACCCGTTTATGACAAAAAAAAAAAAGCTATGTGACCCCCGATAAATTTTATCATTTCAAAAAGTATTTTTCAATTAACTGTGATTTTTAAAATATTTTTTAATTACTTGTACTTTAGTCCTCCATTAATATCTTATTTTACTTTCGAGGTTGAAAATTTACAGAAATGTACCAAGATTAATGAAAAAGCATGATTTCAACTGCAAATTTCTAGCCAAAAGAAAATGAAATTACAAATATAGCTAAATACCAAATAAGTTCAAGTTTTAATAATAAAAACATAACAAGAAAATAATCAAAAAGTAGAATGGAAGCATAAAGATTAATTGAAAATTTTTGGCGTATAATATATTGAATTATTCACATAAAACTTATGGCCAACTAGTGGAAATTAGCATAACTCCAAGGAATTTTGATTATTTATTTCTTTTACGCCTTAAAATTATGATTTTTTTATATATATAATAGATTATTTATATGAGAAAAACTATCAATTAATCTACATGCTTTTACAGTTTGAACTCGATTAAGTATTACACGCAATTCTTCTCTATTCATAGATTACCACGTCAGGTTTGTGGCATTATTTTTTATAAATTATTCTGTATACCCACTCACGCATCTCTCTGGTATTGTCCAGCTAATAAATTTCACCAGATCCACCAAGTACCTGTGCCACTTTTTACCTCTTCTAACTCTGAAATTAGATACCTTGTAATTTCTAAAACGATTTTCCAAAAAAATTTTAACATGATGGAAAAAACGGTCGAACTCTGTGATATGAATTAACTATGTGACTAACTTCAAAAGTAGATCCTAAAATGAATAATGCTATATATACAAATAATTCTATAAGTATTAAAAAATTATTAAACAATTTAAATTTAATTAGATCTTGCATAAATTCTTATCAATCACCACCTACTAAATTATCTATGTGGAATTACTTTTGGAAAATTTGTTTTAGAACATTATTATTCTGGAATGCTTACAATATGAAAAACGCACGCACTGTTTGCATTTTACTTTTTTCTTTTCATTCATGATTAATATTATTAGAAAATTAATACTATATGCCCCTAATAATCACTTGAATAATTTTTTAAAGAAATTAATTAATTTTTTTATAATTTTTTTCTTGCAGAGCTTAAAAAATTAGAATGAATAAATTACAAAATACTAAATTTTATAAAAAATACTTTAAAAATATTTTAGACAATATTAAAACATATAATTTTAATTAATATACAGTTTAAATAAATAGTCAATATAAAAATAAATATTAAAATTATTTTTCTTTATGAAAAAAAAAAATCTCAAACAAATACAGCCTACTTGCGAAAATGATAGAGACCTGCATTCATCGAGAATTAAGGTCTCAGAACTCTGAGGATCCGTCACAGGACGTGGATGATATGATATCTCTAGCATCCTAAAGGAGAACGAAAGTGAGAAATGGACGTTTCATTAATAGCCTCCAAATTGGTTGAACATAATTTAGAAATCATGGAATATACTGTAATACAATGAACATTGCAACAAATATTGATAAATTTTGTACTTTTTACATAACAAGAGCACATATTTTCAGAAGTACTACTGTATGATACTTCTCATTTGTAATATACTACAAACACAGAAATATTATCCGGAGATAAGAATTGCTTGATTTTATTAAAAAATGGAGTCTATTTATATGTCTAATGTGCATCATACTTCTCATATTTATATATATTTGTCTTTCAATATTACTTTTTATAGCATAAGATAAATGTGAACATATCAAATCTCGTATTTTTTAAAATTAAAGATATGTACAAATTTAATGTACAAAAAAAGTAAGGGATTTGTATAAATAATATTGTGTGATATGTGTACAAATGTGATTACAGATATGTTAGATATATGTTCAATAGTATATACAAGTTAACATCCCATAAAAAAAAAAATTTTAACGCATTAAATTTCACTTTCCTTTAAAACTTGAAAATATATATAAATTGAATTGCAGATATATATGAAATTTGATGTATAAAATAAATAATAGACATGTACAAATCATATGACACATATGTACAAATGATATCAAAAATATATTATAGATATATTCAATCATTTGTACAAGTTTCAACCATTTAAATTTTAATGTATGAATCTAGTGTACGAATAAAGTTCTTTTGTATATATGTAATTATATGTTTATAAGATTATCTTTACATATTATACAGGTTATCCTTTAATATTAAAATTACTCTTATATTATTTTGATACACATATAATTTGCTGATTACGTATTATTTTCGGTTATTCAAATATGTGCACCTAAAAGAACATTAAGAATTTTAAAAAAAAAATGAATGAAAACATGAGGGATAGAAAAGAGGTTTGGCCGAAATATTTGGTTTTCTCTTTTAGGTGAAATCCCATCATTGTCCCCCTACTGGCTGTAATCTAGTGGCTTTTGAACGAAACAATTCTCATGTAATCCAGCGGCTTCATGTCTAAGATGGTGCTGAATCCGATTTCGTTCCATAAACCCCATTATCACTACAGTGACCCATAATCTTTTAACATTCTTAAAATGACGTCCGGCTCCAAACTTAAAATTCTTGCTTCGCAGAGCTGTTGTTAGCATCACCAGCATCATCGGGACAGAGTTGCTCGTTGATCGGGACCTGAAACCCGTGGAAGATGGATTTGATGGAATCATGCGGAGGGAAGAGAGACGATGACAAC
Source organism: Aquilaria sinensis (assembly GCA_005392925.1). Lineage (NCBI taxonomy): Eukaryota > Viridiplantae > Streptophyta > Magnoliopsida > Malvales > Thymelaeaceae > Aquilaria > Aquilaria sinensis. The sequence continues at coordinate 170,438 of SMDT01001185.1, forward strand.
TCACTGGAAAACTCGCCACAGATCCAAATGGAATCGTGCATTGACGGAAGGGAGGTGATGAGCAGCAGAGATATGGTGGAAATTAGAAATCCATTTTGGAGTTTGAAAGAAGTTCAACCCTTTAAGTTCAAGTTTGGCCATCAAAATCCATTTTGGAGTCTGAAAAACGAAAACCCACATGATTAACAACCGGGCATCAGTCAGGGGCATGGCTTTTAAGTTTTAAGCGACAGGGAGGGGGCGCCCCTAAAATTTTTTAAATTTTTATTAGGATTGGTTAATGTAATGTGAAATTATAATAATATTAAAATTAGGTTCTTATTTGTAAACTTTGAAGTTGATAATAGATAATAATATATTTTACCTTTTTGTAAAAAACAAAGAGAAACTTACATAAACTTGTTCAAGGTTTGATCTAATCCGCATTTGCCCCATCTATTTTAGAAAACTTATATTTTGCCGCTAATAGTAACTTCACATGTTATACTAGTGGAGTCAAATACTTTGATTGCTTAATAAGGTTTGTAAATCAAGCAAATTAATTACAAGGTTCATCTTTTGTTATCTCCAATCTATTTTTTAAAATATATAATATATTTTCAATAATTTTTTTTGCTTCTAAATAATTTCTATATGTATGAATTTACTAATAAATTTTTAAAATCTAAAATATATTTTCATTTTTATAAATTAAGTTTATGTTTGTGATTAATATTAATATTTACTTTCTAATATCTTGTTCAATTTTTCAATTAGTTCAAATAATAGGGAAAATCTTCTTATTAATATTGAATTTATAGAACATACTTATTCTTAGCCTACCTAATGATTATTATTATTATTGAAATTATAGGACATATTTTACAAATAATGATGGAAAATCTTCTTAAACCCATTACATTCTTCATTATTTTTACATTGAATGAAAATAATACAAAAAAAAAACATATTAAAGTAACTATTACATTTTTATTATATAAATCATGTTTTCTAAATTTTAGAATTATAAAAAATTTATAGCATTTTTATCTAAAATGTGCACATTTCTTTGTTTGAATAGTATTAGAGAAGTAAGAAATTACTTTCCTTGTCATTAAAAGGTTGATATTTAATGTTTGATTTTAATTTCAATGGTTTTGAGCATGGGGTTTAGAAAGAGTGTGAAATTAAATTTTGAGTTATAAATTTTTTAATTGAACTTAATTATCGTAAACTTTCAAATTTCATAAATTTATATATAATATTATATAATTTTTTTATTATTAATCATAACTTTATATATGTTAACAATTTGTCCTACCCTTGATCTCTGGTTTTGATGCGACTTAAACGCTTCAGCTTCAACGTTCAACTGCCCTGATAAATGCTGCAAAAAAGACAAAATACTTCCAAATTCTAATTTAAAATACAATAACCAGTGCCAAATACAGCAGCAAAAAATATATGTAGACAACAACAACAAACAACATAATTAACCATAAAAGAGAGAAGAAAAGAAAAAAGAAAAGTAAAATGATATTACAATTAAGCCCTTGGCTTTACAAGAGCCCTCAAAGGAGTCTTCATGACAACCGTGAATTCCAACTTGCCCGTAAAATCTAAGGGCGTGTTTGGCGGGTAAGCCACCCATTCGAATTCCTGAACCATCCTGGCCAGCATCAGATGCAAGTGAACCGTTGCCATACCCAATCCGGGACAAATCCTTCTTCCAACCCCAAACGGCATCATTTTAACCCCCGTTACCCCCGTCATGTCTGCGTCTTCTTTACCCGACCAAAATCTTTCAGGGTCGAACTTACCCGGCTCAGACCACAGTTTCGGATCCTCCCCTATTCCTGGCAGGTATATGTCCACGTTCGCTCCCGTCGGAATGTCGTACCCTGCCAGCTTCGTTGGCTCCGTCACCGCATGCGTCAGCGAGAAGTACGTCGGCGGGTGCTTCCGGAGCAACTCTTTTACCACCGCTTGTAAGTAGCCCATTTTCTCGATGTCTTTTTCGTCGACTTTCCGGTCTCCGACGGTTGCTTTAATTTCTTCGAACAGTTTTGTCTGAATTTCTGGGTTTACGATTAATTGAGCGATTCCCCATTCGATGGCGGTGGCCGTCGTGTCGGTCCCACCGTTGAGGAATTCGGAGCAGAGCGTCACTAGTTCTGGTGTTGACGGGGCCGTTTTGCGACCTTGCACTTGGAGGTCGAAGAGCGTGTCCAGGTACGAGAACGAGAAAGCTGTTTTGTCCGACCCGCCATTTCGGACCATCTGGCGACGCTTTTCAATGAAGGGAGAGACGAATTCAACCTGCTGTTTCCGCACCTCTCGCGCTCGCTTCCGTTGCTTGGAGAAAAAGGGGCTCAAGATGGGCAAGTAATCGTCGATTCGCGGATCAAGCGTGATCAAGACGGTCTTCATCGTCTCATCCATCTTCTCCACGGTTTCCTCATCCATATCGATCCCGAAGCACATTGCGAGGAGGATACAGAAAACGGCGAAGCGCGCGTTTTTTAGGACCCAAACGACGCCGTTATTTTCGTCTGCCTCAGCCCTGAGCCGGTGGATGAGCGTATCCATTGCCTTGTCTCTGGCGCCACGGAATTCCTTGAGGCGAGTGGAGCTGAGCATGTTCTGGACCATGTTGCGGCGGAGGGAGCGCCAGAGGGGGCCGTAGACGGAGGCGTTGACGGTGAACTTGTTGCAGCTGAAGATATTGCGGGTGGGGTTCTCCCTGGGGCGGGAGGCGAAGAGGGCGCCTTTCTCTATGAAGGCCTCGTGGCAGAGCTTGGCGTCGCTGAGAATGATCATGGTGCGAGTGCCCATCTTGAGGGTGAAGATGGGGCCGTAAAGGCGGCGGAGATCGTCGACATATTGGAAAAAGGGCTTGCCGGAGCGGGCGGCCTGGAAGAGGTTTCCAACGAGAGGCCAGCCGGGGGGCCCGGGAGGGAGGTGGGGGCTGTTGGAGTGGGATTTGCGGGAGAGGAGGAAGAGGAGGAGGGAGATGGAAAAGGCGAGGAGAGTGAAGCAGAGGTTGGAAAAAGCCATGGCAGAAAAAGGAAGGAAGGAAGGAATGGGGGTGGAAAATTGGTTGTGGGTGTATAAAAGAAGGTGGCGTTGGGGGGTGAGCATGAAATTGTAGATGGAGTGGATTAAATAAGAGCTTTGAAAGTAGGTGAGGGTGAGACCTGACCTCAGACTCATTGGAGTTTTGGTTTGATTGGTGAGGTGGCACTCAGCGTCAGCGGCCGGGCTTACTAATTTTACACAGTAACGGTATTTCACCCAACCCATGTCTCTTTCTGTTAATTTCATTTTATTTTGCTATACACTCCTTTTTTTCTTAGTCAAAAAAAAAAATGAAAGCATTAACACTTAATAGTATCACACCACATGGTCCGTTTTCTTTCCGGCCATCCGATTGCGACATGTGATGTGATGGAGTACTTGTAACGTGTATAATAGTCACAAGCATGTCATAGAATCACGGTTCTAGCTAAGGAAATTACTATTTCAATTTCCAGCAATATTCAAAATTATCTGGAGAACTTGTAATGATTGACAGTGTTAATCCATTCCACTGTGTGCCATATTATGACTTACTTTTTCTCATACTATTTCTTTTCTTCTTTCATTGGATGTAATGGTCTACTTTTTCAGGCACTCGTTTTCTATGTTTGAAATCTTTATTCGGGGATCGAATCATTTTGAGAGATTTACAAAATAAAAAAGAAGAAGTAGAAGAAAGGAAGGAAGGAGTAGTAGCAGTTGGTGGGTAAATTGAACACTAAACTAATTAAAGGGGGGGAAACAAGTAGAGATGAGATCGATGAGATGAATGACAAAGTTTTTCAATACGCGCCTGTTCCATATAGTTGCCTCTCAACACACACACACACACACACACACAAAACTGTCAACTGTACGTAAATTCTCGACAATTCAATTTTTCATGTGCACAAGGCACTAAATTTCAATGATAATACTTTTTGGCTTTTGGTGCAATAATACACTGTGTCTGAAAAGCTTCTTTTAATTTAAACTAACTCAGGATGAATTTAAGGAGTCATAAATATGCGATTCCGAGTAGCATTGTCACAGTCACTGCAAAAACTGGGTTTCCCGGACTCGCCGGTTTAATTATATGTTTTTTCAATCTTCTCGTAATTATGAGAGGGTTGGATGGTAGCGTCTAAGAATGTCAGTTTGTGTACTTGCATGTGTTGTGCCAGTCTTCGTTTTTGGAGCTTCTTTCACTGGGGAAACAATGGGAATTGAAGCTAGGGAGTAGGGACCAGACATAATCAAAGACATAAAACAAGAAAACTACTACCACTGCTTAGTACGAAAATAAAATTATGTGTAAAAGTAAAAATCTCTTTTAATTGATTTTTTTTTAATGCATCACTTATAACTGTTCGAAGAGTGATTTACGTGCCATTCCCAGATGTGTTTGAATGTATGATCCTGTATTTCAGGATGACTTCCGAATAATGAAGATGTGTATATATGGCATTATAAAATACTTCCTACATCTTGTTAATTTTGCTTCAATTGCTTTTGCACGTAGTTTTAGGCCTGATGTTGTTTTTTACTAATTTTTCAATTTTACCCTCCTCTCCTCTTCCTCGTGTTAATCTGTCCCAAGCTCCACCACCGGCGTCGTCACTTCTCCGACGACGCCACCGGCCCTCCATCTCAGCCTCCCACTCTACGTCTCCGGCCCCACCTCCAACGTTACATCTCTGCCCTTGCCTCTATCCCCGTCTCCCCTCTAGCATCGATTCGCGTCCTCGCTCCATCCCGGTCTCCCCTCTAGTCTCGATTGGCTTGCACCATCCCCGATTCGCCGGCGTCACTCCGTCCTCGTTCGCATCGTCTGCCCTGCTTTAACCCATCCCCTCTCCGTCTTCATCTCGGCCCTTCCGCTGAGAATCGGACTTTATAGCCAATCGCGCGTCCGTCGTCAATCTCCTGTCAATCGTCGATTCACAGTGGAATCGCACATCCGTGTCGATCGTGCCTCCGTCACTGATTCGCAGTGCAACCTTGCTGGAGGGGAAAAGAGATCGAGGTCGGGGGGACAATGGAAAACAGGAGATCGAGGCCGACGACAAAGGGAAAGATTGAGGGCAACGGGGACGACGGGCATCATAGGTCAGGGCAGTAAGGACGATGGGTGTCGGAGGTCGAGGACGGCCGGGACGATGGGCAATGGAGGTCAAGTCTGTTGGGAGGAGTGAGGGAGAAGGATGAGTTAAATAAGGGGTATAATGGTAAATGAAATGTAAAAAATTACTTAAAATGGAAATGGTGCAAGTGTTTTGGGACTGCCCAAAAAGGAAAATGTAGTAAAATTTTTGGGACGGAGGGAGTACCACACTACATATCATACGGTATTTTACAGTATACCACAATTTTTTGATAAAATGTATATAAAAAGTAAGCAGTGTATGAGATACCAACGTATATCATGCGGTAAAATGATAAAATGATAAAATATTTATACCATGTGCTGCGTACTTACAGTAAACGGTATACCACGGTATTTAACACTATGACTGTAATAGACTTCTTTTAGAGCAAGGAGAAGATGCAGGTGCTTGTAAGCAAGGTCGTGTCCGTTATGATGTGAGCTGAATCTAACGAGCTAAGTAACAGTGATGAGGTATTGAGTTGCTACAATTTGCCAGACTTTGGCTTGAGCCAATTACATATATAAGTAATTAAGAACATCTCCAATATCCTTGCTATTTTGTAGGTTTTCTTTATTTTAGGGAATAATGAATCATTTTTTACTCCAATAGCTTCTTGTCTTATTCTTTAAAATTTGAAATGAGATAAAAAAGAAAAGTCAATTTCTTATATCTTCAATGACTTTACATTTTATTATTCCCCATCCTCTCTCCTCATAATTCACTTTTGTCCATTTTTCCCTCCACATTTTAAATTTTGTCACTTATTCTCAATAATGTAAAATATTTAATTATTGTAATAACTAAACTAGCCATTAATTTGAATTTACTTTAAATGTGTAATATTTAATTGTTGTTTAATTCTACAAAATAGAAAAGCTTTTAGATGTTGAATTAGGAAAATTATAAAGATTTTAATTTCTATTTCCTTATTTATAAAATTTATAAAAAAAATGTTGAAAATGTTATAAAAATGTTAGTTCGTTGTGCATTAGGCCCAAAAAAAACTGTTCGTTGTGCATTATAAGGCCCAAACATTTGAAACCCAACACTAATTATTTTTTAAAAAATGTTGATATAAAAGTGAATTTTTTTTATTTTTATCCATTCTATGATCATATTTGTGTCTGAGAGTCTTCAATAAAGTGAGAAGGGAGACTTGAACAGCACACAGAATACCCCATACGTAGGCTCGGACTCCAAAAAGGTCATAAATTAGAATAAGGAGGCCAGTGCATGCACACCTTTGAGAGAGAGACATAAATAAAAAAAAACATGATAAATTTTGGGAACACACCTCTATATATGGGTATTGGATCATGAAATGAGCTGATATATCTTATTTCGTTGTACGAGTCATGACTTTTAGAATAAATGTATGTGATAGTTAAAGTAATGGCTGCAACAGAAAGTTATCATCAAGATAATGTTAGAAGACGCCCATGGCATATGTTCTAGGCCGGGGGAAAGTCCTTTGGCACTCAAGTCATCGTTTTGCATAAAATGAGAATGGATGTGTAGACTGTGGAGTGGTTGTGGTTTGTAGGGGTTTGAATTGACTTACCATGCTCGACCATCAAAATGGCTTGAGCAATTGTGACAGTTATGAATAGTGAATTATGATAAATTCATGTGAATGGTGAGAGATTGAGGAAAATCTCCAAAACATAGAGGTTATAGAGAAAATCTTGGGAGATTGTGCACAACTGTTCTAAACAGGATCCACTTATCATATGATATTACCATATATGCTCGTCAACATAAGCTCCGGATTTTCAAGAACAATGACAACAAACTTTTTTTCAAACTTCTCAAGTAGTTAGGTGTCTTTTTCAATAGCTTGTGGGCCAAGTTATCCTACCAAACCTCTTTTGTAATTGATTGAGAGGGGGCTTGATACTTTTGAGATGATTTTATTGTATGAAACTTGGATTTTTGGAGAGTAGAGAGCATGTAGGGTTTAAGCTAGGAGACTTAGAACTTAGAGTTTTCTTGAAGCTTGGAGGCACAAAGATCTCATTTTTTTTTATCAAGATTATGGTGATATGTCTTTTTTATAGATTAGTTTCCCTTAAAATTTTCTTTCCTTTATCATGTCGAAGCTTCTTTCTTTCTCCTGGTTGTTTCCATTTTTGTTTGAGTGAATAGTCACCCAAATCCCATAGGGTTAGAGTGATTTGTGGATTGAATGATTGAAACTTGCTTCTAATTATGTTTATAGCATGTCTAATGTCCATTAATGTGCTTAATCTTCATGGTTTACTTGTTCAGGTGCCTCAAGCACACAACACATAAAGTGTTTGTGAAAAGGCTTGAGAGAGCCATCGGTTAACTTAACCAATGGAAATGGGTTTAGATGGTTTGATTACAGTTGAACTTCAATGAACTATCTTGATGGAAGAGGTTGGCACTTAATGCAAGGCATAAAGATGATCTTGGTCTAGTGTTAGGATAGCCTCTTAGGTTAGAAATGGTTAAAGTTTATCTATATGAACCATCACTATAGAATGCTTGAACATGTCATTTGTTGCACTATTCAAGGAACAAATTCCCTGCCTTATGAGGTAGCTTTTAGTGCATTACATTGCTTGTGGTAGACATTCCTTTTGTTTGTTAGTGATATAGCTTAGATGCCTTAGTATTAGCTTGGTAGCTAGTATTTGTTGCCTTGATTCCTCTTGTTACTTGATTATTTCTATCAAATTGTTTTTTGTCCTGCCACTCTTACCTATCGTTTTGAGCATTCTTACACTCAATTGCTTTAGGACTAATAAGAATCTTAGTTTGGTCTGCTATAATTCTTGTGAGATCAACCTCTTCGCACAATATTACAAGTGGCATCCGTACAATTGTTGGGAGGTTATGGGATAAATAAAATTATCAGTTGACTATATTGCAAGATTACCACTATTAACAGGCTAGGTTAATGTCGCATGTTGAGCCTTGACCTCTGCTCAATATGATATTGGTATGAAACAACTTTTGAAAAGAATTCGTGTTTATGCTTTAATTTAAAACTAATTTAAAATGAAAATGAAAATTATTTTTCAAATTCAACGAGGTCTAAATGCCCAATTGCCTTGTAAAATTTTTTAAATAATATATTTAAAGCTAAGCCCAGTAAGATTCATATAGTTATGAGCTCTTCTAACTACATGGCCTGAGTTCCCATTTTTTATACATTTATTTTGTCTGACCAGATGTCTTAAGTCAAAGACATCGATTTATGAAATTATACCAGTTCCTTAAAGAGATAGCCACTACAAAGTCCTAGGTTAACCATTCCTTTGATTTCCTTGCCAGTCACCAATACCACTCACTTTTCACTCCACAAACGGCCAAACCATGCTCTTTCATTTTTTTTAAAAGAAAATGCAACAAACAACTACAAAACATTTTAAAGAAATTCCTTTACAGTAAATATTGCAAGAGATAACAATAGAAAAACGCAAAATATTAGTATAGCTTGTAAACAAACAAAATACTTGTGAAAACATACAAAAAATTATGTTGACACCCAATTTTGTCCGAGCATTGATTTTCATTTAAGTTTTAGGTTGGAAAAATTAGTTTAGGAGCGTTTTATTTTGTAGGGGGCAATTTGGTCCTTTTCTTGTGTTTTTTTAAGAGTTTAAAATATTCATCTAGGGTAGAAATAAGAGTTAATTTAGTTTATGTATTAATTTGGAGTCCTAAAGATCATGTAGGGTCAATTTAGGGAAAAGAGAAAAGTTTGGGTGAAAACTGAAGGATTTTAGAATATTCTAGGCAAAATCAGAATGTTTGAGGCAAAATTTGTCAAAATTGGAAAGTTGGAGTCAAATTTGCTAAAATTGTAAAGTTTGAGGCAAATCTGTCAAAATTGTGAAGTTTTGGGCTAATTGGGTAAATCTTGGAAGTGTTGGGCTTAATTGATAGATTAGAGAAGTTTTGGATGAAATTGCAATTTCGTATAAAGTCTTGGCCAGATCAACAGCTTGAGAGTTTTGTTGGACTTAAACTAGTATTTTTACCAGATTATATCCTAATTGACCTAAACCTCTTCAAATCTGATTTGGATGAAGTTTAAACTCTCAAAACCTTATTAATCACGTTTTAAACCTCCTCTAGTATATATATAAGTCACACTGGGAAGGAAAGGCTAAGAAAATTTGCCAACCCTAAGCTCTTAGCTAAAAAAGGAAAAACTGCAACCTTTAGCCCCTGCCTCTCCTCTCTCACCCAAAAAAAAACCCTAAGCTTTGCCCCATGCGCCGTCGCCCCTGCCCAATCTCCCTGGTGATGCCCGACGCTTCGACTTCCTCCCCCGACGCTTCATCTTCCCTCCTCCGTTCGTCCCCACCGTCGCCAAAAGGCCTCCTTCGTCGCCTTCAGCCGCTTCAGCCTGCCCCTGCTGTCGCCCTCCACGCCGTGCAGCCGCACTAGCCATCCCCCCACAGCCGCTTCTCCAGTTGCAACTCCCTCTTCTTTCCACTCGTCATCATCGCCGCCGTCTACGCTCGCCGTCTGTCCTCCAAGGAGCCGCACCAGCTGCCGCCGTTGATGCCGAGGCTCCCAGTTGCTTGATCGCCGACGCCGTAGAAGGAATCAGGGAAGAACACATTCTCAACCCGCTAAGCCTGACCCGTTTTCATTCGGATCCACATCTCTTTTGGGTATAACCCCAGTTTAGTCCCTTATTCTTTTTTTTTTTTCCATTTATCTGGGTCACTAACTTTTTCTTATTTAACAGAAGCGTCATTAACAGCAAGTTTTGTTGTTTTTTTTCTTTGTTCTATTTGTTTATTTGTTTGTTAGGCCATGCATTAAATTCAACAATTAAATTCACATAGGTACACGACCTAGGATGTTTATTTATTTCTTTATTTTTTTATCTTTACTTTCTTTTAATTTTAGGATAATTTGCTTTTATTTTGAATCTCATGATCCATTTCAAAAATCACATTTATGGAAATTCAATTCCTCGTGGGTTTAATAAAATCCTATGATGAATTTATGATAATAATTAAAAATAAATTTAATAAAACCCAAACCCCGCCGCTCCCCTCCTGCCTCTCTTAGAAAATGGTGTCTAGATCCTTGTCGAATAACTCCTTGGGCTGAAGATGATCGAACAATCGGTGGTTTGGATTGGCCTGGAGAATTTGATGATATTGGGGGTAAATAGTTTATTTAAATTTTTTTAGGGTTGAGAACTATTAATTGGAAAAGTTTGAAGGACTAAACTATTTATTTTACATTTATTTTAATATTAAAAAATGCCATGTCAGCAATTTTCATTTAACTTAACACTGAAATTGACAAAAAAATACCCAATTGAGACACACAATATGAGATAATGAACTTCGATAGGATAACCTTAAGGTGGGGTACTCATTTAAAATAAAAAAATAAGCTAAGGAACCCTTCAGTGGATTTTACCCATCAGATACACCATTATATCTTTAGGATCTCGAAATATGAAAAAGAAGGAACCAAGCCAAACTATATGTAATTATTTTTTAATTAAATTGTTAATAACCTAGTCAATATAAAAAAGTAGTAGCAATATTTATTTTTTTTCAAAAAGAAAGTGAATTTTAAAAATTCTGAATTTTTTAAAGTGTAGTTTTTAATGAAAGTAAAATTTGATTAAATATCATAAATTATTAAATATTTATTTTTTCATAAATAATCAATATGCATGAACAATAGCTATTTTAATTACATTATTAACAAAATCAATTGACTTGACTTTAGAACTGAAATGAATTCGCCACATAAAAATAAAAGAAATTTAGTGTAAGGAACATCAATTTCCTCAACACTTGGTTGATTTGGAGAATTTTTCTTGTTTCTTGCTTTTGCCTTTCAAACGTGAAACCTTTACGTATATTTTTTTGTGAGAAATTTTTGTTTGTTCTGTGAATACACTTCCCGCTCTCATTTTGGTTTTGGGTTTGCTTATTTTGTGAAAAGTTCCTTTCTTTATTTCGCTCTCACTTTGGTTTTGGTTTTGGGTTCGCTCTGGCATATGATTCTTGGTTACTGTATTTTTCTTTTCGCATTTGTTGATAAATCTGCTAATTTGCTTCTTTGTTCATAGATCCAGCAGCTTGTTGATAAATCTACCATATAAAAACATAACTTTTTCAACTTGCGGAAAGACCATTGATTTCCTCGAGGCTTGGTTGATTTGGAGAATTTTTCTTGTTTCTTGCTTTTGCCTTAGAATTGAAACAAATTCACCATGTAAAAATATAAAATTTTTAGAGTAAAAAACATCAATTTTTTTGAGGCTTGGTTGATTTCGAGAATTTTTTCTTGTTTCTTGCTTTTGCCTTTCAAAGGCAAAACCTTTATGTGTTTCTTTTTGTGAGAAATTTTTGTTTGTTCTATGAATGCACTTTTTGTTCTTGTTTTTACTTTTGGATTTGCTTATTTTATGAAAAATTGCTCTCTTTATTTCTCTCTCATTTTGGTTTTGGTTTTGGTTTTGGGTTCGCTCTAGCGTATGGTTTTTGGTTTTTGTGTTTCTCTTTCCACATTTGTTGATAAATTTACCAACTTGTTTCTTTGTTCATAGATCTAGGAGCTTGTTAATAAATCTACCAACGTAAAAACATAATTTTTTCAATGCATGGAAAGAACATCAATTCCCTCAGGGCTTGGTTAATTTGCATAATTTTTCTTGTTTCCTGCTTTTGCTTTAGAATTGAAACAAATTCGCCATGTAAAAATACAAAATTTTTAGCGTAAAGAACATCAATTTCCTGATGGCTTGGTTGATTTGGAGAATTTTTATTTTTTTTTCTTTTACCTTTCAAAAGTGAAACCTTTACATGTTTCTTTTTGTGAGAATTTTTTGTTTGTTCTATGAATACACTTCCTGCTCTTGTTTTGGTGCTCTTATTTTGCTTCTGATTTTGATTATTTTGTGAAAAATTTCTATCTTTATTTATCTCCTATTTTGGTTTTTGTTTTGGGTTAACTTTGGTGTATGATTTTTTGTTTCCGTGTTTCTCCTTTCACATTTGTTGATAAATTTGCCAACTTGTGCATTTATAGATAGATCTGACAACTTGTTAATAAATCTGTCACATAAAAACACAATTTTTCAACACAGGGAAAGAACATCAATTTCCTCACAGCTTAGTTGATTTTGATAATTTTTCTTGTTTCTTGCTTTTGCCATAGAACTGAAATGAATTTTTCACATAAAAATATAAAATTTTCAGCATAAAGAACATCAATTTCCTTTGGGCTTTGTTGATTTGGAGAATTTTTCTTGTCTTTTGCTTTTGCCTTTCAAAGGAGAAATCTTTACGTGTTTCTTTTTATGAGAAATTTTTGTTTGTTTTGTGAATACACTTCTTGCTATTATTTTGGTTTTGGTTTTGCTTATTTTTTGAAAAGTTGCTCTCTTTATTTCTCTCTCATTTTGGTTCTGGTTTTGGGTTCGCTCTAGTGTATGGTTTTTTGTTTCCATGTTCCTCTTTCTGCATTTGTTGATAAATTTGACAACTTGTTTCTTTGTTCATAGATCCAGCAGCTTGTTGATAAATTTGCGACACAAAAACCCAATTTTTTCAGCATGCGGAAAGAACATTGAACTCCTCAGGGCTTGGTTGATTTGAAGAATTTTTCTTGTTTCTAGCTTTTTCCTTAAAACTGAAATGAATTCACCACATAAAAATACAAAGTTTTCAGCGTAAAGAATGTCGATTTCCTCAAGGTTGAATTGATTTGAAAAGTTTTTCTTTTTTCTTTTTTCCTTTTGCCTTTCAAAGTTGAAACCTTTACGTGTTTTTTTTTCTGAGAAATTTTTGTTTATTCCATGAACACTTCTTGCTCTCATTTTGGTTTTGGTTTTGCTTATTTTGTGAAAAGTTGCTCTCTTTATTTCTCTCTCATTTTGGTTTTGGTTTTAGGTTTACTCTGGTTTATGGTTTTTGATTTCCGTGTTTCTCTTTTCGCATTTGTTGATAAATTTGCCAATTTGTTTATTTATTCATACATCTCACAACTTGTTGATAAATCTATCATGTAAATACACAATTTTTTCAACGCGCAAAAAGGACTTCAATTTTCTCAGCGCTTTGTTTATTTGGAGAATTTTTCTTCTTTCTTACTTTTGCCTCGAAATTGAAACGAATTCACTACATAAAAATACACAATTTTTAGTGTAAAGAACATCAATTTCCTTAGGGCTTGGTTGATTTAGAGAATTTTTCTTGTTTATTGCTTTTTCCTTTCAAAGGCAAAACTTTTACGTGTTTTTTTATTGTGAGAAATCTTTGTTTGTTCTGTGAATACACTTCCTGCTCTTTTTTGGTTTTGCTTATTTTGTGTAAAGTTGCTCACTTTATTTCTCTCATTTTGGTTTTGGTTTTGGGTTCACTCTAATGTATGGTTTTTGGTTTCCATGTTTATCTTTTCACATTTGTGGGTAAAATTGCCAACTTGTTTCTTTGTTCACAAATCCGGTAGCTTTTTAATAAATCGTCCAAGTAAAAACAATAATTTTTTCAGCACGTGAAAAGAACATTGATTTCTTTGTGGCTTGATAGATTTGGAGAATTTTTCTTGTCTCTTGATTTTGCCTCAAAACTGAAACGAATTCGCCATGTAAACATATAAAATTTTCAACATAAAAAACATCAATTTTCTCAAAGCTTGGATGATTTGGACAATTTTTTCTTGTTTCTTGTATTTTCCTTTCAAAGGCAAAACCTTTATGTGTTTTTTTTTTGTGAGAAATTTTTGTTTATTCTGTTAATACACTTTCTGCTCTCGTTTTGGTTTTGGTTTTGGTTTTGCTTATTTTCTGAAAAAAATTTCTCTTTTTATTTCTCTCTGATTTTGGTTTTGGTTTTGGGTTCACTTTGGTGTATGATTCTTTGTTTTTATGTTTCTCTTTTCACATTTGTAGATAAATCTGCCAACTTGTTTCTTTGTTCATAAATCCGACAGCTTGTTAATAAATATGCCACGTAAAAATGCAATTTTTTCAGTACACGGAAAGAACATCAATTTCCTCAGGGCTTGTTTGATTTGGAGAATTTTTTTTATTTCTTACTTTTGCCTAAGAACAGAAACGAATTCGTCACGTAAAAATACAAAAAATTTTAGCATAAAGAACATCAATTTCCTTAGCACTTGGTTGATTCAGAGAATTTTTCTTGTTTTTTTCTTTTGCCTTTAAAAGGCAAAACCTTTATGTGTTTCTTTTTGTGAGAAAATTTTGTTTGTTTTGTGAATATACATCCTGCTCGCATTTTGGTGTTGGTTTTGCTTATTTTGTGAAAATTGCTCTTTTTACTTCTCTCTCATTTTGGTTTTGGTTTTGGGTTCGTTCTGGTGTATGGTTTTTTGTTTGTCTTCCTCTTTTCGCGTTTGTTGATAAATCTGCCAACTTGTTTCTTCGTTCATAGATTCAACAACTTATTAATAAACCTTTGACGTAAAAAAACAATTCTTTTAGCGAGCGGAAAGAACACCGATTTTCTCATGGCCTAGTTGATTTGGAGAATTTCTCTTGTTTCTTTCTTATGTGTGACGACTCTCCTAGTTAACAACTGGCTTTCATCGGGCAAGTATATTTTATTTAAGTGTTTTCACTTAAGCTGTGAGAGAACCTCTTACTTACCCTAATATAAGGTGTTCCCAGGATTTTAGGATAATTAGGATTTAGTAATCCTACTTTTAGTTGTAAATGGCTAAGCTAATACTTGCGTTGTTTAAAACTTTATACTTTTCATGGCATTCATTAAACACTTGAAATACATACCTAAGTCATATAAATATATTTATTTAAACTTCCAAGCATTAGCTTATTTGCACATAACACTTAGCTTATGTGCACATAACACTTAACCTATGTGCATCTATAAGCAACCATAGTGTATATACAGATATATACACTAAATAAGTCCATGCACACTTGTCAAACTATAGGCATTTCCTTGGTACCTAAGTACACAATATGTACAAAGTTTGAGACTATCAAAATAACTCCCACTTAAGCATAGAAACTCCAGAAATGAGAGGTCCAACTTTTCCTTATGCACTTTTCCTGTATTTGTCAGGGCTATTTTAAATACTTAGTTAGTACATTAATATTACTAACCAATAACTTAGAATCATTAAAGATTCATGTACGTTAAATACCTACACCAAAACCTTGCTTAACAACCGTTCAATGGGTGTTAGGCTTCACACTATTAGTATCTGCAAAATGTGATACTTAAGGGAATGAGAATTATAAATTATCAGTAAGGAATTAAATGCCTGTAAAATAAACTTTATGACTCAACATATATAACATATATACATCTTAACATGAGCTGAAAACATTATAAGGTCTTGACTAATGGCCACTAGTACGGGTTCTATAGTGGGGAACTCATACTCAACTTAGTCCTTCTTGTAAGAGCTTAACTCTTGCCTTAGCAAGCTTGGCTTGCCATTACTTACCCTTGCTCAAATTGTACAAGAGTTCTTGGTGGCTCATTCTTACTAAGCTTGGTAGCTTAACTATGGTACTCTTGAGTGTCAAAGCCCATCTTGAATACTTAGTACCCTATATACTTACTTAAGGGCTATTTAATTATGTAGTTCTTAAGTCACTTCTTGTCCACCTCTTACTCTTTTAATTAATGCATTGTAAAAATACATAATGCATCAATTTAAACTTGAACTTAAAATCCCTTACCTGGAATAATTAATGCAAGCAAACACCAACTTCAATGTCCTTATGGTCTCGTTTTGTATCATTCTTTGTACCTTTATAGTAGCTTGAGTATTTTTCTTTTAATTGATCATTTAGCTACATAAATAAACAATAATTATAACAATATTACAACATTTCTTATGGTTTAAGTGGTTAGGAAAAACCTTGTCATTGGATTCTAATTAACCGGCCGTTTACTAAACACACAACAATACCGGTTTTCGTGCTATATCCTTTCAACTCCAAAACCGAACAACCTAGGTTCGCATTGATTATTTTTCTATAAGAAACTAAGAACCAATATAAACACATTAAATCCAGCCATTTTCCAGCACAAATAACCTAAAAGTCTGGACACAACCGAACCGAATCAACACATATCTAGGTTTTTAGCTTTCTATCAACAACTTCGTTCAAATGAGTTTTAAACATGTTTTTGCCATCATAAAAAAACAAAAAAAAAAAAGCTTAATTAAACACACTTAATCCCAAATTAATAAACCCAGGAAAATATGGAATTAATCAAGAATAAGGAAAAATTGAATTAGTTCTTACCTTTCTTACATAAGCTTAATTCCCAAGCTTTTCATGCTATTTTTCCCTTAATAAACAAACAATAACTAAGCTCAAATCAATAATTCCAGCAGCTACAGAGCCGTATGAAGCTCAAAAATAGGGGAAGAACAAAACAAAACTTACTTGAACAAGTAACTTGAAAATCAAGCTTAGGATGGTTCCATATTTGATTTTTCTTCAAAAACTTGCTTAATTGTACCTGAATTTGATGGATTGGAGCTTGGATTTGGTTTAGCTATGGAGTTTCGAATGGGAGAGAGTGATCTTGGGTGGTCTAGAGCTGGAGGAAGATGATGGCCGAGAAAATAATGGAAAGTCAACTTATATAAGCTTAAGGTCAACGTGTCATGCACCTAGTCCCTTATGTGTATACAAAAGTACGTTGGGGACTTATTCGGGTCAGAATAGAAAAACTAGGACCAAAACTAGCATTATGCCGCGCCTGAATCCTTCTTCACCTTAATTACAAGCCTAGTCCTTGGCTTTGAAAAACGTACAATTTAGGTCTGAAACTTTTGAGAGTTACATATAAACCATTTATGGACAATTTTAGTCAATTCACAATTTCACAAGTGTTGAGCGGGAATCACAAAAAACCATGATACTTAAACTCAATATTTTTCCATCCTCTACCCAACTGTGAAATAAAAATAGGTCACCATATAAAATGACTAAAATGCCCTCCTTGGTCCGATTTGCTTAAATGGCCAAATTTTTTTAAGCTACTATATTTTATTAAACCGAGAATTTGCTTGCATTAAATATTCTAAATATATTAAATTACCAAAATAACGAAAGTTATCTCAGTAATCATGATTCAAATTTTTGGAGAGCCGTAACATAAGCACCTTAAGTTAGCATATTGTTAAGAAAGAAAGACAAGCTAAGTAAAGTAAAGATGAGTTCCTAAGTGTAATTTGGCACCTAAAAGTCAAGAATGAGCAAAATGGTAATTTTGATCCAAGTAAATGGCATGACTGTAATTTTTGATAAAATTAGGGTCATGTAAGAAATTTTGACTAGTTAAGTCAAGACCATAAGTTATTCTAGTTATTAAAACCATCCTTTGAAGGAAAAGTTGCACTAAGTGCTCAGATGAGCCATTTATGCCTTAAGTAGCTTAAGTGTCCGAAAGGCTAAGTGTAAAAGGCTTTTGGGCATTCTTTAAGACCAATGAGGGATGGTTTTGGGTGAGTGTTTATTGAGTAAAGTGAAAGAAATGAGAACTTGAGGGTTAAGGGACAACAAAACAAGAAATAAGCTTAGTGGGGTTGGTAGGATATTTCTACCCTTTTGTTGACTTCCATTTCCATTCTTTTACTTGTCATTTTCATAGCTCCCTCTCCCCACCAGAAATTCTACTTCAAATCCTGCTTCAAACTTTCATTCCTCAAGTTTCCATCAAATTTAGAGTCCACAAGGTGATTACAAGAAGCCTCAAGCTCATTCTCGATGTTCTTCATTCAATCTAGCTCTTTGATGTTTGTTTTGGGCTTAAAACATAAGGTAAGCTTCTTGGTTTTGTTTGAGCTAGTTCTAAGTTGATTGAGTAGCTAGAACTGGTCTTGATTTTAGGTTCTTGGTGCCAAGTCACGTTGGTTTTAGGTCTGAAACTCAAGAGAGTTAAGTTGAACTCAAGTGTGCTTGTGCTTTATTCTTGCTTTGTGGCCGAATTGAGGTTAGGGTTCAGGTTAATTTAGCTCAAATAATGCATAAAAATAGTATTACATGTGGGGATGGAGTAGGAACAAGACCCATGTGAATTGGTTTTGAGAATTGAAAGGTTGGGCAAGTTTTATGCAAGTTTGTGTCCACTCGCGCAATGCTGGAGAAGCAGTGGCGATGCGTCGCCATTGGTGACGCAGGTTGGCGATGCATCACCGGTGATTTTCCAGGAAGCCCAAGCATTGATGTCATTGGTGACGTGTCGCTGAAGGCATTACCAAGACACAAGTCGCTCAAGCTCGAGACATCCTAAGAATGTCCCAATTTCTCGGTTATCATCCCTAGGCTATTCTAAGATGTTTCATAGCCTTGGTTGGGTCTAAGACTCATTCCTAAGATCAAAATTATGCATTATTTAAGTGTTAGCTAAGTGGTGTGGTTAAGGTAGAGCTAAGTAGAGTGGCTATGGGCTAAAAGTGCTCAAGTTGTTAAGGGGACACTAAGGGGATTAAGTCGGGTTTTTGGAGGGTTCATTGGCCTAGGTAAGAGGTCTTGGACCTAAGGGAATTGAATAGGAAACTTAAGAACATCCTAACCGAACCATTTGGCTTGGTAAATGAGCTACTAAGGAGCTCTAAGCTAAGCTCCAAGAGCTTGACAAGTTAAACAACATAAGATGGCTACCCTGTACAATAAAGTAAGGTTAAAATGGGTAAGTTTTGAGAGAATATGATGGCCTACTCTAGGACCCATAAGTGGGACTTAAGGGCGGTAATGGGTTCGGGATACAAGAGCCAGTATCTCAAGTATCTCCGTCATTTAAGCTCATGACAAATATAAGACACCTAAGGCGTAAGAAGACCAAAGAATTGTGTGTGTTGCATATCATACATTTATGCATTACATAGCTTTTATGTTATTGTCTTGTGTTAATTGTTGGTTGGTTGCTTGGTTGTTAGTGTGTCATTTTACATGCTTGTTTGCTATCCAAGGAAACCTTACTGAGTATATTCATGTACTCACTCCCTTAAGTTTGTTGTACAAATTCTAACACCGGGCCTAACAACTAGTGGATAGTTGTGGGCTAAGTTTCTTCTTTTTGCACATACTTATTATTTAGAATCCTTAAGATTCTAAGTCTGCTTGTGAGTTAAGTTTCGTACTAACTAAATGTTACCTTTACAGTATAAAGGCTAAATGGTGTATAAGGATAGCGAAAGGCTTGCACTTAGAGCTTGATAGCACAAAAGTGGGGCTCAAATAAATGATCTTAGTTAATGATTTTGTCTTGAATGTATAAAGTATATTGTGTACTAAGATGTTGCGTTTATTAGGATATATTGTGGTGTAAAACCATTAAGTTACTTTTGGGTGCACGCTAGTGATATTAAGTGTGCACAAACTATTACTTGAAGTTGAAGTAACTAGTATTTCATTGTCTTGGCATGGTTTAAGTACTTTTAAATGCAATGCTCAAGTGATATTTTTGAAACGGTTTACTTAATTGTTTGCATTGCCAGGACAAACGCATGCATATCTTCTTGTAGGGTAGGCTAAGAAACTAGATACACGTAAATTGTTTTAATTTCCCTACAAGTAATGATTAACCAATAGTAACTAAATGGGATTCACAGTCCCTAAAAGCCTCTAAGTTGAGTAAGTCGAGGCACTGGGACCCCGCTTTGTGACATTATGCCTCAGAACTAAAATGAATTTGCCACATAAAAATATAAAAATTTCAGCATAAAGAACATTGATTTCTTCAATGCTTGGTTGATTTGAAGAATCTTTGTTGTTTCTTGTTTTTGCCTTTCAAAGGCAAAACCTTTGCGGGGTTTTTTTATTTTTTTGAGAAATTTTTGTTTGTTTTATGAATACACTTCTTATTCTCATTTTGGTTTTGGTATTGGTTTTGCTTATTTTGTGGAAAATCGCTCTCTTAATTTCTCTCTCATTTTGGTTTTGGTTTTGGGTTTGCTCTAATATATGGTTTTTGGTTTCCGTGTTTCTATTTTTCACATTTATTGATAAATTTGTGAATGTGTTTCTTTGTTCATAGATCCAACAGCTTGTTGATAAATCTGCCACGTAAAAACGTAATTTTTCTAGCACGCGGAATGAACATCAATTTCCTCGGTGTTTGGTTGATTTAGAGAATTTTTCTTGTTTGTTGATTTTGCCTCAAAACTAAAACAAATTTGCCGTGTAAAAATACAAAAATTTTCAACATAAAGAACATTGATTTCCTCAGGGCTTGGTTGATTTGGATAATTTTTCTTGTTTTTTTCTTTTGCCTTTCAAACGTGAAACCTTTACATGTTTCTTTTTGTGAGAAATTTTTGTTTGTTCTATGAATATACTTCCTGCTTTCATTTTGGTTTTGATTTTGGTTATTTTGTTGAATGTTGCTTTCTTTATTTTTCTCTCATTCTAGTTTTGGTTTTAGGTTCGCTTTAGAGCATGGTTTTTTGTTTCTGTGTTTCTCTTTTCACATTTATTGATAAATCTGCGAACATGATTCTTTGTTCATAGACTCGGTTGCTTGTTGATAAATCTACCATGTAAAAACACAATTTTTCCAGCGCATAGAAAGAACATCAATTTCCTCCAGGCTTAGTTGATTTGAAGAAATTTTTTGTTTTTTGTTTTTGCCTTAGAACCGAAACAAATTTGCCACATAAAAATGCAAAATTTTTAGCTTAAAAAGCATGGATTTCCTCAAGGCTTGGTTGATTTGGAGGATGTTTCTTGTTTCTTGCTTTTGTCTTTAAAAGGCGAAACCTTTACGTGTCTCTTTTTCTGAGAATTTTGTTTGTTCTGTGAATACACTTCATGTTCATCTCTTCCTTCTCCGCCCACAGTACCGACATTACTCTTGACGGTGCTGCCTCTGCCCCTATATTTTTCAACATCGCCGACCAAGTCTTTGACATTCTTTAAGGTTAGTACAGAACCCGTTTATTGACTGGGGAATGCAGGTGTAAATTTTGCTAGTTTTGTTTTTCTTATGTTCAATTTTTGTTTTGTTGCCTGAGAAAACTGAGTTCCTAAATTTTGTTCTAAGATTTTTAGAGAACATGGAAATTTTGACTTTTTTTGGAAATAACTTTCTGGGTTTGACATTTCAGGCCATTTGGAGAGGCATAAAAAAGTCTCACAGAATTTCGCTCAAGTAGTTTGGTTTAAAAAACTTTGTGTTTTTTTTCGTAAGAAATTATTCTTTGTTTGGTGAATACACTTCCTTTTCCACACGTTGTCTCTCCTCCTCCATAGTTTGCTGCTACATTTTTCTTTTTATGAAAAAATTTTATTTTATTTTTATGAGAATGCACATCCTTCTCCAAAGGTTGCCTCTTCTCTTCCACGGTTGACTAATCTGCCAACTTTTTTTTTGGAGAATTTTTCTAATTTTTAGTTTTCTATCTTTTAAAATCAAAATTGTTTGTGGTTTTTTTTTTTAGTTCTTTTACTTCTTTGTACAAATTTCAAATGTTAAACTTATCCAAGGTGGGTGTAGTAGCCGTTAAGGCTCTACTGACAGTGATTGGGGAGTCCAAAGCTAAAGTTCAGGTAATATTTTGGTTTAAGTTTTTTTTTTTTTTAAATTGTGAAAAATCTTTCCAGGCTTTATATGTTGGGCCTTTAAAATATAATGACCTTTAAATGTCCAGGCTTTAAACTTTCCGAGCTTAATATTTTGGGCCTTTAAAATATGGTTACCTTTAAATATCTAGGCTTTAAATTTCTAGTTTAAATTTTTGGGCTTTAAATCACAAGTTCATTATTATCTTAGGAGGAACTATGGGCACCGGCTCCGTGGAAGCATATGGTGGATAGGGAATCTCTCTGTCCTGGTATTCCTGGCTATGTAAATTAGGAAAAGTGGGAGATCAAGGGCAAAGCTGTGCATTTCAACTCTCTTCAATCCTAATTCCTTTTTTCTTAAATATTTTTTATTATTTTCTTATTGGTTTGTCTAATATCATGTTAAGAACTATTAAATGACTTATTGAAAAAGTAAGATGACATTAATTATTTTTTAGATATCTTTTTATATCCAAATTATCTTTCTCAATTCAATTCATTGCTGTAATTAACTCATTAAGTTAAAAGTGTCATGAATAAATGATTTACCAATTTAAAAAAAATTGGGAACAACAATGTTTTCATATCATTTGGACTTAAAATCCAACTGTCATCCCCATAAAGAATGTAGGTGAAAAAATTATAAACTATGTCATTTAAATTTAGGAAGGTTAATTTGGGTAAAATAAGAGATTCAACCTTAGTTAATATTATTTTACTTTTCCAATGATAATTAAGCGTTTAGTTAAGAGATTCGACATTAAATGAAATTATTTGTCATTTTTGCTTCTGCTAGCATCCTGTTGGGTGATGGCTTTGATAGGGATATTTGAGTTTCACACGAACAAGAATCATCCCTACAAACTACCCATATCACAACAGCGACTCATTGATGTATCCTAGGGAAGATATAGGGAGAATGACTACCCATATATACGCATATGATGTAAATGCAGAAAATTAACAACGTAAGCCGATACTATCACCTAATTCTTTTTCCAATTAACTTTCAATATTACCTTAACATAATTTTATTGCAACCAACATTAGAGCTTTACGTTGAGGGAGGTGCTAGAAAAATAAGTTGTAGAAATGAGGCTAACATCTGTAAATATGTCACCACCAAAGAGACCATGTACAACTGTCATTGAAGAATCGGGAGCGTTCTATTACCATGGAAAGTCTAAATCTAAAAAGGCAAATAGATACCTTTTTTTTTTCCAATTAAACTGGTGTCATACGAATTATAATATTTTCATGATTTTTCATGAAGGACCATATATATAAAGGCCCTAAAATGGTCACCATTAAGCCTACTGATTATCACTCTATCCAAGTGATGTGTTGTGGTTCAGAAAATGAAAAAGATTCTGGTTTGTTAGAAACTCTTATAGGCCAAAGTGAGGGAACAATGGTATTTGCAAAGTTAGCTAGGAATATCTGATATCCGTACTAAATGAGGTAAACAAAATAAAAAATTGCCCATTTCTAATAGCATTTGCATACCCTAAAGGTTTGTTTTTATTTACAATTTAAAATAGATATGATCAGGTATAAATTATAAACTATCGTATTAACCTATTTCAGGTTGTAAACTATATAGATGCTGCGACAAAGGTGGGCATGCTTTGAACTAGAAGATTTTGTTGGGTGCAAAGGAGCATAATGCAATTGGAGAGAGAGGAGAAAACTCTATTTTTATTTCATGGAGACACAGTTATTAGCCTAACATACCGTTTATTGAATAGTCAAAGCATAGATATTAAAAATGTGTTTTAAGTCATAAAAACGTACATTTTTGTGACTCTAGAGATAGAAACCGTGTTGAAATATAGTAAAACGTAAGATAGGTAGAAATGTGTAGAAATGCGATTTTAGTCGTAAAAACATAAAAATATTTAGTTAAGAGATTCAACATTAAATGATACTATTTATCATTTTTGCTTCAGCTAGCATCCTATTGGGCGATGGCTTTGATAGGGATATTTGAGTTCTGCAGGAACAAGAATAATTCCTACAAACTACCCATATCACAACAACAACTTATTGATTGTATCCTCAAGAAGATATGCTGAAGGCCTGATAATATGGATGTTATCCCAGTACTCCAAGTTTTACGTGTCCATACATGGCAAAAAATTGAATGCCTACATACGGGGAGAATGACTACCCATATGTATGCATACGATGTAAATGCAGAAAACTGACGATGTAAACCTATATTATCACCTAATTCTTTTTTCAATTAACTTTCAATATTACCTTACTATAATTTTATTGCAGCTAACATTAGCATTTTACGTTAAGGGTGGTGCTAAAAATAAGCTGTAGAAATGAGGCTGACATCTGCAAGTATCTTGCCACCAAAGGGGCCCCTTACAATTGTCGTTGAAAAATCGGTAGCATTCTATTACCATGGAAAGTCTAAATCTAAAAAGGCAACTACATACCTTATTTTTTTTTCCAAATAAACTGGTGTCATAAGAATTCTAATATTTTCATGAATTTTCATGAAGGACCTTATACATAAAGGCCATGAAATAGTCACCATTAAGCCCACTAATTATCACTTTATCCAAGTGATGGGCTGTGGTTCAGAAAATGGAGAAGATTCAGGTTTGTTAGAAACTCTTACGGGCCGAAGTGAGGGAACAATGGTACTTGCAAAGTTGGCTGGGAGTATCTGATACTTGTATTAAATGAGTTAAACATGATTGAATATGAGCCACTTCTAATAGCATTTGCATACCCCAAAGGTTTGTTTCTAGTTGCAGTTTAAAATAGATATGATACTATATAAATTATAAACTTTCGTATTAACCTATTTCAGGTTGTAAACTATATGGATGTTGTGACAAGGGTAGGCATACTTTGAACTAGAAGAATTTTGTTAGGTGCAAAGAAGCACAATGGAATTGGAGAGAGAGGAAAAAAAACCCTATTTTTATTTCATGGAGACATAGTTATTAGCCTAATATACCGTTCATTGAACAGTAAAAGCATAGATATTAAAAACATGTTTTAAGTCATAAAAACATACGTTTTTATGACTCTAGAGATAGAAACAATGTTGAAACGTAGTAAAAATGTAAGATAGGTAAAAACGTGTAAAAATGCGATTTTAGTCGTAAAAACTTAGAAATGTTTAGTTAAGAGACTTAGTATTAAATGATACTATTTATCATTTTTGTTTTTGCTAGCATCCTGTTGGGCCATGGCTTTGATAGGGATATTTGAGTTCCACATGAACAAGAATCATCCCTATAAACTACCTATATCACAACAGCGACACATTGATTGTATCCTAAAGAAGATATAAGAAGTATCTAATAAATTTGGATTTTTATCTCGACACTCTAGCTTTTACGTGTCCAAACATGACAAAAAATCGAATGCCTACATACAGGGAGAATGACTACCCATATGTGCACATACAATATAAATGCAGAAAATTGACAACGTAAGCCTATACTGTTACCTAATTCTTTTCTTAGTTAACTTTCAATATTACCTTAACATAATATTATTGTAGCAAACATTGGCATTTTACGTTGAGGGATGTGCTGGAAAAATAAGCTGTAGAAATGAGGTTGACATCTGCAAGTATTTTGCCACTAAAGGGGCCCCTTACAACTATTGTTGAAGAATCAGAAGCGTTCTATTACCATGGAAACTCTAAATCTAAAAAGGCAAGTAGATACTTTTTTTTTCCAATTAAACTGCTGTCATATGAATTTTTATAATTTCATGATTTTTCACATAAGACCTTACATATAAAGGCCCTTAAATGGTCACCATTAAGGCCACTAATTATCACTCTATCCAAGTGATAGGCTGTTTCGGAAAATGGAAAAGACTTCTGGTTTGTTAGAAACTCTTACAAGCCGAAGTGAGGGAGCAACGGAACTTGCAAAGTTAGCTAGGAGTATCTGATACCCGTACTAATTGAGTTAAATAAAATTGAATACAAACCACTTCTAATAGTGTTTGCATACCCCAAATGTTTGTTTCTTGTTGCAGTTTAAAATAGATATGATAAGGTATAAATTATAAAATTTCGTATTAACCTATTTCAGGTTGTAAACTATATGGATACTGTGACAAGGGTGAACATGCTTTGAACTAGAAGATTTTGTTAGGTGCAAAGGAGCATAATGGAATTGGAGAAAGAAGACAAAACTCAACTTTTATTTCATGGAGACATAATTATTAGCCTAACATAACATTCATTGAACAGTAAAAGCATAGATATTAAAAACGCGTTTTAAGTCATAAAAACAAATACATTTGTTTTTATGACTCTATAGATGGAAACGTGTTGAAACGTAGTAAAAACGTAAGATAGGTAGAAACGTGTAAAATGCGATTTTAGTCATAAAAATTTAGAAATGTTTAGTTAAGAGATTTGGCATTAAATGATATAATTTGTCATTTTTTGTTCTCCTAGCATCCCGTTAAGTGATGGCTTTTACAGGGATATTTGAGTTTCACACGAATAAGAATCATCCCAACAAACTACCCATATTAAAATAACAACTCATTGATTGTATCCTAGGGAAGATATGGGGAGAGTCTGATAAATATGGATATTTTCTCAGTACTCCAGCTTTTACGTGTCCATACATGACAAAAAATCGAATGCTTACATACGGGGAGAACGACTACCCATATGTCGCATACAATATAAATGCAGAAAATTGACAACGTAAGCCTATACTATTACTTAATTCTTTTCCCAATTAACTTTCAATATTACCTTAACATAATATTATTGCAACAAACATTGGCGTTTTACATTGAGGGAGGTGCTGGAAAAATAAACTGTAGAAACAAGGCTGACATCTACAAGTATCTTGCCACAAAAGAGGCCCTTTACAATTGTCGTTGAAGAATTAGAAGCGTCTATTTCCATGGAAACTCTAAATTGAAAAGGACAAGTAGATACCTTTTTTTGTCCAATTAAACTGGTGTTATACGAATTCTGATATTGTCATGATTTTCATATATGACCTTATATATAAAGGCCGTAAAATGGTCACCATTAAGCCCACTAATTATCACTCTATCCAAGTAATGAGCTGTGGTTCAGAAAATTTAACAGACATCTGGTTTGTTAGATACTCTTACAGGCCGAAATGGGGGAACAATGGTAATTGAAAAGTTAGTTGGGAGTATATGATATTTGCATTAATTAAGTTAAACAAAATAAAAAATAAGCCATATTTAATAGCGTTTGCATACCCCAAAGGTTTGTTTCTAATTGCAGTTTAAAATAGATATGATAAGGTATAAATTATAAAGTATTAACCTATTCGGGTTGTCAACTATATGGATGTTGTGACAATGGTGGACATGCTTTCAACTAGAAGATTTTATTGGGTGCAAAGGAGCATAATGAAATTCGATAGAGAGGAAAAAACTCTACTTTTATTTCATGGAAACATAATTATTAGCCTAACATACCATTCATTGAATAGTAAAAGCATAGATATTAAAACGTGTTTTAAGTCATAAAAACGTATGTTTTTATGACTCTAGAGATGGAAACCATATTGAAACGTAGTAAAAACTTAAGATAAGTATAAACGTGTTGAATCGTAATTTTAGTCTAAAAATTGTAGAAATGTTTAGTTAAAAGATTCAGCATTGAATGATACTATTTGTCATTTTTACTTCTGCTAGCATCCCGTTGGGCAATGGCTTTAACAGGGATATTTGAGTTCAACACGAACAAGAATCATCCATACAAATTACCCATATCACAACAGTGACTCATTGATTGTATCCTAAAGAAGATATAAGGCGAGATTGATAAATATGGATGTTATCTCAGTACTCTAGCTTTTACGTGTCCATACATGCAAAAAATCGAATGTCGGCATACGGGGAGAATGACTACCTAAATGTATACATACGATGTAAATGCAGAAAATTGGCAACGTAAGCTTATTCTGCCACCTAATTCTTTTTCCAATTAACTTTCAATATTAGCTTAACATATTTTTATTGCAGCCAACATTGGCGTTTTACATTGAGAGACATGCTAGAAAAATAAACTGTAGAAACGAAGCTAACATCTGTAAGTATCTCACCACCAAAGGAGCCCCTTACAACTGTCGTTGAAGAATTAGGAGTGTTCGATCACCATGGAAAGTTTACACCTAAAATGGAAAGTTGAAACTTTTTTTTTTCTAATTAAACTGGTGTCATACGAATTCTAATATTTTCATGATATTTCATGTAGGACCTTATATATAAAGGTCCTAAAATGGTTACCATTAAGCCCACTAATTATTACTCTATCCAAGTGATGGGTTGTGGCTCAAAAAATGGAAAAGAAATCTAATTTGTTAGAAACTTTTACAGGCCAAAGTGGGGGAACAATGATACTTGCAAAGTTAGCCGGGAGTATCTGATACCCGTACTAAATGAGTTAAACAAAATAAAAAATAAGTCATTTCTAATAGCATTTGCATACCCCAAAGGTTTGTTTCTAGTTGCAGTTTAAAATAGATATGATAAAGTATAAATTATAAACCTTCGTATTAACCTATTTCAGGTTGTAAATTATATGGATCATGTGACAAGGGTAGACATGATTTGAACTAAAAGATTTTGTTAGGTGCAAAGAAGCAGATGGAAACATAGATATTAAAAGCTTGTCATAAGTCATAAAAATGTACGTTTTTTCGACTATAAAGATGGAAACTATTGTGAAATAGAGTAAAAACGTATGATAGGTAGAAATGTGTAGAAACGTGATTTTAGTAATAAAAACATAGAAATGTTTAGTTACGAGATTCAGCATTAAATGATACTATTTGTCATTTTTGCTTTTCCTGGCTTCCTGTTAGGTGATGGCTTTGACAAGGATATTTATTTTACACAGACATAGTTATAAGCCTAATATAACGTTCATTGAACAGTAAAAACATAGATATTAAAAACTTGTCTTAAGTAAAAAAAATGTACGTTTTTCCGACTATACAGATGGAAACTGTTGTGAAATGAAGTAAAAACGTATGATAAGTAGAAATGTGTAGAAATGTAATTTTAGTAATAAAAACATAGAAATGTTTAGTTACGAGATTCAGCATTAAATGATACTATTTATCTTTTTTGCTTTTGATGGCTTCCTGTTAGGTGATGACTTTAAGAAGGATATTTATTTTACAGAGACATAGTTATTAGCCTAACATAATGTTTATTGAACAGTAAAAAAATAGATGTTAAAAACTTGTCTTAAGTCATAAAAATGTACATTTTTCTGCTTATACAGATGGAAACTATTGTGAAATGGAGTAAAAACGTATGATAAGTAGAAATGTGTAGAAATGTGATTTTAGTAATAAAAACATAGAAATGTTTAGTTACGAGATTCAGCATTAAATGATACTATTTGTTATTTTTGCTTTTGCTGGCTTCCTGTTAGGTGATGGCTTTGACAAGGATATTTATTTTACGGAGACATAGTTATTAGCCTAACATAACGTTCATTGAACAGTAAAAACATAAATATTTAAAACTTGTCTTAAGTCATAAAAATGTACGTTTTTCCGACTATACAGATGGAAACTGTTGTGAAATGAAATAAAAACGTATGATAGGTAGAAATATGTAGAAATATGATTTTAGTAATAAAAACATAGAAATGTTTAGTTACGAGATTCAGCATTAAATGATACTATTTATCATTTTTGCTTTTGTTGGCTTCCTGTTAGGTGATGGCTTTGAGAAGGATATTTATTTTATAGAGACATAGTTATTAGTCTAACATAACGTTCATTGAACAGTAAAAACATAGATATTAAAAACTTGTCTTAAGTCATAAAAATGTACGTTTTTCCACTTATACAGATGGAAACTGTTGTGAAACGGATTAAAAATGTATGATAGGTAGAAATGTGTAGAAACGTAATTTTAGTAATAAAAATATAGAAATGTTTAGTTACGAGATTCAGCATTAAATGATACTATTTGTCATTTTTGCTTTTGCTGACTTCTTGTTATGTGATGGCTTTGACAAGGATATTTATTTTATGGAGACATAGTTATTAGCCTAACATAACATTCATTGAACAGTAAAAACATAGATATTAAAAACTTGTCTTAAGTCATAAAAATGTACGTTTTTCTGACTATACAGATGGAAACTGTTGTGAAATGAAGTAAAAACGTATGATAGGTAGAAATGTGTAAAAACGTGATTTTAGTAATAAAAACATAGAAATGTTTAGTTATGAGATTCAGCATTAAATGATACTATTTGTCATTTTTACTTTTGATGGCTTCCTGTTAGGTGATGGTTTTGATAGGGATATTTGAGTTCCACACAAACAAGAATCATCCCTACAAACTACCCATATCATAACAACGACGCATTGATTGTATCCTAAAGAAGGTATGGGGAAAGCCTAGGGGTGAAAATGGGCCGGGCCGAGCCCGAGCCCACTAGGCTCGAGCTCGGCCCCTTTGATATTCGGCACTACCCGGGCTCGAGCTCGAATTGCTCGAGCCCAAATTTTTAGGCTCGAGCTAGGCCTGAGGGCTCGTTGGGCTCGAATGACAATTACAAATATTTAGTCTTAGAATTATAATTTAGATGAAAGATAGGGACTGAATCTGTAATTTTCTATAGAGATAGCGAGAAAAAAGAAAATGACAGATCATGTCCTAACCTTTCTAATTTTTTTCAGCTTTACCCTGATTTCATAAATCTCATAAATGAGCCATCACCTTCCTCAAGAATTACCAACGCCAAAGGGCTCGTTGGGTTTGATTTTAGTGCATTTTAGGGACTCAGGGCAGGGGAGGGCCTGGACGAGAGTCAGGACTCGGGACTTGGATGTCGGTTCGTGGAGTAGGGACTGGAGGGAGGGACTTGGGACTCGGGAGACCGGAGACGGGCAGATGGCCAATGGGGAGAGTGACGGAGGGAGACGAGGCGAGAGTCGAGACGAGACGAGAGGCGAGAGGGACTGTCTGAGGGAGACGATCTGAAATTCTGAATCTGAAATAGAGAAGCGTCGAGGGATGCGGAATGGGCGTCGTCGCCTTGTCGGTGATGGCGAAGGGGAAGGAGAGAAGCGGAGGAGGAGGCGACGCCATAGGGAGAAGAGAGAGAAAGAGAGTTTAAGGCCTGATGGTGTCAAGGGAGGAGGAATCAGCGTCGTCGGCAATGGCAGAGGCGAAGGAGAGACGCGAAGGAGGGGGCGATGCCCGCAGAACGCAGAAGAGAGAGGAATAGAGTTTAGGCCTTTAGGGCCTGACGGCCAAAAAAAAAAAACGTAAAAGGGGCCCGATAAGCCCTCAAGCTTTTGGGACCGGGTTTGCTCAGGCTCGAGCTCGAGCCCTAAAAATATTCGAGCCCGTTTTTCAGCTCGAGCTCGACTAGGCTCGACTCGAAATGCCTTAACTCGAGCTCGAGTTCGAGCTACCCGAAAAAAGCCTGGCCTTTTTTCACCTCTAGGAAAGCCTGATAAATATGGATGTTATCCTGGTGCTCAAGCTTTTACGTGTCTATACATGATGAAAAATCGAATGCCTACATACGGAGATAATGACTACCCATATGTATGCATACGATGTAAATGCAGAAAAATTAACAATGTAAGCCTTTATTTTCACGTAATTCTTTTTCCAATTAACTTTTGATAATAACTTAATATAATTTTATTATTGGCGTTTTATGTTAAATGATGTGCTGGAAAAATAAGCTGTAGAAATGAGGCTAACATCTGCAAGTATCTCACCATCAAATGGGCCCCTTACAACTATCATTAAAGAATCGAGGGCGTTCTATTACCATGAAAAGTCTAAATCTAAAAAGGCAAGTAGATAACTTTTTTTTCTCCAATTAAACTGGTGTCATACGAATTCTAATAGTGTTTGCATACCCTGAATGTTTGTTTTCAGTTGCAGTTTAAAATATATATGATAAGGTATAAATTATAAACTTTTGTATTAACCTATTTCAAGTTGTAAACTATATGGATGCTATCATAAGAGTGGACATGCTTTGAACTATAAGATTTTTTTGGGTGCAAAGGAGCACAATGGAATTGGAGAGAAGGGAGAAAACTCGACTTTTATTTCATGGAGACATAGTTGTTAGTCTAACATACTGTTCATTGAATAGTAAAAGCATAGATATTAAAAATGTGTTTTAAATCATAAAAACATACATTTTTACGACTCTAAAGATGGAAACCATGTTGAAATGTTTTAAAAATGTAATATAGGTAAAAACGTGTAAAAACATGATTTTAGTTATAAAAACGTAAAAATGTTTAGACTTTAAGACTCTATCTTATTGAGTTATTTAGGTTCAAAAATAAATTGAGTTAAGAGTCTTCCACATTTTTTAGCCCAAGGCGACTAGCCCAAGTTGTTAAACCAAAAAAAATAAAAAAAACTCTCTCAGTCTCTCTCATCACATTGGCTTTCTTTCACTCTGACCCATCTGACCATTCTCTTTTGTTTTTTTCTCTTGGTTCTTCATTTATTGTAGTTACTTCTTATGTTCTCCTTTTATCTTCCAAAGCTTTTCTCAATCTCACCAACAACAAGTAGTGGCAGTGCATAGATGTCTAATTATGAACCTTGGTTTCCTTGTTTGTATGTTCATGCATGAATGACAATATGACTATTTGTTTATGATATTGTTGGGGTTCTAATAAGTGATAATATTGTAAAATATGAATTTCTTAAGATATTTAAATGGTTATAATTTCTTAATAATTTTTCTCCAAGTTTTTTTTGTCTTTTTGGTAGAATCTTATGACTTTACGACTTTAGAAATCTAAAACGACTCTAGGTAGAAACCCGATTGTAATAACCTTGAGTAAAAGAAACGGTGGCGCAGATGGTTTGGCTATTTCTGCTTTGGTCCCTGATGAATGATCATTCGACCTTTTTGGTCGTGGAGTTTTTGTTCGACGTTTCGCTCCATGTGCAAATGACGGCATTTTGGTTATTTTGTGTGTTAGGTCTGTTGCATTTTGTTTCCATTTGTTTCAAGTTGCTGTTGCGAGAGAGATCGAGAAAGTTTAAGCTTTCTGGTGAGGGTGATGGAGAGAGCTGAGGAATCGTTGTTCCCAAGTTCAAAATAAAAGTGATTGATTCGAGATAAACAGGGCAAATTTGATCATGGTGATTGCTGTGATTGGGGTTGGCGGTGTGGATTTTTTGTTTTAGGTCTCTAGTGGTAGGATGGTTTCTGTTTTCGAAATACAAGTTTGATTTTTGAACATGATCGGATTTGGAGTTGGTTCGTGTATTGATTGCACCGGGGTTTCCTTTTTGAATTTGTATGTGTATTTGGCTAGATTATGGATTCATTGCTCTGCAGTTTTATGCATCATTTAGGTTAATGACTGTTGTAATTCGTTTGTTTTCTTCATCGATTTGGATATTTGTAAAAGCAATTTGTTTCTATAAACATTGACTTTTGTTATATCTATTGTCAATGCATAGTCGGTCGTTGCTGTGGACCAATCACCATTCTAGCCCCTTAGTATCGATCTGGATTTTAATCTCCGATACTGTCTATATCCCTGATGTTGATTATTGTACGGCCAATCATGAACTGGCTTGCTGAAAAGTGTGCATGTGTGTCTAGCTTGTAATTACAAGTTTAGTGATCAACTCAATGAGGTGGGCGAGTTAATAGTAGCAAGCTAGCATTCGAGTGGCCTATATCTAGGGTAATGATCGATGTTGAAGGGTTATTGAGTATCAACGGATAGATGGGACCATACACCTATTTTTTTTTTTTTGGCTTTCAATGTGAGTTCCCATTTTATTTTTCAATCAAGATATATAAATAAAATAAAAGTTTCTAATAAATTATTGGAATTTTAGGTTTTGAGTGGAAAGAATGGGTTGAGATTGTTCAAATAAGGTTGAAAAACCTCAATGAACTATCTTGATGGAAGAGGTTGATACTTAATGCAAACCATAAGGATGATCTTGGTCTAGTGTCAAGAGAGCCTGTTATGTTAGAAATGGTTGAAGCTTATATATAGCAACTAGGGTAAATTGCACAATTAGACCCTAATCTTTAATTATTGTTTTAGTTTTAACATTAAACTCCCTAACCTCATTTAAATGTTTCATTTTGGACATTTAGATGACAAGACTCGTTAGTTCTGATAAAAAATGCCACATCAAGATAGTATTTTAGGAGAGAATATTAACTTTGATCCTTGAAAACATTACCCTTTAACAAAAAATTGTTAAAACATTGAAATTAAACAAAAAAAACAAAAAAACTCTCTCTCGTCTCAACCTCCCTTGTCTCCTACAGGCGCCACTAGCAGTGTCCATGGCCGCCAATTGCTACGCCTCCCCACAGCAAGGGGACCGGCAATCGCACCGGCGCCACCACAAGGGGACTTACTGATCATCCATCGCGCTCTTTCTGTGAGTCAACTGCCGCCAAACCCATGTACAATCGGGCCGCGATCTTTTCGCAATCAACGATCTTCATTTTTCCTATTTTCAACCGCCGCCGCAGAGGGACCATGTACAATCGGGGCCGCTGAATCGAAGGTGTTGGATTGACATCGAATTTGAAGGCAAAATTGAGTTAGATTTGAAGGCGAAATCGAGTTGGATTTGAAGGCAAAATCGAAGGCATCAGATTTGATGACGAATTGCACTTTGAATCGGCATCGGAGGCGGGGTTGAAGGTGAGATCGAAGGTGGGTTTGGCTGGTTGACGTCAGAAATGGGATTGGAAGCAAATGGGGTAAGTGACGGTGGGAAGAGTGGACGTAAGCGACGGCCGAGAGTATGTCCGAGAGGGAGGATAGGGAGGCC
The DNA here is from genome assembly GCA_005392925.1 of Aquilaria sinensis. Taxonomy (NCBI): domain Eukaryota; kingdom Viridiplantae; phylum Streptophyta; class Magnoliopsida; order Malvales; family Thymelaeaceae; genus Aquilaria; species Aquilaria sinensis. The sequence continues at coordinate 204,980 of SMDT01001185.1, forward strand.
AAGAGGGAGGGCGAGAGGGAAGGACGGTAGGCGGAGGGACGGTAGGGAGGCCGAGAGACGGCAGCCAGTATTCCCAGACGACACTGGACTTTGGAGGCCGAGAGACGCCAGAGAGGGATGTTGGGATGGGAGGAGAGTTTTTTTTGTTAAATTTCAATATTTTTAACATTTTTTTGTTAAAGGGAAATGTTTTCAGGGGTTAGTGTTAACATTTTCCCCTAAAATGCTATGTTGATGTGGCATTTTCCGTCAGAACTAACGAATCTCATCATCCAAAGGTTTAAAATAAAATGTTTAAATGAGGTTAGAGAGTCTAAATGTAAAAGTTAGAAGTTCAAGTTAAAACTCAAACAATAATTAAATGTTAGAATCTACTCACGCAATTTACCCATAGTAACCATCACCCTAGAATGCGTGAACATGTTATTTGTTGCACCATTCATGCAATAAACTCCCTACCTTATGAGGTAGCCTCTAGCTCATTACATTTCTTGTGGTAAACATTCTTGTTGTTTGTTAATGGTATAGCTTAGATTCCTTGGTACTAGCTTAGTAGCTAGTATTTGTTGGCTTGATTCTTTTTATTACTTGATTATTTCAATCACATTGTTACTTGTCCTGCCACTCTTACCCATCATTTCGAGTATTCTTACACGTAGTTGCTTAGGAACTAACAAGAACCTTAGTTTGGTCTACCATAATCCTTATGGGATCAATCCCCATTCACAATATTACAAATGACATCTATTCAATTGCTGAGAGGTTATGGGTAACTAAAATTATAAGTTGACTACGTTGCAAGATTATCACCATTAGTAGGCTACATTGATGTAGCATGTTGAGCCTTGACCTCTGCTCAATGGTATGAAACAATTGTTGAAAAGAATCTGTGTTTATGTTTTAATTAAAATTTATTTAAAATAAAAATAAAAATTATTTTTCAAATTCAACGAGGCCCAAAAGCCCAATTGATGCCTAATTGCCTTACAAACAATTGTAAATAATATATTCAGAGCTAAGCCTAGTAAGATCTATATAGTCATGAGCTCTTCCAACTGCATGATCTGAGTTCCCATTTTTTCTACATTTATTTTGTCTGACTAGATGTCCTAACTAAGTGAAAGACATCGATTTATGAAACTGTACTAGCTCCCTAAAGAGTTAACCACTACAAAGTCATGGGTTAACCTTTCCTTTGATGTCCTTACCAGTTACTAGTACCACTCCACAAACGGCCAAACCTTGCTCTTTCGTTTTTTTTTTTTTGAAAGAAAAATGCAGCAAACGACTACAAAACATTTTAAAGAAATTCTTTTACAGTAAACATTGTGAGAGATAACAACAGAAAAACGTATAACTATTAGTATAGCTTGTAGACAGACAAAAATACTTGGGAAAACTTACAAAAAATTATTAAACCTAGCATATACCCCTTTTATTTTCGAAAATCTATAATTTATCCTCCAAATTGTATGCTATGTTACTTTGCCTATTAAATTGTGGGCTCAAATATTCTGATCACTCATGAAGACTTGAGAATCATGCAAATTAATCCAAAAATCTATCTCAAGCAACTTCCAATCCAATTCCTCCTAAATACATATAATAAATTCTTTAGCTCCTGAATATTTCTATAATTATGTTTCTAATTAATACTAATATTTATTTTTAACATCTTCAATTAATTCAAATATAGAAGCATCATTTTTAGGAAAAATCTGGATCTTCTACATTTTTTTAGCAAGGCATACTGTAAATTATATATCATTATGTCTTTGAGATCTCGAAATATGAAAAAGAAGGAACCGAGCCAAACTATATGTAATTATTTTTTTTATTAAATTGTTAACCTAATCAATCTAAAACATTAGTAACAATATTTATTTTCTTTTCAAAAAGAAAGTGCATTTTAAAAATTGTGAATTCTTAAATTGCAGTGTTTTAATGAATGTACAATTTGATTAAATAAAGTAAAAATAAAATAAAATGAAATACACACCAAAAAGACAAAAAAAAAATTAATGAATGAAGTTATTGAGCATTTCCTTCACGGCTAGTATGATATTTAAAAAACTTCTTCCCGTGAGCTTTTTCACAGTAACCACGACTTTTTTCATTTTTTCCCCTTTTTCAAGTGGATATGCAAATTATTCCTTAAGTTCTTAAGCATGTTCTTTCCACTCGTTTGACCCCTAAACTTTTTCTTTTGATGATCAGATCCCATGTTTTGTCGCACGCTTTTTACATTTTATAAACAGTAAACCAGATGAAGATTTTTTTTTTTTTGCTTTTTTCAATGAATGGCTATTTTTTTTTTCAATCCTAAATATGTTCTTTCTACCTTTTACTCCTCAATTTGATTATCAGATCTTCAGTGTCAACTACATTTACCTTGTAAGCAACGTTTGTTTTGCACTCTTTGTTTTTGTTTAAAAAGTTATTTTCCTGCTTTTCCAAGTGAATGGGTAACTCTATGTTTCAACCTTAAAGTATGTTCTTTTCACGCTTTTAGTCCCCAAATTTCTCCATGTGATGATCAGATCCCCACTTTCTTCGTACCATATCTTACTATTCATAAACAATAAACCAAATGATGATGTTATTTTTTTTCTTTTATCGATGGCTGGTTAAATTTCTTTTTCAGTCTCTAAGTATGTTCTTTCTGTCTTTTTGGTCAACGAACTCTTACATTTAACGATTAGATCTCTGGTTTCAGCTACATTTATCTCATAAGCCACTTTGTTTTGCATTGTTTGGTTTCTATCTCTGCCCAATTTGTTCAAATTTAAGTAGCAAAAAAAGTTCCAAAACTATTTCTTTCATCTTCTCATTTTCTTTTTTTTTATAAAAAAATTATTTACTCTTTCTTTGATAAATTTGTGATTTGTTTGTCATGGGTTGTGAAATTGATGATTTACATTAAATGGTTCTACATTTTTCATTTTTAGCAATCTATATAAGTTATAAAATGATGCTAATTTTTTTCCTCATCATATCCTATTATTAGAAATTTGCATATAATCTCACAGCAATGTACGGGTCTAACATCTAGTTACGGTAAAAGCTATGATCCGTTCGGGAAGATTTGGAATTGGGATGAGGTTTTGTTGGTACTTTAACTCAACCTAACCTGCACTTAGGAATGATTAGTATTTGGTTCAATCCGAAAAAATTGAAAAACTAAAATAATTTGAGAATTTGATTCAATCAATTTGGTAATTCAGTTCAGTTTCAGTGGAAACCGAATAAAAAAATTTTGGTTTAAATTTAATTTCAGTTTTGGACATCGGTTAATTCGGTAACCAAATTAACCAAAATTTTTTGTTATCATATTTTTTTTCCAATTTTTTCATAGACAATAAAGCTACAGATCAACTCAAATTAGCTTGAATTTTATTTTCTTTCTTTCTATGGACAATAAATTTTTTATATTGAATGAAATCTGGAAGAAAAAACAATACCGGATCCCTCTCATTGAATCTCACTCTTATTTTTTTTTAGGTTAATTTAGCGTAGACCGAGTTCCGTTTTAAAGTTTAACTCATTTTATTTAGTTTCTTATCATTTAAAATTAAAAAACTGAATAAATCAATCAATTTTATTTAGTTTAAACATAATAAACCAAATGCTCACCCAGCACTCCTTAAATCATGTTGTAATAGGCGATTTGATTTCTGTTTCTCTCCGGAAAAATGAAGGTATTTCTTGGAACATGTTGTTATTAATTTATAAAATATGTGATTAGCGATTGTCTGGCATCCAGACCGCATAGCGCAGTGGATTAGCGCGTTTGACTTCGGATCAAAAGGTCGTGGGTTCGACTCCCACTGTGGTCGTACCTGTTGCCTGAGCTGAAAATGCTTCCATTTTTTGGGAACATTACCAGCAAAATACCCAAGGCAAGGTTTACAGAAAATTTCCTTGTGTTTTCTATTTCATAACCCAATATTGACCATTTTACCCTCGTGGTTGAGGACCAGTGTTCGCACTCTTTTGCGCCAAGACCAACGCTTATACATCCTGATTGCAGAGCATTTTTTTTAATATTTTAGTCTACAGTTTCGAATACCCGTCTTCTATTAATTTTGAATTTTTGATACTATCGATTTCATAACTAATAATCACTTTAAATTTTATCCTCTATATAAAATGTAAATTATAAGTGATCTGTTTTCATATTCAGAATTTGTTAAAAGTACAGGATAGAGGAAGCTACCATTGAAGGTTAAAAAATGAAGTACCCGCTTTGCAAAACCTTTGGTCTTCTTAAATTTATTTGATACATTTTTGTGTTCTAAAATTTTAATTTTCAATTTTCTTAAACATCCGGCAAAATCTTATTCCATAAAAAAGCCGTCACAATCTATTAAATTACTTTTTGACCGTGCAATACTGTAATTATCTTTCCAACGGGAGCGATAACCACAGGAAAGAGCAAACGGTGGCATGTTAGGGCTTTCCCCACCTTCGGTGCCGGCAGCCAAGGCGGCGATTTGTCTTCTCCCCCACCGTTCACCTCCCTATTTTCCCAGTTACCGGAACAGAATCGGCTGGAAATGCTCCCGACCCTGGCTTCTCCGACTTGCGCAGAAAGGCGACAAAGAAGGCCCAATGGACGAGTCCAAGGAGAAGAAACCGGAGGGTGAACAGCTGGGATTCAGCTTCCGGTGGGGGGATCTGCTGAATCCGGACCCGGAGAACATCGCGGCGGTGGGATTGACGGGGCTGCTGACGTGGGCAAGCGTGCAGGTGCTGTGGCAGCTCTTCTTCATCGCCTTGGCCATTCTCCTGGCAGCTCTTAAGTACTCTTTCATCGCCGCTCTCCTCCTTTTCATTCTCATCACTCTCCTTTGAATTTGATCTCACTCGAATTCTTCTGTAATAAACTCTCCTTTTGCGGTGGATGTGGAATTGTTTGAAATATTCATGGGACTTGAAAGAAACAGTAGTAGCTACCTGGAACAGTGTACATTTCCGGATACAAGGGAAGATTTAGGATCGGTAGAAGCTCTATGAAGGAAGCTTTCTACTTGGTTCACAGATTATCCACTTGAATCATAAATCGCTTGAATGCTTCATTAATCAGCTTTTTTCAACTTTCTTAATTTATACTCTAGTATTTAATTCAAATTTTCAAATATTTTCAGAACTACGAGATTTCATCTATCACAATAAACTGAAACTGAAAGTACGAACCTTTTGAACAGGGGATGAGAGTTTTACTGCCAACACAAAACTGAAAATACATTGAAAGCAGCAATCTTTATCCAGGAGCTGCAGGATTAGTTGAACAAAGTTGATCCATTTAACTCCATTGACTATTAACAACATCTACTGTAATTACTATTCAATTACTTAACGAGTAACGACATCTTCCATGAAAATGGTCATAAGTTCAATACTAAAAAGATAAGCATAGGTGCATAAGGAATCGTACTACTATGACTGATAAAATTAGAAAAACGGAGACTTTTAACCATTCTGTATCCAGCTTTGAACATAGACCAGGAGATTAACCAAGATACATCAACGGAGCAAAGCATTTCCTAGCTGCTGATGTTTTACAACTCATGTGTATGTATATAGTATCAAAGCCTTGCTTCCCAAACAAAATGCTCAAACTAGTAAAGATGGCAAGAGCTAAGTAAGGCAGTCACTTGGTCCAGTTTTGCGAGGAAAATCTCTCTTGCAGACGATAATCTCATGGAACATATTCAGCACATTTTCCGCTCTTTACCTGCACAAACATGGAATACAATATAAGACTTGACGAGTGAACTGTGGCGAGAAGAGTAGTAGCCAGCAGAAAGGGACGCTTGGACATTTTAGATAACACCACTGGGTGGGAAAACAGGCGATGCCAAACGAGCTGCATGTGCTGAACAGACTCCATTCAATAACCTAAGTTGAAGTGAAGGTGTGGGCAAGGCCTAATTTACCTGCCTTAAAAGAATGCTTAGTCTTCATCAAATTTGATCTTCTTCGGAGCAGGCTGAATGTTACCAACCTAAAGTGCAACAATCAAAATATTAGTACATCCACCTCGTGAACTCCAGGATCCAGAATGACATAAATTAAGCAGAAGAGGGACACTAGTAAAAATGCAGTCACAGACGGTTTTATACGATGCCATCATCTTCAAAACTCTTCAGAGTACCTGGCAACCTTAAAAATGAGTAGGTTAACTATGCAGGAAAAAATCTTACGATCTCTGGGCATTCATAGTCAATGCCAGCAGCCTCCATCCTCTTTCTACGCTTCTGATCACGTTTGATGATTCTTTGCACCAACTTCTGGTGCTCTTCTATTGTTCTCTCCTGAATGGTTCACCATATTAGATGACAAATAAATATACCTTCAGGCCATTATATGTCACAACACTCCACTGGTTTACCTTATTTTGATTTTGTCGCTCAATTCGCAGCGAATCTACAGGCTTATATCTAGGGTTATAACCTTTCCACCTACAAAGCATGCATATAATAAGTAATAGTTGGTATCTCGGGACAATTACCTTTGCTTCTACATCAATCTATTGTACGTCAGTATTATTTATGTAAATAAATTGAAAAGAATACAAGGATAATGATAGATCCTTGAAGACAAATATCTTGGCAATCTCCACCAAAGGAAGATAAATTTACAAACAAATGAGATTTGGATCTTTAAATTTCTCAGCGTAGTCAAATTTCTGTCATCACATGTACGTAGCAAAAAGTTGAGACAGATGACAGTGCACTGTGCTCATTGGTTATTCTTAACATTATTAGACTATAATTTTCCATCCAATAAATTAAATTCCAGTCCATTGCTGTTATGCATGTTACTACTTGAATGAAGGTCCTAGACTCAGTATCTTTTCAAGTAATATCTGTCTGGAATTAGAGCATCAGATACAAAGAAATTTTCAGTAGATAAGGGATCATGGTGGTAGATATTAGGACTTGCATGCAAGATATTAGACGACAAAGAATAAAAAGAAAGAAATTTCTTTCCCTTACAGCTTAGGGTGGACTTCCTCTGGAGGAATAGGATGAACTTGCAGAAGATGCTCAAACAGCAGATAATTATGCATACACTCAGCTACAACTCCTGCTACCTGCCAGACAAGGAAATAATGTTAGAAGATCTGTATACTAAGAGCAAACTCAAGAGATACAGAGAGATAAACAACCTCAGGGTCCTCAAATTCTATGAAGCCAAAATGCCTTGATTTTCCCGTCTGTATAACATAAGATAATAAGACAACAAACCAATGTTAGTAACAGAGATCATTCAGAGTCTGCAACTGAAAGGCAAAAAGAGCACAAAAACCCAGTGAAATTGCATTCATTTGCATTGCCTTCAATTCCATGGTGTAGTTCATTTGGAACTGAAATGAAATACACCATGGAAAATGAACTACACCATGGAATTGTATGACTGGACCCAGTATAATGCAACCAAGTAAACATGGATTAAGTGCGCAGAAGGAAATAAGAAAAAAAAATGTTGGGTCCAACGGCAGAATAGGCTTAACATGACTCTAAAATATATATCCACAAACTCTTGCATTGAATCTTCCCCCTACTCGAACACAGCTCTGAGGAGAGTACTATCCTAAAATAACCAATGTGACATCACATTCATGATTGGTCCACCAGTAGCCAATAATTCCATAGTTTTGCATATTTTCTAATTTACCCACAGATCAAAAGTGTAGAAGTTGACTGAAGTGCAAATTTAAACAGAAAGCACATAATACTTGCCATTCAATTCTTCCATGATTGAAAGTCATCACTCTCAACAAGAAACTCTAGAACTAACAAGGAATTCACAAAACAAAAAAGCAATCTCTTTGCAGTACTAAGGAGGTTACTCCATGCCACAATACATCAAGAAACCATAGAGTATCTAAAACAAGATTTGAAGAAAAAAAGACCAGAACTCAGGGTTTGAAGCTTCACCTTTTTGTTGCGAGCTATCCTCAATCTCTTGATGGTACCGAACTGACGAAAATAAGCTGCAAAAGAAAAGTGGCACGCACAGAAATTAGTTACAACAAGAAGCAGATTGGTTAGTACAGAACATGTCATTACACTGTCTAAGCTTCTCTCTTCGTACAAACGCATACCCTGCATTTCATTTTCATAGAATCCATGAGGAATGCGGCCAATGTACAAGACCGTGGCTTTGTTTCCTTGCGGTGGTTTGCTCTCAGGAATTTTACGTGCAGGGCCACCTTCCAATGGCTTCAATATGCATTACAGTGATCACAAATAAGATAAACTTATAGAAGAACAAGAATATCACCAACAAAAAAAAAAAAAAGAAAAGAAAAGCAGAATGGAAATCATACCAGAAAGTCAGGAGCTGACTTTTTAGTATCGGGACCTGGGAGCTGGGAAGAAGCCTTTTGTACCCTCTTCTTCAATGCCTTCTTCGCCTTGACACCCATCTCACTGAAAGGACGAGTAAGAAATATGAACACAAACTCTATACCTCGAGCCAATAATCTCATGGAGAAAAACCTAAAATGAAAATTTCAAACAGAAGCATTGGAACTTAGAAGAATTAAGCTGTTATTCTCAGGTAAGTCGTGCAATTGTCTGCAACACGCCACCGAAATAAAACCGATACGTGCCTGCTGTCGGAGAAAAAGATAGAGAACTAGGAATAGCACTTAAAGAAGCAGAATCGTATCGGCGACGCCGTCGGAATATAAGTGGCAGCGCAAGAACGGTTAGAAAGATGGAGGTGATAAAGACGACGCTAGGGCTCAAGAATGGTTCTGTAATGTCGTCTGACATAGGTTTTTTTTAAAAAAAATTAAATAACGACTTGGGCCTTTCATTGGGCTTTATGCAAACATAACGATCTGGTTCAGTCTAGGGCTGCGGATACAGGCCCAACAACTTCTGGTGTAACTTGTCAAGATGATTCCTAGTCTCTCATATTCTTAATCCTGCGAAATTAGTCCCCAATTAATTTTTTATTTGCAAGTCAGTATAAGATTTTGCAAAACCTTATAAAATCTCCCATAAGTATAGAGATAATTTACAAATAACCATTTTATTCTATTCCATTCACCGTCCAATATTGTTGCACATAATCCGGACTAGGTTAACCACATTCAATTCGTGGTACTGTCAATACATAATTAAATATGTGTACGTCTCTTCAAGTTTATTTGAATTTAAACAATTTAGAAAAATATTTATAAAATCTATATATACTATCTATATATAATTATATATATATAATAATATTTCCAAAAACAATATTTTTCTAAATCAACCACATGAATTTCTTAATCCGAAAAACCAAGAGACATTCTTCATAATATTTACTCTTATTTTAAGAGCGGTGAATTCCATGTTGAATAATCATGAACTTAACATGTTAACATTTATGTAATCTAATATATCCAAGTATATCCTATATTAGGCATAATTGGTTGACATATCAAAATCACATAATGTATACATTTAAATTCATATTATTCTCAAGTCTATGAAATAAATAATATTTACTCTTTCTCAATAGTTAAAGGTCTAAAAGTAATTGATTTAGTCATGTTCAAATATTTATCTTCATAAATATTCACATATACATTAGAAATCAATATTCTAGTGATTAGGATAAATTACTCTATCTCATATAGTAATGTCATATGTGCAATTTTTATAAGTAACTAACTCATGTATATACTTATAGATTGTGAATACATTTTAAAGAATTATAAAGATAAATCAAGTCCCATGTGGCATGATCTCCATCATCCATCAATCTATATATAATATAGTTCTATGGGTTTATCATAGTAAGAGATAAAGAAGAACCACATAACTTTTAACAAAGTTTAAATTGGCTTCGACAAGCACAATAAATCTTAATAAATCTTTCAACCTCCCACTTGCGATTCAAAGCCAATTGGCAACTATTCTAAGACCCATTTCCTTTACAAGTTTCTCAAAAACCTTTTGAGACTATGGTTTAGTCAGTGGGTCTACCATGTTCTCCATTGAAGCAATCTTTATGATGTTTGCATTTCCTCTTTTGACAATTTCTCTTACCAAGTGAAATTTCCTCTGTACATGCTTCATAAGTAGATGAGCACAGGGTTCCTTGATTTGTGCAATAGCCCCAGTGTTATCACAATATAGAGTAATTGGAGATTCTATACTTAGAACAACTCCAAGTTCATGAATGAACTTTCTGATCCAAACAATCTCTTTTGTTGCTTCAAAAGCAGCAATATATTCTGCCTCGGTTGTAAAGTCAGCCACTGTACTAAAAGCCTCACCATTCAGTCCATAAATGAATCCAGAATTTGATTTGCCATCATCTTGATCAAATTGAAAGTCAGAATCAACATATCCTTTTACTTCCAATGAACCACCACCATAGACTAAGCAATAATGCTTTGTCTTGTTAAGAAATTTCAGAATATGCTTAACAGTGGTCTAATGACCTTCTGGATATGTTTAATTTGTTATATAAGCGAAGCTTCGAAGAATTAAGCTAGTGTTCTCAGTTAGGTCATGCAATTATCTGCAACACACCACCGAAATGAAATTGATACATGCCTGCTGTCGGACAAAAAGATATAGAACTAGGAATAGCTTTCAGAAGTAGGAAGAAGCCTTCAAAATTGTATCGGCGACGCCGTGGGAATATAAGCGGCAGTGCAAGAACGGCTAGAAAGATGAAGGTGATGAAGAGAAAATGTTAGGGTTGAAGAATGGTTCAAGACTAAGTTGTTATTCTATAATGTTGTCTGACATAATTCTTTTTTTGTTAAATAACATTCTTGGGCCTTTCATTGGGCTTTATGCAAATATAACGATCTGGTTCAATCTAGGGCTGCGGATACAAGCCCAACAACTTCTTGTGTAACTTGTGAAGATGTTTCCTAGTCTATCATTTTTTTTTCCCTTTTTTCTTTTGATTTTTTTAGATAAAAAAAGGTTAGGGACCTCACAATTATGTGTTTCAGAAGGATACTTAGGTTAATCCACTGATTGAGAGAATATTTAAAGGTGATAGTAATGCGTTATTTCTAAATAAGGGATGTAACATGATCCTAACATTTCTTTTTTATGCAAGCCTATCTTATTACTCAATTTATATATACACATATACTTCATCATCTCTCATTAATTGGGCCTCTTGACTATATGTAGAGATTAAGAAAGCTATTACTTTTAAAAAGCAGTGATAATTTTTTATTTTTTGTATTTTTGCTTTGAGAAAAATGAGTCAAATAATTTGAAACTTCTAAAAAAAAGAAATAAAAGCTAGATAAAATGAGACGAATACATAGGAAGATTTATATCAATTAATATAGTGTCCATGGATCCCACATTTTTTTAAAGTATGAGTAAAATGTATGTAAAATCAAGTCATTTTGATTTTCTATCAAACACCACTATTCCAAATGAAAAATCTAAGAAAAAATAAATAAAATAATTTCTTGATGAAATGGAAATTGTTGAAACAAAATTTTGAGTCACTCATTGTAAAATTTGTTTGTCGTTGTTCTTTCTTATCTTAAAATCTGGTTTAAATGTGTATTAGCCCTTAAATATTAGTTAATTGATTTAGTTAACCTTTAAATTATGAGTCAACCTATATTAGTCGTTGAACTTCAAAAAAACAAGTTAAGCTTAAAAGTTTCAAGCAAGTTATTTCCATCCCTAATAGAAGAGAAATAGACTATTCTCTATTTGTTTTAGAGTAAAATTGTAAACTCTGTTATGCTTAGATTATTTTATTTTATTTTTAAAAAAACTAGAATTAGCATATTTATAGGCAATAAACCACAAAATGTGGGAGATCATTCTTTAATTTTTGAAAAATTAAATGAATATCTTCATGCTTCACATATAAAAGTAATAGTAATATTTCTCTTTCAAAGTTCACTTTTAAAGTTTCTAAATAATTTTAACGACTTATCAATTTAAATTAAATACAAAGTATACATGTTTAGTAACTATCGAAGTACTTTATGTTAAAAATTGATAAAATTTAATAACTTACTTCAAATTAAAATAAAAGGTTGCTCACAAATATAATATTTATTTGTATGTATATTATTAGGAATTAACTCAAAAAATTTTTATGTAGATGAGTACTGTGTTTATTTTTTTCCTTTGAATGTTTAGAAATTTACAAGAGAATGGCTATGAGAGAGATATTCTTTTTTAATAGTTCTTTTATAGTTTGAAGATTAACTTCTGATTGATCTGATTATAAGTTAGTCATATATGTAAACCCACTTTAAAAATATTTTAAATCCACCACCGGAAGAATGTAGTGTAATATAACATGAAAAATGAGTCTTTTTTTTTTTTTTTTTTTGCATATTTTTCAATTGGGTCTCTGACTTGCCTACTGTCTATCTGTAGTAAAAAACCTCCAAATTTACCCTCGATAAGGAAAATGACTTGAATACCATAGCTACAAGAATATAATAACTTCCGAATATATTTTTTAGCACAATGCTTGGGGCGCGGGGGTTGGAGATCAAACCGTGCTGTTGAAGGCTCTGGACAATGTCACCTATGAAGCTAATGGATTTACTCATCAATGTTTCTTCTCCGAAAGCTTCCAGTGAAGAAGAATCTAACTTTCATGTCGAGTTAAGAATGGCTTGAAAGTCATGAGCACTCCAATTGCCTCGATCACGTTTAGGATGAAGAAAACCATTTGAGTACCTGGAAGAAATGCAGCGTCCTGGCCTTTTTCTGCCCAATAAAATATATCAAGAACGGCATTAGTGGCAGCTATACATGCACATGATATTTACTTAGACCAAAAGAAACTGATCCTTGAGCAACAAGAACACAGCTCTAGCTCTTTGAAGATGGAATAAAAGTCTAGCAGACTTACAAGGAGCCACCTGAATGCTTTGCAAAGTCATGGCAATTCCATTCGCAGCTCCTTTTTGGCTTTGCTCCTAACACATTGAATTATCTTATCAGCAAAGTTCAAATGTACATCATGGCCTTAGTCAGCCGACTTGCAGGTGCTGAAACCCACAAGATAAAACAAAGGGAGGGATAGTGATTTAGATATCTACCACTGCACTGTTGTGCAGGATGAATAAGCTAGTTATAATGGAAACCTGTAGGTTAAACAGGAACTTTAATTAGCAGTTAATCAATCAATCAAGTAGTTCCAGGCATAATCGTGTTTCTGACTGTAGAAACCAGGTCTTGTAAGTTAGGCTTCTTACTGTTTGTTTCTAGGTACAAATCAGACAAAAGGCACAAGGTCAAAGTACATAAACTTGTCTGTTCTCACAAACATAACATTGCGTTTCAACATAGCAAGTGAAGTTTTGGATTATGGATTTAAAGACAGAACATTTTTCATGATAGAAGCAATGTTTATCATCAACAACATGCCAATGAAGGTGTAACTTTGCAAAAAAGGTATGCTAATTATTTGCATTTACAAGGAATCATAGGTGAGTGAGTAGAGAGTATTTATATAATTAACAATGAATTGTGTGATATGGGTACAGAAAAATTTGAAGGCTAAGACCTGCAAATCCAGAGGCCTGAGGTATTTAGAGCAGTAGGAATGGTAAAACCTCTTCCTCCTCAGGGAAGAACAACTAATTTATTTAGTAATCAACCAAGCTGGCTGGACAATTAATTAACTGCGACAATTTGTGCATGCAAATATGTTCAACTTCCTCTCTTTCCCCATTCTAGGAAATAAGAGTTACAAAACCTTTTTGATACATCAGAATTATCAAGGAACAGGGTGATATATACCTGATACTGCAAGAATATTTCCGACACCATCAGTTGAGTATTTCAAACCACCATATCTCCTAGTCCTAGGGCTAACCACCCATAATGAAAATATGAAAGACTAACTACTGCTGAAAATGTTTAATGTAACAGCTATGCTAAAACTTAGATACTGACTTTATTTCATATCCAGAAAGACAAATTGGATGACTAAGTAATAAATCTACAAGTTTCAGCTCCTCCTCATAAGTCATAATCAACACATAAATGGCTGATATAAAGCAAGGAATAGACTGACCATCTGAATATGCCATATCATGGAGGGAGAGAACAGTAGATAATTATGGATGACAATTTTTGAGAAGCCTTAGTTTTGAAGGAGTTCCTCTTCCTCCACATTAATTCTTCTGCTATATATTCACAGCCAAGCGATGGGAAGCATGTTCTAAAGGAGGATCACATGATTTAATTAGCATTACCTTTACCATGTGTTTCCTGTGATAATTTAGAATCTAGAATTTGATTTATCAGACTGACTGACTGTATCATTTCATTGCGATGCTACTCAACTAGTCCCGTTTCCAAGATTCTAGTACCAATACGCTCTCTTGTCTTTCCCTAATATTGCAAAAAGCAAATTGATTCTTTCCTCACTACAAGGAAGCAAGCCAAGCCAAGTAGGATATGTACCGGTAAAAGATAGATATTAGAAAAGAAGGCAAGAAATAGGGAAACCTGCAGATTAAGCTTGCATTGGACTTCTGAGACAAAAAATGAACATAGAAAAGGGGTGTTAAATCAGATGGAAAGGGATGCATTTACCTTCCAAAAATGGAATCCTGGGAAAATAATCACCTAGAGCAGGGCCAATAATCAGTCCCACGCCCAAGTAGGAAACTTCAGTTAAACGTAGTGCACAAAACTGAAAAAAAAACAACTCAGTTAAGAGGACTTGTAAAAGAAGAGTGAAGAATGGTACAAATCTTCATCTATATCATAAAGATGGACCTACAAATCCAGCATAATAACCAATGTCCTCCTCCCTTTTGGCAATGTGAAAATCTCTAATCTGCATTAGAATTGGTGAACCTGTAAAACATTACTGCATGCAACTATATGTATCCCTGCTCAACCATATGACTGTATCGAGTTAACAATAACTCACTATAAAATAAAGGTATGGGAAAAGGGAGGACACTGGCAGCACTAGACATTCAAAAAGTAAATGTATTAGAGACAAGTGATTGAAGTAAACCACATCAAGCCACTGGGAAGAGTCTAAGGGTAACGATGAAAATATCTCCAAACTAGAAATACAAATATGAAGCGGAGGAGCCAAACCAATCAGATCAGATGTCCAACTCTTTGGGTTACTCAACAAAATAAAAAAATTAATTGGCAGTTCATCACATTCAAGTGAGTGTAACCAGCCCCTGTAATAAGATTATAAGTTTTTGCATTTTAAGGACATTTTAAGTTTTTTTATTCCTTTATATTTATATATGTTTGTTTTCACGCATCTCAAGTACATTTTAAGTTTTTTGCATTAGAATATAATTATTTTAGTTTGAAATTTATAAGTATAAAAAAAACTTTATGCCCATGCCCATCACCTTGATCCATGATATTTTTTATATAATTTTTTGTTAGGTTAAATTAAATAAATAAGATTAATATTGCTATTCACTTAATTAAGGAAATCATGTGTAAGTAATATTAAAACAAAATAACGTTCAAGCATGTAACCAGCTCCCATATGAATCAACTTGTTCCACTTAAATATCATGAACTAAAAGTGTCATACATATTGACTCGGAATTTAGGAGTATCAATTTTTGTAAGTTTTTATTTAACATTTGTTGAGGTTGAGGTGGAGCAAACAGCAAAATAGAAAAGTTATAACTTATAGGCTGCATGTTAAATTCATAAAGGAAACCAATGATTAGCCAAAATCTACTACTGTTAGGTTTTTTCAATTTGATTCCTGTATGCGCCTAGATAATTGTGTAACAAAAGTTGCTACCATGTAACATGTCGATTAGTGTTTTCTATTCGAAATAAACATGCGCACTAATTAGAGCTGGTTGGAACATTATATAAAGTTAAAAGTGTTGAGCCACAGCTCTGGTTTAGGAAAGGATGGGGGCACATGGGCATGGTTGGGCAAAGGCTTGGAACAGTTGCAAGTTCTCATGCTCAGCCTCACCGCGACGCTGGAATTTCATAACCATGGGTCAGTTGAAGGGTTGTTCCTTACCTCCTAGCATTTTTACTTGTAATAAGTATTAAATTATCAGGCTGAAGAGTTGCAGTCTGAAAGGGAATTCAACTGATGTAAGATCCCAGTTAAAATGTCTAAGATTTGATAGTTCAAAATTTCCTATGATTTCCTAATATAAGAATAAATAATTCTGAGCTAGTAGCATTCACAAGTCACGAATTATAGTTAGTCTGATTAGTTGAAACACTTTGTGATAGTATAGAAGGGTAAAAAAAGGCACTTGAAGAGTTTGGAAGCTAGATGTCTGAGCTTGGTCGATGATTATTAGATTGAGGACAAAATAATTAAGTCCAGAACCACAAGTTTGTGGCAGAAGGAGGGCTGGCTTCTGATCTCATCTGAACGAGTTATGAGTGGAATCTAAGTCTCCATACTACTAGAATATGTCAACTCTTCAGACCTCACAAAGCTACAAATACAATACCATCTCTGGCCCCAGGCTGCCCCCATTGCAAATACAATTCCCTACTCGTCAAAAGACAGGGAAAAGACAAGACAAAAAATACTGTTGCTGAGCATGATCACTTCAGGGAAGACATCTGATCATGGTCCAGTGGAAAACCCAAGCTTTACTGTCCATCAAAACAGTGAGTCATTGTAGACCGACGATCAGCCCTATGGATTAATGGTCAATGCTCCTGCACTTTAATCCCAACTTCGAAGAGGTCATGACATGATATTCATACGGCTTGTGCAAAAGCTAAAAATGGCCATAAATCGCTGTTGCAAAATATACACTTGTTTATAGATTCCAACTTTAAGAAGCATTTGAATACATTGTGCTTAAACAAGCAGTTCATGTTCTTCCATGTGCCAGGAAGGTTTGCACCACCTTAAGCATGCAAGACTCTACAGCCAACGCTTCATTTTCCGACAAAAGATGCTTGGCCCAAACGTGGACTTGAACATCTCAAACAAGATAGGTAACTGCAATAACACGAATACTGTGATGGGAAGACTTGCCAGCAAACTCATTGGCAGCAACACCCGCATTCTTCCATCTAACAAACTACTGACAGCAGCACCAAAGGCTACAACCATCGCACTGACTGACAGGAAAAGGGTCAGAAGTCCCAGGATCATCTTAGCAGGCAAGGACTTTAGGAAATCTTCTTCTGCGTAACGTGATGTTAGTAACCCTATAAATGTTAGTGTTGATGCCAGGGATGCAAACAGTGACATTGCATAGGACACAATGAAAATGGTAAAACGCTTGCTGTGCCAGAACAAAGGGAAGCCTGCTGGATGTGGATTGGTGCTGCCAGGAATACCTAGGGCTGCAGCAAACATGATCATGAAGACTATGGCACTTACAATCATACAGGGCCTTGCAGTATCTTTCATCCATTCTTCACCTTTTCTCTTCAAATCTTTGTGGTTTTCAGTAAATACTTCGCGGGGTGTACGAAGCATGCATCGTTCTTTCTTGAACTTTGGATGAAGAATACTTTCCACTTCCTGCATGATCCATGAATAGACAAAAATGTATGCAGAATACAAACAATCAACGAGGCTGCTCAACATTTTTCATATCCAGACAGTGTAGTTTTCCAGTATATTCAATCAATCAAGTCAACCTTAGTCTCAACTAGTTCTCCCATATTTTCACAGCTGAAATGCAGTAGTTTACTAGACCTACAATTAAAGAAACATTCTGGCACAGAGAAAGAAACAGAAAAAAATAGTATAATTTCCGAACCCTCATCATACCTTGATAATTTATAGTATGGTTGTAAAAAAAAAATAACTCATTGAAAATGCATAAATGTGAAGGCAATTTTTTTCTTGATACATATAATGAGAGGCCAAAGGGGAATGGGAAATTGAACCTCAAAGAACAACCTCAAAAAATGGCCAATACGCCAAAGCTTCAAGTGGTGTAAAGGGAATTACCTTAAACCATTGCATCTCTCTCTGCATTTGTAAAGCTGCACCTGTAACTTGATCTAATTTAGCAGTAGGTGGTAGCATCCCGGCCAAATGTAACATGTTATTGCACATGCAGTCTCGCCTTCCTATTATATATTTCCTTGCACCAAGTCCATAAATAAGGCTGAAGATTTTTTCCTGACGATATTCAATTGCATACATAAATATCCCTCTTTTGTTCTTCCCTATCGTCCATAAAAGTGAAGGATTGGCTCTGATGACAGAAACAAGGAAGTCAGCATTTCCATGCATGACAGCTTCTAGAATTGCTCCATAGACCAAAGCCTGTGAAAGTTGTCTGATATTTAGAGCTGGTATTTCCTTGCAAATAAGGTCCAAGAGTTCCAGAGCTTGAACATGGATTACTTTCATATCGTACATTTTCTTGATACCTGATCATGTAACATCCCAAATTAAACGAACAAAAATTCAGGAGAAGATAACCAAATACAATTGCCCATAGAAGTGACTCTGAACAGCATATACCTAACAATTTAAGGCAGGCAGATCCCAATTCACAAAATAATCTTTTTCCTGCAATACTCAAAGTAAAAAAAAAAATGAAAAACAGATTCATCTTCTAATCAACAAAATGCAAATCAAACCGATCATAATCCAAAATATTAGGTGCATGGAAGCTCGGAACCCATGATTATTATCAGCTGCCTTTCTTTTTTCTTTGTTAATAACTCAATAAGACTGCTGAAAATCCTGAATGTTTATTTCATATGACAAAGAAAGTAGGCATTTTTAGTGAACCACATGGGTATAACATTTATTTTGTCAAAGAGAAACCTTTACATTACAAAAATTACCTAGTTTCATGATCTTTCCTTCATTGACATGGCATTCAACTGCTTTCTGAACACTAGTTGAGTTGTCACGTGTTATTCTGAGTGGCTGAACCTGTATCCCTTTTAAGAAAGATTGCTAAATCAATATATAATTAACAATATTACAAGGGGGAAAGTTTTAGGAGTACTTGACAAGAAAATATACACCATATGTGTGTAAAGTAATGTATTATCTCAGTATGAACCTTCTCATAATTTGATAAATGGCATTCTTCACCAAAACAACTTATGGTAGTATTACCTTTTTTCCTATATTTGAAAGAAAAAAATAATTCTCTTAAATTGGTAAAATAAGATAGTTACATTTCTCTTGGCCTAAAAACACATTCTACAAGAGCACTGAAGTTATGATTGGTGTGCAAACTGCAATCTTTTTATAGATTTCAGGGGGTGTTTGGTTCAGGGATTCTCGAAATCCTTGGAAAGTAAGATTGTAGAAGAATAACATTTTGGAAAGTGAGAATCTACAATTTTTAAAGTATAGAAATGATTGAGTATGGTAGGGAAAAGAATCCGAATAATAAGAATCCAAGAAATCATTTTCTCTATCCAACCAACCACAATATAATATGGATTCTTTTTCCCCACCCTTGATATTCAACAATATCTATACTTTATCAATTGTTACTTCCCAAAATGTTACTCTCCTACAATCTTACTTCCAAGGATTTTGAGAAATCCTGAACCAAAAGCTCCCTTAGTGTATTTTCCCATGATTCTCATAACCCTGTCAACGAAGTTTCACACAAATTTTTTCAGTCAGTCTGTGTATAATATTATAAGAATAAATGATCATCAAAACTCACTTGAATTTATTAATTCTTTGAAACCAAAGAGTAGATTTAAGTCCTTATTACACAGAATTTAAGCAATGGTAAAAAAGATAAATACGGAGGCAAAAAGGAACTAACATGAATACAGCCATCGCTGCCAAAATTTTAGCTGTTTGCCACCTGGGAATGCACAAGGCATTTGTGCCAATGCTAAAATGGGAGTAAGTCCACTTTTATCACGTGCCAATGCCAGCCGAGGATGTCGTTGAAGCAGATCCAAAGCAATATCTATTTCATTTTAACATGACACATTAGGAGTAGCCAGAAGTGAAGGATTATCTGTTTCATGAAGGGATAATTTCCAATGATTAGAGGGGAGAGAGAGATAGGGAGGGGGAAAGCTTCATTGAGGTTGATTTCCATACCAAAATGTTTAGCAAATATGCAGTGGACAACGAGTGTAGCTCCATGCTTCTCATTCTCTGCAGTAAGGCCCTCTAGTGGGGTGATAGGGTATAAATAACAAACCATATCAAAATGGTTGTAATTTGCAGCTAGTGTGACAGGAATCCAGCCGAACGAGCTTGCAATAGTGACCAGTCCTCCATTCTTCCTTAGCATGAAGGACGCAATTTGAGTGATTCCAGTGGCAGCTGCAGCTAAAAGAGCTGTTCCGCCATCCTTGTCTTGAATCTCCAAATCAGACTCAGACATCAACTGCACCAACTCCTCCACAATGTGAACATGTCCAGCTTCTGCTGCAACATGGAGTGCTGTAAGACCTCCGTGTGTAATTTTCGCAGTTAAGGCCCCCAGGTGATCGTCCAGGAATCTTTTGGTAGCGGCCCAATCTCCACTCTCAGCTGCTTTAAAGAGGCTATAGTATTGGAGATAGTCATTGTTTCCAATCCCTGCAAAGCATTGGTGGCTTCCATGATAACTGAAAACAGATGACAATGGTCCTCCATTTCCTATTTTCCTCAAAGTTACAGAACCGTTGCCCCTTCAATCTTATTTTCCTCAAGTTCCAGAGATTCTCAATGTTGAAACATACTCATATTTGATTTACCACACAAACAAGAAAAAGGTGAAAAATGAAAAAGATAAAAAAGGTCAATACCTTTAATCTATTTCAAATGGGAATAGCCAATCGAATATTCAAACCGAATTCTAAAGGCCAAAGACTGCGAATTTATCGTTCAAAAATTCTAAAGCATTGGGCGAAAAGAAATTAACAGGCGACGACCAAGGGTTGACCGGAACTTCTATGTACATGCTAGCGACCTAACTCTTGTCACTCTAATTCTCTAAGCCAGAACTGAGGTTGAGAAGGGGAGAGAAATGACCTGGGGGCTGCTGAGGCGGAGGGGCGAGATCATCGGAGTCGTCGTCAAAGTCGTCGTCGAAGTCGGAGTCAGTTGAGGAGGCAGCGCGGCGTGGTGGGTCCCTAGGGGAGAGAGAGACAAGAGGGTCAGCGGACATGCGAGAGCGATGGGAATCAGTGGAAGAGGAGACAGAGAATCGCTCCGCCAGTTGAGAGGGCATAGGGTCCAGGTCTCTCAAGGTGGCGGGTGGTCCGACTGGCTCATTTGCCGCCATTTGCAGAACAACCAACTTCACTTCCCTGATAAATATAGCAAAGCTGTATTAGATTAGAGGGTGCATTTCCCAGATTATTGCAATTTGGAACAAGTTTTGTTTTGGGGAATGAGTTGAGGTTCGGATTCGGAGCTTACTGGAGCGGAGTAAAGTAAAGCGAGAAGCTGGTAGACTGTACCGCCCCTTCCGCTGACTGAAAACAAGACCTCTGATGTGTACGAATCAGTAATTTCCAGTTTTCACGAAAAGAAGCGGAAAACAGGGTGGCCGCCTTTTAACTTTTAAAGTACCGCTGCGTGCGTGATGGAACCACGTGCTCCTTCACTTTTTCTTTTTCCCCTCACAGTGAAGGCTGCCCTCTCACTGTCTCACGTTACCCGTCTCAAGGGAACCCTTCCTTCCTACTTCTGCTAAATCTGTTTGCTCGAAAGCTTTGAAGCAAATCTTAGCTATTCAGATTTTGTATCTAAATATATTTTTCTTAAATAGAACCATAATTTAAGGTTAGTTGTTATGACTCACTTCATTTTATGATTTTTTTTGTTATTAACTAGAAGAATAAGATGTATGTTTTAAATGAGTTAATGAATAGCATTTACATCATTTTAATGTGGGAAGAATTTGAGTTTAACTAAACGTGGCTCAATCAATCTTTTCAGTTGAGATTTTTGTTCTCAAAGTATCATATTTTTATTTTGATAAATCGCGCACATTTTTTTAGTGACTAATGGATGTATTCAGCTAAAATTTTAACAATATTTTTAATATTTATTTTTATGTATGCAGTCTATGTAAATCTATAAACTAATTAAATTTTTGCACTTTTAAAATCAAAAACCACTTTTAGGATAGTTTTTGGTAAAAGTAACTATTCTTTATTAATTTTTATGCTAAATAAGGAAATAAATTTATAAAAATTTATGTCTTGTTCGTGCAGAGATTGGCTGAAGGTTGTTTGTGCTAGTTAATTAACTGTAATTAAGATAGGCAGATATGTTTTTCTCTTTAATGTTGAGCACGCAAGGGAGGGGTAATGCGTAAAAGTATGGTATAGAATGAGGTGAGGGTATAGAATTATTATAGGTGATAACAAACTAACTCCATGTGGGGCAAACATGCAACTACAACTGAAAAAAAAATAAAAAGAAAAATAGCTTAATAATAGATTAGCCAAGGCAATACCATTACAGAGAGAACAAATACAGCCAGAAAACGGGCAACATACCTAATAGCCGATTCACTTGTCTCCATGAACTTCCTATACATAGAAAAATCAATAAATACATATCAACTAATAGTACAGAGCATTAACCTGGAAATTTGAATAAAACAATAATAATAATAAAGCTATAAGAGACAGAAATCTAAACCAGTACAAAACTTTAGTTAAGATTGGTTTTGCACATTAAAAAAAAACCATAATGTACATTTTTCACAGAGACACACAGAGCCATTGTACATGAATTAACGCGCTCGTATATTACCATTTCATTCTAATTTTGAAATATACGATTAATCAATCATTCTTTAGATTTCGGTAAAAAATATAAAATGCCGAGAATTTGTTTTTTTTTTTACCCATTCTTTAGAGTGATCTTATTTTTTTTTTCACACCTTCACTTATCATGCAACAAAATAAGAACCTAATTTCAAAAGGCCAAAATACACATTCAACCCCTAAACTCAGTCAATTAGGACACTTACCCCCTTGAACATGAACTTAAGGCAACTCAGCCCCTAAAGTTGGTAAAGTAGGTCAGTCAAGCCCTTTGACTAGTACATACCATCACATGACCTCTAAAACCCTAACATCATCCATCAGCTCACACAATTTCCGTTTTTTCACATCTCTCTCTCTCTCTCTCTCTCTCTCTCTCTCTCTCTCTCTCTCTCTCTCTCTCTCTCTCTCTCTCTCTCTCTCATCCATTATAATGGCGCTGTGGGTCGCCGTTCATCGCTGCCTCTCAATGTGTGAACAGACTTAATCACGTGACCTACTAGCCCTTTTTCATCTGCACCTTTCACCCTTCCCCCTTCGTCATCCGCTGTCATTCGCCCTTTACAGCCTTTCGCCTTTGCTGTCCACTGACCTTAGCCCTTCGCCCTTCCCCACCTTTAGTATTTTGCCCTTTTCCCTTTACCCTTCACCATCTTTCATCTTCACTGTTCGTCGACCTTCGCCCTTCACCCTTCCCCACCTTTAGCCCTTCGCCCTTTACTGTTCGTTGCCTTTCACCCTTCATCATCCTTTGCCCTTCGCCCTTTGCCCTTCGTCCTTCGCTGTTCGTTGCCCTTAACTTTTCATATGGCCTCATTGTGTACTCCCACATGGCAGGTTTTCAATGCTAGAGGAAGACGAGTTGGATTCGGTGACTTGAGTGTTGGGGACTAAAGATTAGGGTGTAAGAAAGAATAAGAAAGAACCTTAGTGGCTTTTTTTTTATTTTTTCTTTTTGTAATGGATGGAAGTTAGATCACGTGCAGCATGTGCCAGTCAATGGGGTTGACTAGCCTACTTTGCCAAGTTGAGAGGTTGAGTTGTCTCAAGTTCAAGTTCAGGGGGGATGTGTCCTGATTAGCAAAGTTTTGGGGTTTTAGGTGTATTTAGGCCATTTAAAAAATTGAAAAAAATCAAAATATAACTTAAATATCTTAACTATCTTATATGCAATTTGCATAGTTTGGACATATATATATATATATATATATATATATATATATATAAAATTCAAAACCAATTGAAATTTTTATCATGAGATGAATGAGTAAATTTCATTAATGGTCTCTAACCTTTAGTCATTAATTCATTTTAGTCTCTAGCTTATTGAATGTTCTGTTTTAGTTCTAAACCTATTAAAACATTTCATTTTAGTCCTAAATGTATTGAAATATTTCATTTTGGTCCCAATTTAATGAAATTTGTTAAATTAAAATATTTATCTGATAAAAACTTTTTAGATCATAATTTTAACTATCCGATAACTGTCTTACAATAAATTTAATCTATATAATAAATTTTTTATAGTGAATGAAAAATTTAAATGACTTTTTTATCTCTCTTTAAATTGAACCTATTCATTTAGAAAGAAAAAACTATTAATTTAAATTATCTATTTACTTTAAAAAAAATATTAAACTATTTAAATTTACTGTAAGACAGTTACTAAATATTTAAATTGGAATTTTAAAAGTTTTTGTCAGACAATTATTCTGAGTTAATAAATTTTCTCTGGTGAAGAACGAAAATGAAACAATTTTAATTGGTTTAGGACCAAAATACAATATTCAATAGGTTAAAGACTAAAAGGAAACAATGACTAAAGGTTAGGGACCATTTATACATTTTTCTCTGGGATAAATTTATCAAATACCACACCATCGAAAGCCAAAAACTGGAACCGATACAAGTCTAGTAGTTTTTATACTATAGATCTATATCTAATTAGACATACTAATCTATCATTTATCTCCCTATATATAACCCATAACCTAATAAAAAAATTGACTAATTTACCTCTAAACCAAAACTTACCATCACTATTAAAAACCTACCTCTGTCACCACTTACACCATCGCCGCCACCGCCTCCTCCTCTGACGAACCATCATTGTCTCTAAATTTTTCCGTTATCATTAACATTCAGATCTCGTAATAGCTCGCCTCTAGATCTCATCGTCATTCACTGCCTTTCGCCTCCAGGTCATATTGTCTTTCGCTTCCGAATCTTGCATCGTTGATCACCTCAAAATCTTAGTGTTGTTGCTTGCCGGATTGAACCAATTGTTGCCTTCGGATAGTGTTCCGTGTTGCTTTCGAGCCACAAAAGCATCTACAATAAAATATAAATGTATCTAATATAGTATGTGAAAGTGTCTGCAAAGTAATATAAAAATATTTTATTATAATGTGAAATTAAAATGTCTGAAGCTATAAAAGTACATGTTTGATTGAATATTGAAAAAAATCTAAAGAAATGAGTAAAAATATTTGAACAAAAGATAACTGAATCAACTCATGAACAATTTGTTATCTTCAGAAAATAATTGCTTAAAATAATAAAAAAAAGTGTTTGAATAAGTAATAGAAAGTGTCTAATTGAATATAAAAAATTACTTAAAGAAATATATAAAAGTTTCTAACTAAATAACGTGTGAATAATTAGTTATCTTTAGAAAATAAGAGTCTAAAACAATTAAAATAAGTGTCTGACTAAATATATAAAAGTGTCCAAATAAAAATGTAAAAATGTCTAAATAAAAATGTAAAAGTGTCTAAATATTTAAAGAAGTGTTTAAATAAAGATATATGATTCAATGAATAAACAAGTGTCTAAATAAACCTATAAAATGTCTAAAGTGAAATATAAAATTGTTTGCACAATAATCAACAAAAAAAATTATTTTTCTTTTGAAAAACAAATTAGTCTTCACAGATCTCTCATTTTCCTCTTCTCCTTATCATCTCTCATCTCTTCTCAAGAGCCACCACCCTCCCTCCACAACCATCATCTTCATAGTCACCACTTTCATCATTGTTAGTCATCTCACATTGAATCGTATTGAATCACCTCGAATCGCCTCACCTTAAATCATCACCACACCATCGCCATTGTTGGATTATCAACTTCAATCCCCCTCATATTTCAAGCTTGTCATCATGTTGTCGGATTTTCAGGCTCATTGCATCGTCATCGTGGTGCTGTCATCATCACCTTGTTGGATTTCAGGCTCATCGCATTGTCGTCGTCCCGTCGCCAGACTCTAGGCTAATGATTGCCTTGAATCTTTAGTGATGGTGTGTCGTCGTCGTTGTCTCGTCATCAACTTGAATCGGCTCAGTGTCATCGCCATCACACCATACAGCTAATGCCACCTCTGTAAATCAGGCGGACCTTTCATCTTCTCCCAAAACTTGCCTCAAAACTCAATGAATTGCTAAAGAGATAAAAATTATGAGAAATTTTCTACAATAAAATAGGTAGAATTATAAAATCAGCACTATATCTAATTAAATAAATTAGATATATGTGCATTATATCAACTGTACAAGTTTAGCCCCTGAATCGAAACTGTGGTACAAAGAAGCTGAACGCTCCAGACGAAGCCACGTGACTCTGAAAGCTGAAAACAGTCGACACGCGTAACCATGCACCTCTCCTCTCTCCCCTCTATTTAATCTTATCAGGAAAAAGTAAAAGAGCGAGAGGTTGATATCTGCAGGCTCCATCTCTCTGCAGGCTCCAGCGACGTGCAGAGGATTAGACAAGAGCGATCATAAAATGGAGGTCCATAGGGAAAGAAAGGAGCAGGAACGAGAGGAGGCTGCCGGCAGCGATTCCAGGACGCCCGTCGAGACGGAGATCAGGACCGAAGCTCTAGATCCGCTGGCCAAGGTGGTGATAAACGGAACCGTCGTCACCGTCGGCGACGAGAGAAACGGTGGCGACTCTGGTGGCGCCGAGAAACCCGAAGACGTTCTGGCCTTCTCTAGAGCAGTCAACAAGATCGACTCGTCGCTCGAGTAGCTAACGACTCGGACCGTGCCTGTCCTCTTCACGATCTAGTTTCCATCGAATCGTTAAATTAGTTTCTTTCAGATCTCTGTGAACTGCTTATTTTAATTGATCCTATAGACACAGTTGGTCATTAAGTAACTAGAAAGACAAAATACCACCTTTCGTTATCTTTGAATAAAACTTGAGCCCTGTTTTTCTAATTCACACATAAATATTTATAAGATCAAGGTACACTACTTTATTGCAGAGAGAATTAGAAAATGGATTATGAGAAGGCAGGGAGCTCTGTAACATTTCCAAGAACAAGACAAATCTAGGGATGATAATGGGAGGATTGGGTGCGGACACCTTTATCCGTGTGAAAAATCTCACTTATATTTATAACCCATGAGTAATTTACACCGCAGATAACCTGCGGTTTAAATTATATTTTTTTAATTTTATAAAAAAAATTATGAAAAATACATATAAAGTTATTGTTTATATATAATACAACAAAATTATAAAATACAATAAAATCATAATATACATATAAGAAAAGGTAAAAGATGCAAATAAACTATTAATCTTTTTACCTCAGTGTATATCATAAACTGTATTTTTTTTTTATAGTTAAACCACCCACTCATATTTGTAATTGAGTGAAATATAATATTATCATTTTTAATTTATAGGCAATTTTGCCACTCACGGAACTAATAGAAAGAATATTCCTTTTTCTTAAAAGTATTCTGTTAAGTATATAAATAAAAAAGCAATGTAATTAGCTTCAGCTTGGGAAAATTACAACATATATTCCTAAACTATATTTATTGATACATGTGGATTCCCAAACTAAAAATAACAACACTTAGGTCCAAATCCTTCCATTCCACTTACACTTGTCATCTCAACTTCCACCGTCTTCTTCTCCTTGATGCCGGCACAACCACTCTACCCCATTAGCGCTCTGTCTCCGACAATTAGTTTCCCTATTAACTGAAACCCTAGACCCGTTTTCTTCGATTCCTTATAAAATCGTCCATGACGCTGATATATTCCTTATGAAATCATCCATGGCACCGCTTCATCCATGCTAAATCCCTTATTTTCTTTGATTTCCTACGAAATCATCCCTGTGAAATCTAGACTCATTTTCATTACTTGGAGGCTCGTGAGGTTGAGAAGGGATCAATTTGATATGGGATTGATTTGCGGTTTAGGCGCAAATTCAGGTGCCGGTGAGCAGAAATAAGAGCTGTTGGACAAATAGAGGGAGATGAGGAAGACGATGGTTGAAGAGGGAGCAAAAGAAAGTTTATGGGGGGATTTGTACCGTTGAACAAAAGTTTATGAGTTAAGTTAGGTGTTTTCTCTTCTTTTTTTTTTTTTTGTGCACAAGCTTGCTACTTATATAGCCACATCTGTTGCCACATCATCAAAATTTCTCACATTATCATACAGCTGGACAAATATAACAATAGTGGCTAATATCCATTAATAATGTAACGTTTGTGAGCGATTTAATTGTAAAAAAACTATAGTAGATAACATACGCTGAGGAGAAAAAAATTAGTGGTTTATCTGCCCCTTTTGCCTATAAGAAAATATTCGATGAAAATTAGTATAAAATATTAGTTAAGTGTAGGTGTTGCACTGATTATAATTAATGAGTAAAAAATTTATACTCGTGGATTTCGCGGGCAGGCGAGACAGATTTTCCTGTAATGGATACCTCTACCCACTACCAGCCCGTACCCAATAAACATATGTGATTTGTTACCCATATTCATCCCATTGTGAGTATTTTTATCTTTTTACCTATCTGTCATAGGTTACAAATCATAAATTTCACCTACCTAATTGTTATTCCTAGATAAATCAGTGAAAAATCATTCAAAAAATTAAACAATTACTCTCTATAATTCATTTGAAGTTATAATTGTACCACTAGAGATTTATATGTGTTACCAAACTGTAGATTTTATCATTTCTCGAGACTAGGCAGATGGAAGTGAAAGATGTCTACAAAAAACTTATCATGTGGCGGGTATAAGCTAATCACAGGAGTTGATGAATCCATTTAAGCAAATTCAAGAGCTGAGTTGGCCTGAATCCAACTTTAATGTGTAAGTGTCCTGATCAACCAAATTTAGCAGATCAGGGTGTTTTGGCCTATTACAAAAAATTACATAATAGTTATTTTTTTTTCTTTTTGGCCGAACGCATAAAAGTAATTGAGAAAGGAAGAGTAATTAATTCAGATCCAACCAAGGTGCAACAAGTGAATTTCTTGTCTGAGAGCAAAAAGAGATGAGGACGAGACAGAGAAGGGATGGGAAGCGATTGGGATGAGTACTGACGCAACAGAATGAACTGAAGTGAAGTGAAGTCATCTCCCGTCCACTCCTCACCCACACCACAAGCTTCCTTCCCATCGTCTGGACTCCATCTCCGTTTCTCTGTATATATATTCCAGATGCACATGCACATAGCCCTCATCTTATCTGCCACCACTGCACTGAAATAACAACCATCTAATCTTAGACTACCCTTCGGCTTCGAAACCCTAAACAAAATGTCAAGTCTTTGGGTTCGACATTTGTCTTGTCCTCCACTTCCAGTGAATCAACTTGTCATTGTTGTCAAGTCAACCCATTTAAACTTCATATATTGTGATGTGCTGATCGATCTAGTTAGGCGCCTAACTCATGCTCATTTAAACTTCATTATATGTTGTGATCGGCTAATTGGGCAACTAAGCACTACCATATTTTGAGAAGGGGACTATGATCGATCAATGGACTGGCTTGAGCAGCCATTGGATGAGCATAGCTAGCTAGGCCCCATAAACCAACGCGTATATGTGTATCCAAGATCGGTAATCATCACAATCCATGCCATCAATACCCTTTTAAAAACGGTAACATTTGGGGAAGCTAATACCTACCCACTCTTTCATATTGTGAGACTTAAACTTCACTCAAGACTCCCAAGTCTTCAATTAGAAGAACTTAGATTATCAAAATCTGAATCATATCTCGAGTCCTTAGGTTTTCTGAGAATCATAAATCATAGAATCGTAATGAATCTTAAGATTCTAGAGATGATGAAAACTTGATTAATATATAGGAGCTTAAGTGTGAGAAGATAAAAAGTTTATACGTTATTAGAAAGAAAAATTGTAAGAGAATTTTTTTCCTTTTGTTGTATGTTAACCTTTAGAATATGTTTATTGTGTTTCCAATTCGGTTTGTTTTGACTTGAATCCAACAAATTCAAGACTAAAATCCAATCCAAACCTTAATATCTTAAAATGATTTAAGTCTTACTTAGTTGTTCGTAACCAACAATTAAAGGAAGAAACAATGTGCTTTTACTTTACATGTATAGCCAAACAAACTCTACTTACACTACTAGAAAATACTTCATATGTCTCATATTCTTTGCATAATTTTCTATTTTGGGACATTTCAAATTTTTTGCATCATTTCTTCTTTTGATAAGTTTTAGGTGTAAAATGTCCATTATACCCTTGTTTCTTCTTTCAGGCCTCATCAATTCTTCTTCTCTTCTTCTTTCAAATATATCAAATTCTTCCGAATCTCATCCAATCAGCGACATGGGCACTTAAGTCGAGCCATTAAGGGTATGGGTAAGCTTCAATTTTGTGGGAATATTTGTTGTCCTCCTCTGCCTCTGATTGCTTAAATTGAGTGATTTGCATCGCGGATAATAGTCGATGGAATTGTAAACTTGTAGAGGAAGAAGAACAGAGACTAGAATCATGTCAACGGGAGGCCGAAAGCTTTCCCATATCTAGGAAGATGGTCGAGCATCATGCCCTTGACGCCCGATCATTTCGTCTGCAATGTCCATTTGATGTCGATCAAGACCATCCGTGGGCATGATGCCCTTAATGAGAAATTGATTTTGAGGAGGCATGAAGAGTCTAGCAACTATGACCCTAAGAGGAAAAGTTGGTCTGTTTGGTGAAGAGATGCAAGGAGCTTTAGAAGGGGGAGAGGAGTGGCAGAAATGTGTTGCAGCGACGTGAAGACACAAGGATGGGGAGGATAACTTTGGAAAAAGAGAAACAGTTGCATTTTCTTGATTTGCATGAAATTCTATTTGGTACACACAAAATGAAATAGAGGGAGTAGATATTTTCTAATAGCCCTTTTCTGAAGACTAAAGCAATCCAAATTTCCAAAGTTGGTAAGCTGTGAGAAGTTTTCGGGTTAACATATTCTGACAGGCAATACTCTCTAACGGATTTCTTAGAATTTTCCAACAGCTATTAGTTGGAAAAGTTTCCCAAGTATCAGGATAAATTTCCAACGGTTGCCTTGTCAAAAGATTTCCCCAAGTCTACAGTCACGTTTCCGATGGCCATGTATTGTGGCCCAGTATTTCAGCTGAAAACAGATTGAAGGTGAAAGAAAATTGCAAAAATTGCTAGAGCAGGTACAGCAGTCTGCGACTTGGATTGTCTTCTTACAAGTTTCTCCACAACATTTTGTAATTTGCGACTTGGTTATACTCTATAATGTAGCATCAAAGAAGGATCATATCAGAGTAAATAATGTATGATGAAGGAAACCTATTGCTGGCGAAGAGACGAGAGGACTACATCTTGAAGGGAGCTGTCTCTCTGCATTGCATCTTTGAACTCCTCAAAAGACACTTTCCCGTCACTGTTAGCGTCCATCCTGTCAAATATTTCATCCAGCTTCCCTGGTTCAGTGATATCTGGCGGAAGGCACTCCTCCGGCAAAGCCTGTTCAACAAAGTTAGATCATTTGGCAATGGCAAATTTCATAAGCAACTGTTATAGTGTATTTTCTCAACTTACTCTAAGCATTGATGCCAACTCTTCCTTTGTGATGGATCCGGATCGATCTGTGTCATACATCTGGAAGCAGAGTTGAAGAGCATCATTCCCTGTGGAGTTCCTGAGGCTGGAGAATCCGCAGATGATTTCCCTCATGTCCACAGTTCCATCACGGTTGTTGTCAAATAGGTCAAAGATACGAGCGGCTAGAGGGACCAATGAGGGCATGTTCATCACTGCCAAAAACTCCTCAAATTCAGGAAGTGTTGCACTGCCACCTGCACATCTGCAGAAAGCAAAATTTGTATATATTCTTGTCCTCAAGGAATATGAGCATTGAACTCCAATTTACAAAAAACTGAACATGTTGATGTTTGGCTAGTCATCTGAAATGGAAGCAAAATCGGGACAAACCACACTACTTTTAACTGAATACTCACATTCGTCTGAAGTTAGTCCTGAGGTTGCTGATTTCTTCCTCTGTAAGGTCATGGGATCCTAGCAGAGATTTCAGCTTCTTTGTCCTCAAGGCAACCTTACAGCTCAACACACTTGCAATAGCTGCAGCACGAAGTTTGCGGCGCGCGTTGAAGCTGTGCAGCCTTGAAACAATCTCTGCGTCCATTTCTTCATGCTTTGCTGAATCACCTATTACCCATGGATGACAGAGAAGCTGTCCAAGATGGATGTCAACAAAAACTGAAATTGTTGGCCTCATTAATACATTAAGCAGCAAAATCAGCTAACCGGTCCCTGCTCCCCTTTTCTTTTCTGTTTTAGTTGCCTTCAGTTTAAATTTCTTTCATATCATTTTCTTTTTCCAAAAAAAATGAAGTTCTGCTCATTAACCTCAGGTAGAATCATAAAGATTACAAGTTCTTCTAGGAAAAGGTGTACTGCTACTGCAAAGACTAAAACTTTGTGGTAGAACAGAGCACACATGCAATGGTAAAGTTTACTCATGATTTCTGGCTTGGATGATGGTAAAGACGCTGGGACAATAAAGGATATAAACAATAGGCCTCTCTGGACTTAACCCTATTAGGACTCAGAAGCCTTTTATCCTGATATAAAAATGAAATTCATTTTTGCCATACTTGTTGCGCACTTGGTCTATTATCCGGATCAACTTGGAGCAGATCCTGAATCAACTGCTTAGCTGATGGAGAAATGTTCTTCCAGGTCCTCTCATGAAAACTGAATTCTCCCTGCAAGTAATGCAAAACTTTCAAACATCAGCAGAGAAAATATGCTGCCAGGAAAGAAGGGGGAAAGAATATATGTTTCACATTGTTGAGAATGAATTAAACAAAACATACGGCCATTATCATCTGTTGCTTTTGCCTATGTGACTGTGCAATAAAAGGCGGATACCTGAAACACAGACAACGATTTACTATCTACTCCAAGCACAGAAGTCTAGTAATTTGAAAATATAGGGAATAGAATTTCTCAACTTGCAACTCAGCGTAAAGACTACTTTCTTATTTCTAAATGTTGTCAACTGCCCAGTTCCTCTTTGGCAGACTCACAAAATAATCAGATGAATAGGAAAGAAGTTGCAATATACAGTTGCATATACAACAAGCAGAAACAGCTATATACCCGGATAATAAGATGTATAAGATGACTCCTAGAGCCCACATATCAGTCTTGGAAGTTATTTTGCCCTGTGAAAGAGCCTCTGGTGAAACATAATCTATAGAACCAAACAGACCAACAACTGGATCAGTAAACTCTTCCACAGAACTTAATCCAAAGTCCATGATCTTCAAAGGAGAATCTTTGCTGCTATTCAAGAAAAGGCAATTTTCTGGCTTCAGATCCCTGTGAATAATATTTGCCCTGTGAAGAGCTTCTAATCCTTTCGCAAGTTGCCTGATAACAGCTGCAGCTTCAACCTCACGGTACCTTTCTTGTGCCACAATCCTATCAAATAGCTCTCCCCCAGAACAAAGCTCCATAATCAAGTGCACACCATTTTGATCCTCATAAACATCATATAAGTCCACCACATTGTTGTGCGGTGAAACACTCTCCACAATTTTTCTCATTACCAAAATCTCATTTGTCAAAAGGGCATCAGATACAGAAACCTGCTTCCATATTGGAAATCCAACAGAATCTTTGCGGGTATTACCAGATAGTGTTGGGACACCAAATCTTTTTAGCGTTTTGATGGCTACCTGTGTCTCCCCTCCATCTGCTCTCTTGACACCCTTCCTCACAATTGAAAATCCTCCTCTTCCTAAAACATTCAAGACTTCGTATTCATCCGACAGTTTCCTTGCTTCCTGGACCATAAAAATTAACGGCTCAGTACAAGTTTTTTAAAGGAAATGCGTGGAGGAGATTGTTGTTATATAAAGAGGAGTTGAAACAGCCAACAGCATTCAGATTCTCAATCACATAAAAATTTGAGAAACACTGAAAATGAAAGAGATACAGGAAGGTGGCTGAAAAAGTTGACAAGGGTATGGCAAACTATTTCTCTAGGTCAATTTGTACTTTAATACCAGAAAAAGACCTAAAAAAAAA
This sequence comes from Aquilaria sinensis, assembly GCA_005392925.1. Classification (NCBI taxonomy): domain Eukaryota; kingdom Viridiplantae; phylum Streptophyta; class Magnoliopsida; order Malvales; family Thymelaeaceae; genus Aquilaria; species Aquilaria sinensis. The sequence continues at coordinate 239,027 of SMDT01001185.1, forward strand.
AATTTCATGACTTAATCAGATTCTATTGTGGGTTCACCATAAATCAAGAACATATTTTCTGAATTCTAACACATCACATGCAAGTAGCCACAATCTTTCCTATGGTTTTGTCAATGGATGAGTCTGCAACAAGGTTTACCCTTGTTTTATTTTCCCAAAGTTTACACGTTATTTTCTAGCAAAGAAGTTAATAAATAGCTGATGAATTAGCCTTCCGCAAGAATGCTTTTGTATGTTGTCAGATGAAATTGAACAGTGAAAACTTATCCTGTTCTGCATCCAACTTATTCCATTATGAGAAAAGAACTTCACTGAAAAGGTATCAAGAACACAATAAATATTCAGCACCCAAGTTAATCGTTTTCTATATAATATGAAAACAACACCAGCACCAGGTAATGATATGACAGAAAGGTATAAGAAACTAAAATATATGGCCCATTTATCTCAGGTCCTCGTAAAAAAAGAAATAGATTTTCCATCAATGCATCCTTGCTGATAGAGAAAAAGGAATGCACATTTACATCGGTTGGCACCATGAGCTAACACTATGAGACCCACCCTCCCCCATAACATCAATATCTTATTCGTATTCCTAAACCTGGACAAAAGGAAGTAAAGATCTAAGATGGAGCACATGCTAAACATGAACAAGATATTGTTTCATTATCAAGTGATAACAGGGAAAGTAAGATGTTTCATGAGTCATGATCAAAGAATGCAAAACCAGACTTAGAAAAGAAATAATAATAATGATGATGATGATGATGATGATGATGATGATAAGAAACATTAGATTTGAAGACGGAATGGAAGAAAAACCATATAAAAGAACACTGCTCCATACCTCCATTGGAATGAACTGAAGCCTTAGTTGTGCAATGACATAACTGATCTTTTAGCCAAAATCGGGTGCCTTATCAAACTTGGTATGCACGGAAAGCCACTCCTTGTGATAAGACTAACAAAGGTAACAGCAGCGAAGGAGGAGTCAGCCTTCCTCATGGAAATCATTATGAACAAGAAAAACCAAGACAAGCAGCTAGTCCAACACTCATTAAACACTGTTCAGGAATCAGCTAAAAAGAATATATTGGCATTTTAGGGAACTCAACGAGCTAGGAGAAAATCTCCATGCCTTGCAAGCAAGCTCGATGCGTTCCAGTGGCAGACGCGGGAAAGATGCCAACAAAGAAAATGCAGAGAGGGCCTCTTTTAGGGACACTTAATTCCATTACCAAAGTGGGGTTAGCATAAAATCCAAGTTGCACGAGATTTAGCAAAGAAAACAAACATGTCCAGAACCAATCACCCAAAGCTATGAAAATCATCAAAGACGAAAACCCATCTTTCAGAAAAAGAAAAAAAAAACACCCATTTCTATTTCTAACTAAAAGCAAAATGTTCGAATTCAGTATAAAATCAGTAGAACAGAGTATGTAATTCTCAATCCCGACGACTCTGAAGTACTTACAGAACATTCTCCCCCTACCAGAACGAGTGGGACATGGATGGGATAGCTTCTTCTTCATCTTCCTGAGTAGGTGAGGTCAACGATGGAGTTACACAGAAGTGAGAAGCGAATGGGAAAAACAAAAGAAACAAAAGGGAAGCGAATTGGTTGACCGCGTCCTTGTCGTGTAGCTCGTCAGCTCCCATCCCAGATGGATTATTCTATTGTCGCCGCTTGAATATTGTATTGGGCAAGTAGACATTAGTAGAGAATCTGACGCGGTTTCAACTCCCCCATTCAACAACTCCTCTCCTCCCCTCTTACAAGATTTTGCTTTTATGGGGGAAAAAATGGGAAAGGACTCCGACGTGTACGAAATCTAGGAATTAATTTCGGCAATCATTTCATTTCGTTATCGGCGCAAGTTATTTGTTTTTCCTCTTTGGATGCACCCCAACCGGCGACCGGTTGGTTGTGGAGAGCCGCCAAAGTTTGGATCTATTCCATGCGGTAGGGCCCTGTCAACATTACGGACAGACATTTTCCCGCTTGCCCTGCTCCTCTAATTCCAATTCCAGTTCACTAAACCATCGCTTATTTATTACTAGGTGGAATCTATTTAGAACCGTACAGTGCAGGGCTGGCACTGGCTCGGACTCGGCTCCCACTTGAACTTAGATACTTTGATACTATTGCATTGCAACTATAGGTGTTTAGTGGGCCGGTCCTGACACGGCCCGGCTCGGCCAAGACCGGCACGGCACGGGCCCGCCAGAAGACCGGCGGCATGTGGGCCGTATATGGGCCTGGAGGAGGAGGGGGGAGGGAAGTGGGCTCGGCACGGCCCAGGAGGCGTTTTGGGCCCGGCACGGCACGAGACCGGCACGGGCCCGGCCCGGGATCCCGGCGGCGCAACGGTCAACGAATTTCTACCAATGTTCCGAAAAAATTTTAAAAAAAAAAAGGGAAAATGACAGCTTCAGTCCCTGTAACGGCTCCCAGCCCTTTTTTGACCCCAGAAATTACATTTTTGCCCCCTCAAACAACTATTTTCTAAGGGTTTTTTAGGCAACAAAAAATAAGGTATTCCCCTATAAATAGGGAGGCCACTTTCACCATTTCTTCACACCAATCTTAGCAATCTCTCATTCTCTATTACTATATTCTCTGATTTCTTTGAAGCACTCAATATTATTTTCTTCATTCTCAATCAATTCTCAATTACTTTCAAGCCTCGTGATCTACTCAATTTTTCGTCACACAAATGGCATCAAGAGGAAAGGGAAATGCCTCAAGCTCTTCATCCCGCACCGGTTTGAGGTCATTTTTCTATGGCATTTCCCGACCGGCGACCTGTGGGACTCATATCCAACAAACTGACGATGACGAGCAATTCGATATGAGTCAATACGACTTGGGCCTCGACGATCAACTTTCTGATGACGACGTTGAGGAAGTGGAGCCCACGGCAGCAGGGAATGTTGGTGGAGGAGATGGTTCTGAACAAACCCCGACAAGCCATCAAGCCGAACTTCTGCCAGAAGGTAAGACGGCGAGGTGCACCGCATGGGTTTGGGAGCATTTTGACCAAGTTTTTGAGAAGGATAGTCATGGAAACAATGCGAGGTTCGCACAGTGCAAACACTGCAAGCAAAAGCTCTCGCACAAGAAGAACGCTGGCACAGGAACACTGAGACGTCACATGGAATCAAAGCATCCGACTTTATGTCCAGATGCAGCTACGAGTACCGGCGGTCAGACACAGCTTGCAAGCACTGCCGGCGGATCAGGTATTTTTAAATTTAATCAAAAAAATTGTAGAGAAGGCATGATAGAATGAATGATGTTAACTGAAAAACCATTTACACAATCGGAAGATAGACACATGGAAAAATGGATTACATCATACTTAAACCCTGCTTTTAAAAGAACATCTAGGACCACTGCTAGGAGGGAGGCATTTAAAATTTATGAAGCTGGTAAATCAAACTTACAAGCATACTTCTCTGCTTTTGATCACTCTATCTCATTTACTAGTGACATGTGGACTTCACCACTAGGACAAGATTATTATTGTATAACTGCACATTGGATTGATGATAGTTGGGTCATTCAAAAACGTATCATTGCATTTAAATGGATGGAGGTCGATCATACTGGTTGGAACATATTCAATGTAATTTCAGAAAGTTTAAAAGAATTTTTTTGTCATGACAAGGTTTTTAGCATAACATTTGATAATGCATCAAACAACGATGTCGCGGCTGAGACATTGAAGGAATCACTAGAACCTGTCCGTGATGCCGCATTTTTTCATATTAGGTGTATATGTCATATTTTAAACTTAGCTGTCCAAAAAGGTCTTCAAGTTTTGAGTAATGAAATTACTCCAATTAGGTGGGCACTCCATTATTTAAAGTCAAGGACGAAAGTTTCTAAAGAGTTTAAGCAATATTGTCTGGAAAATGGCCTCGATTTTAGTTGGAAACGTTTTAAACTTGATTGCCCTACCTGAAAATGTTTTAAACTTGATTGCCCTACCCGATGGAACTCCACTTATGAGATGTTGATAGATGCGATGCCATTTGCTGCATACATGACATGTTTTATAAATGTCAGAGAAAAGAACACGATTTTGAAACAATAGATGTGGGATAAACTGTCAAAATTGGCTGCTGTGCTGCGATATTTTTATGATGCCACTGTTTTCTGCTCCGGTGTATACTATCCCACATCGCACAAAGTTTTAATGCATATGGTCAACATTGCATGGGTTTTGAACCAATACAAAGATGACGAGTTCTTAAAAGACACAATTAAGGCCATGAAAGATAAATGGATTTTATATTTCAGTACTATACCCCCAATCTACTTAGTTGCAGCTACACTAGACCCGACCGTAAGAATCACAGGTACGCAACAGCTACTTGAGGGTTATTATAGTTTCTTAGAAATGGCACATATTTCTGTTCATACTATAACTACCTCTATTGATAAGCACTTGCGAGAGTTGTTTAAGATATATGCCAGTCGGCATAAGGATAAGGTTGCAAACACTACTTCATCTACCATCGCGTCTTCATCGGCCTCATTGTCATTCAATCCGGCTGAACAACTCCTCAAACGGCCCCATGCTGCCGCATCTGGTCTAAATGAAGTAGACGCATACCTTAACCTTGTTTGGGAGAATAGTGAGACCGACATTCTAGACTGGTGGAAAGCAAGAAGTAACAAATTTTCAATACTCTCCATCATTGCCAAAGAAGTTCTAGCTGTTCCCGTCTCAACCGTTGCATTGGAGTCCGCTTTCAGCGCTGGAAAGCGTGTCATTTCAGAGAGACGCGCAAGGCTATCACCAGATGCAGTTGAAGTTTGTATATGCAACCGTGATTGGGGTCTTGCAGCTTGCAGATTACAAGACCACAAGAGTTCTGACGAGGAAAACCCCGATGAGGTAGATGCTTAAATCCACCGCTTGCTCATTATTTACTTACTTTGTATTTGATCTGATTTTGCTGTGTAGCACAGATCGTACTTGTTATTTTACATTTAATTTTATGGAACGTTTCGCTATTGAGCAATGTAAAGCCCGTTCTATGGTATGTAAGTGCCATTTGGCTTTAATATTAATAAAAGTTCACACCGGTGGTGGTGTTTTGCTCTTAAAACAAGTAATTATACAAAATATAAAGATAACCTTAGAATAAATATTTATCTATTTTTTTTGTCATTATTTTATTTATTGTCTTGTAAAGTAAAATCTTGGTAATCATGGTTTGTTTCTTTAACATAAAAAATAACTTTAGTCCTTAAGGTTTTAATAATTGACTTAATAAAGGTTACAAAAAATAGTTTAACTCAAAATCAAATATATCAAAGTTTCCAAACTTTTTGGTCAATTTCTTACCTTTTATTTTTATTTTTATTAAGTTATTCATTTAACGTTTGATTAATTTAAAAGTCTAGTAGAATTGAAGATGAAGTGGAATTTAAGATAAACTAGATTATAAAATATCACTTATAAAAAAACTCTCAGACTCTTGTTTTTATTAAGTTATTTAAAAGTGAAGACTAAAAATTAAAAATAAAAACTAAAACTTAAAATTAATATAAAAATTACAATTTTAAAAATTAAAATTTAACGGGCCAGCTCGGGTTCGGCCCAGGACCGGCACGGGACCGGGTCAGGACCGGCACGTGTAAACACGGGCTGTGCCCGGGCCCAAAATACTAAGGCCCAGGACCGGCCGGTCAGGTCCGGTCCAGCCCGTTGTGCACCACTGATTGCAACATCGTATTATTTTATTTTGAACAATTTCTCTTAAATTTTTATAACATTTAATATACAGTAAAGCACCTTTTCATATTACCAGTCAATTTATTATTTTAATATTTATTTTTTTCATTTTTTATTTTAATGCAAACTATTATAGATAAAATGAGATAATATATAATTTTTTTTTTCATTTTTTTAACCTCTAAGTCAAATTAAGTGGTTCAATAAATATGAGATGAAAGAAGTATAAGCCTCATCTTAAAAATTGTGAGAGATAAACTCAACATGAAGTTGAGATTTGTCTTGTGATGAAACGTCTAGTCTCACCGTCTCGTCCTTAATTAACCATCAGTATTTGATGGCAACACTGGTACTTAATGTTGAAATGTTTTGAATTAATATACTGCTACGTTAGTTCTCGTTCCTTTGTCAACAATCCCTTCCAAATGAACGATTGTTAGCATTATACTCCATATTATCGTCTAGAAATAGAATGTTCCACTTTCAATCTCTAATATTTCACGATTGGCCTCTTTGACTTCACTCAATTTCAAGAAAATCTGTTCTTTACTACTTCCCATATAAAAAGATAAATAGTACATTGTAGTGTCTTCCTTATCCTTTTTCGAAAAGGGACAAATATTTTAAAACTGTTATAAAAGAAATAAAGGTCAAGTATTTAGAAATGAAGTGATTGACATTTTCATTTATTTGCTTAATTATTTATGGTAAGCATATTGACAAGTCCATTCCTATCTCCTAACTTCAAGAACAACTAGCTTTGCTTGCATCCAAGAAACTTTTCATGTCTGTAGTTATATAAGCAATAAACTCGTACAATTCCTATGTAATTCTCATATTTCTGGAAATATTTCTAAGCCTAAACAACTCCATCTCACTTTCGCGAGATCCTAAAATTCCCATAATTTTATCGTATAGCCGGTCTGGGGCGATCCCAGCCGAATTTTGGTGTTCTAGGCTTGGCAACATCGACAACTATCATCCAGCCATTGATGATCTGCGGCAAAGGACGAGCTCATGCTCAGAATTCCATAAACATTTATAGGCAAAAAGAAAGAATGAGAAGGAAGTGAACATCAAAATCAGCTACCTTGCCATCCATTTCTTTTAAGGCAGCACCTGCGGCTTCCTCTGTTGTGTACTCCACAAATGCATAACCTTTGGACCTTTTTGAGATCTTGTCCATTATAATTTTTACTGTTGAAATCACACGGCATTAGTTGCCGACCTTACTTATCTCTACTTGGAATCGGAATACTCTTTTGAATGGAAGTGCAGAAAAATACGTTCTTTTGAAAGTACAAAGTCCAATGATACCTTCTAGAAGCTCACCAAAACCTTCGAATGCTGCACGTAACGTTTTCTCTGATGTGTAAAACGACAGCCCTGTTTAAGAAGAAGAGCCTTCAACAACAGCAATAATTGAATAGCCATAACATACAGATTTTGGGTCTCTCTAGATGGTGAAAGGCAGATTTCAATGATTCATACAAAACTTCTTTGTCATGGCTGATGGTGGACCGAACAGTCACCCAGAAACTTGGGTATCCCATAAGTAAATTGATGGATGATCATAAAGAAACTGACTACTGCAAATTTGAAACACTAAAACTGAAAGTACTGCACTGATCTGCTTAACAACATCATGCTATAATGACAGAAGAGATGTTTTCTCACTGAACTTGGACTTTCAAACCCTTTCAACACCTTCTTTTTCGGCAAAGCTTATGTTAGCAAAATGTTGCAGAAAAGCCAAAATGTCTCTTTTTGTTTGGATTTTTTATGTTTTGTTTGTGCATATCTGTGTTTATGCATGCGTGTGTGTGCTTTGCTTCAAAAAGAGAGGAAAACATGTAATTTTGTGATTCTCCCATCCACAAGCAAGGAGCTAATGTGAAGGCAACATAAGAACTTCTGAAAGTACAGAGCTGTGAATGGGGCACACTGTTCTTTGCCTTATACTAGAAAGTAAAACTTCTGAAAAGAACCGAAATATAGAAAACCAAGAACAGACAAACAATCACCAGTTACAAAGAGCTTCTTCGTCCTTATTGGTGTTGTTTCTGTCACTTCTGAAGACCCTGTCAAACTTGTAGAATCCTCTAACTTATTACCTGAACATTATATACAGTTGCTAAGGGCAGTTAAAAAGGACAAACACACGATGGCAATAAAAGAAATAAGTGAATGGAATAAAGAACAATAACCATTACATTGTCTTTAACAACAGAAACATAAAGAAGAGTTCACAAGTTCAACAGCATACAAACAACCAAGCACGAGTCAGGGAAATTGTTTGTTAGAGCAAAACACGATCTGTAAAGAGATGTGGCAGGGGGTCACTTCAACTTGTCACTTGAATCATATTGCTACCAACGTTTGATACCTGTTTGTTAGGGCTTATATGCCTTTGATATGAAGAGGAAAGAATCCTATCAGATAGGAAATGGAAAGAATTTCCTTTTGCGTTTAAATTTTAGTTAAGGAAGCTGATCACCACAATCCCACAATTGAGATATAGTTGTCCCCATAAATAATGTGAACACATAACAAAGGTCAGATTAAGTTATCAATGCAGTAACATACACAGAGTTAATGAGATATGTTAGTGCTTGTTATTTTTGGAATTATGCTGCAGAATGTATGATCCACACAGTATTGAGTATACCTTAAGTTGAATATGTACTACATTTTAGCTTTGAAAATGCATATCCAATATTTACTATGCCGTTATCAACTCCTTCCTTTAGCATCTAAAAAAGATGATATTTTCAGGCTGTTAACTTGCTGCAACCGAGGTTGTCAAAGGCGAGCAAGGCGAGTGCCTAGGCGCTGAGCCGCAGCAAGGCGGCAGCGGACCGCCTCGGCATGGTAGAGGCGAGGTGTCTTCAATCAAGCACGTGACTTTGGCCTGCTGGGTGATTGCCGTCCTGTTGGGTCCACTTCAACTCCACCAGTGGACGACGTCGGATCCAAGCTAATACGCCGGACGACATCGATCCACTTCAGCTCCACCGGCGGATGAAGTCGGATCCAAGCTAATATGCCGGACGACATCGATCCACTTCAGCTCCACCGGTGGATGATGTAGGATCCAAGCTAATACACCGGACAATGTTTGATCCTGTTCAAATATGATGGATCCACCATCGTGGACCATTCTCAGTGACTTGAGTGCCCCAATCTCTCGATCCCCTTGCCGTCTCCTAACCTCACTTATCCAGTGGCAAATATTGTAAATAACCAAAAAACCAAGATCCCTTTCCTAATCTCCCGTTGACATGTCTTTTACCCAACCAATAATGGAACCCCTTTAATTGGATTAAAACCCGAATCCCCCCCCAAAACTATACTAAATTAAAAAAAAACTATACTATATTAAGTTTGTTGAACCAAACTTTATTAAAAGACTTACTTGCAAATATTTCTAAATACGAAAAAAAAACCATACTAAAACGTTCGTTTCATTCATATAAGCAAGGATTTTAATAACTGAATTTTATTATTTTATGATAAAATTTCTATCATTTGGTATATCTTCTACCATACTTCTATAAGTCTTTTTTGTGCGCCCCCCTTCACTTGGGCGAGCGCTTTTTTGTGCGCCTTGCGCCTTAGGCGATATAAGGGTCTAGCACCTTGGGTGCGCCTTTCGCCTTTGACAACCTTGGCTGCAACTACGACTCAGCATGGATACACAATGAAAAGATAAACTAATCATATTGCTATTAGCATAGCCAGTCAGCATGCTTATTAGTTGCACTTTTCCATGCTGATGAATCTGTACTCTATCTAATATGCACTCTTCTGTCATCTCTGCATCCTTTTTATCCTTTAATGGGCTCAACACCACTTTCATGTATGCCACATGTTTGAGATGGAAGGCAGCACCATTTCAGTAAAATAAGGGCGATCAATTTCCATATGAAGAAGAAACACACATATGGAAATAGTGTTTAATGATTCCAATTAATCACTTAAAAAAATTTTGCTCTCTGATGATAGCATTGAATTAAGCCCCAAATTAGAATGTAAGATCCATATGCAGACTAATTTCTCCATCAATTGCAGATTCTGTCAAACACAAGATAGTCTATTAACCATAGAACATAAGTAACGCTATGCAAATAATATAAAGTGAGAACAAACCTCCATAAACCTTATTCCCTGACTCAAAGTTCTTATCCAGCTCAACAGAGAGAACACCAGGCACACCTGTGCCAAAAGAAAACAACATACAGTCAAGTTGCAACTACTTGACATTGAATGCAGGTCATAAGAGTACTGAGCTGCACTACCTGCTAGTTCCTCAGCACATTCATCATCAAGCTCACAACAAAACCCGAAGTTGGACTGCCATGAAACATGATATATGCACATTTGAGCATCTTTCTCACTGTAATTTATGTTTCCACTTCATGATTAGTGAACAATAACAGAAGAAGCCAGTTCTCACATTTAGTATCAGCACTTACTTCCCTAAGACCTTGGTTAGTATTTGAACATAATAGTCTACCATTTGTGCCTTTGTCACCACCCCAATACCAGGCCTATCCATTCTAACAAGCCAATGTCTGGTGCTACCAGTGAGGAATAATGGCAAGTTTCTTATTTGCGTATCCGATGTTTCGTTGGACTCGAGAGCAGAAAAACTGTAATCTTTGTTCTCCAAACGGTAATCCTTGTCTGGTCTAACTAATAAAACTCCAGGTAAACCTACATTACATGGACAAGAATGCGCCAAATGAGACTAAAAGAAAACAAGACTTGCCTTACAAACCACAAGCCACTCAAAAGCATGGAACAAAAACCACGATGAAATGTGCATATGAGATAAGAAACACTCACGAGCAAGCTCACGGGACGCTTCTTCGCCAATGTCACAGCAAAAACCGAAGGGCGAAACACAAGAAGCGTCATATATACACATTTGGGCGTCCTTCTCACTGCCACAAACCCAATAATCAAACCAAAATCAATGAAAATACACACAATTGAAACAAATAAACGCCGATGAACAAAACCCACTTGCCCAAAACTATCCCCAGAGTCCTGACATAATAGTTAATGATTTCTGCGCTGGAGTCAATTCCTTCAGGAGGTCCCTCCATCAGAACCATCCAGTGGTCCCGGCCGGCGGTCGTGGAAGCGGTTAACGGCGAAGATGTGGAAGTCGCAGCCGCCGTACTCGATAAGGAGGCGAGAGGAGATGCGGAAACATTTGGACCACCTTTTTTCTTCTGCGTAACGGAGAAGCTGGTTGAGATAAATTTTGAGGGAAGAAATTTGAAAAGTGATAATCGAGGTTTCGCAGGGAATTTCTTTGAATAATAGGCTGCGACCGTAGAGGGGGTAAGTGTAACTGAAGCAGAGAGAGCTTCCATAGCTACTAGCTCTCTTCTCCTCTCCTCCGAAGTGATAAATAGTGCTAGTGGTATAGTGACAACTAAGTCCTGATATTATTCTTTTATATTCAATCGAGTGCTTAAGTGCGTAGAATCCAGGATATTTCTAAGGAGTGTATTGTGAGAAATTAAGAGTTGCGGGTCAAAGAAAATAAAATTTATTGAGGCGACCGCTCTGAAGGATAAACTAGCCCACGCGCTCACCACCACAAGGAGCAGCGCAATCTGAAAACAATCGCAAATCCGTTGGCACTATCACTTCGTTATTCCTTCTCCTATCGGCTCTTGGTCCGCCCCCAATTCTCAAACCCTAACCCTAGCTCTGAAGTCGACATGAGATTTAAATCGTCAGCCTTGAAGCTCCCAATCTCCAACCCATCCGACATTTTTTGATGACACCCGTTTTCTCTCGCCGGAAGTCCCTGCGATTCCGCGCTACTTATATTGATTGAGGCGAAATTTGGGTAATAGTCGTGTTCCACCATGGATGAATCTGTGGTGGAAGATCTTGGCGCCCTCGATTCGTGGGAGGTTGCCGATTTGGATGCCACTGTGAGGCGGCTGATGATTTCTTCCAAGAAGGAAGAGCCCAAACAAGAGCTCACTGATACTCCATCAGCCACAGCTCTCCCATCGGATCCGTCTGCTTCGGCCTCGGCTTCTTCCGCGTCGTCCGAGACAAGGTTGTCTGAGGATGTGGTGAACCAGGTTGACCAGTTTCTTCGCGAGGCCCTCCAGAATCCCCGTGAACGTCTTTCTGGTAAGTATTCTGCTGGGCACGTTCTTATTTCCTATTTTAATGTGTTTGAATGTGTACTGGGATATATGTTCATGGGCTGCGGGGAAGGCTTACGCCAATCTATATGATTTTATGGTCTGAATTGATTTGGGTCCTGCTATTAGATGTGTGTAGGCGGTACTCCATCCTGTTATCCTTGTGAGGAAGTTTAGTTCCTGCTGTAACCGAAGTTTTCATCGCTTGCCATATAAGAAGTGTTGGGGTGTGAATTAGTGAGGTTTTATCCATATCTTTTAATGCTTTAATGCTTTACTTCCAATCCATGGATGATAGGGCGTGTTCATTATTTAATTGGCCAATTATGGTGTTCTAGAAACAAATTTATTCTCAACCTAACTATAATCCTCTTGTGTATTTATTGGCGGAGCTTGTTTGGCTAGCGCTGGGGTTGTCATGTTGCCAGAGGGCTAGACAAGGGAACTTGCTTTATGGAAGTATATTGAAGTAGCATATGGAAAAATTTTAAAGCTTCCTGTAAACATGCTAGTTGATGACTGTTAGGCTGGAATTTAATCATAGAAAGTGCTGGTATATAGAAGGAAAGATCGGACAGTAAAGCAGTTTTAGCTTTTCTTACACAACTCCTGAGGATAACAAAAGCTGTTCTATTTTCTGAGTAACACTCAAGCACATTCTATTTTATGTAATTCAATTTACGGTTATGAATTATTGCATGGTTTGAGTTTTCTTAAATATCAATTACACGTTACATATGCAGATATCTTTATTATTTTACATGATGCTTTTGTTGTTGTTGTTACCTGTTACTTGGCTATTTTTGTTGCCTTCCTTTATCCTATTCTTAATACAAAAGCCAAATATGCTTTTCTGTCCAGTTCTGAGGATGGAGCAAGATGTTGAGAAGTTCATTCATGACCCCACTCAGCAGCAATTGGAATTTCAGCAGCTTCCCACTTCATATTTGAGGTTGGCTGCACACCGTGTGGCCCAGCATTACTCGTTGCAGTCAATGGTCTTATTGGAAAATGGTGCACCCGATGGTTCAGGATCTAAGATCATTGTCCGCAAGACTTCTGATATGAAGCTCCCTCAAATTCGCCTGGCTGATGTCCCTGTTAACTTACCATCAGAAGATGGTGGTGTTGTCAAAGTTGCAATCAAACAAAGGCCTCAGAAACACTCACAAATTGCTAGCAATTTGAATACAAATTCTTTGAAAGCAAATAGTAATAAAAGTGTGGAAGAAAGAAAAGAGGAGTATAATAGGGCTCGAGCAAGGATATTTAGCTCTAGCTCTGGGATTAATTCTGCTGGAAAACCAAGTGACCAATGGTTACAGGAGAGCTCCTATCTTGGCGCCACAGGGGGGCTAAAGATGGAAGATAAATCTTTCTCTGGAGTTTCTGATGTAAATTCTGGGCGGGGTTTGATTGATTCCTCCACAACAGCAAGTAGCTCCAGATCAGCTAGAAGTAGGACAGAAAAGGAGCCTGTTGGTAGACAAAAACCAAACAACAGGGTAGCCATATTTCGAGATCGTGAGACTGATAGGAAGGATCCAGATTATGACAGGAGTTATGATAGGTGACAATTTGTTTTAGAATTATGTTGCAATTTCACGCTTACGATATATTGGTTTCTTGGGAATCTGGATACTGGATTCAATATTACTGATTTTCACCAAAACATTTAGTCTTTATATCTTATCATGCCAAGATAATCTCTATTTAGTCTTTCTCAGGGAAGTATCACATTTGGAGTGGAGTGATCATCACTCTTTGACTTTGTTGTTGTGCACAATTGGCTTGTGTGTATGAGCTGTATGTGTCCTGAAATTTACATCCTCTGTTCTGTTTCGCAAGTTAAAAAAATTCAGATATTCAACTCTTTTTTCTGTTCTCACCTATAATTGCGAAGGCAAAAAAATGCAACTTTTTTTAGTAAGAAAACTTGTAAGGTCATTATGTGGACCTTGGCCCGACTGCTTATATGATTCCAGAAAAGTGTAATTGCGCTGCTTAACTGCATTTTTTCTGCTGTAGAATTTAATAGTGTCAAATGCTTTACTGCATTTTGAGGGTGAAAAGTAGGAGGGGACTTCACATTTGGGTCGTAAGGGATTTGATTGAAATCAGAGCATCATGAAACTGAACTGGGCAGTAGAAAGCTGATCAGGGTTAAAAAGTGTGACAGAATTTGGTGGATGATTGGTCTGGTGTTAGTGTATGGGTCCATGTAGTCCAATTATTTTGGTTCTTGAAGCTGTGGTTGTAGTACTGAATAGTGTGTGCATGTCTATGAGCTTGCAAGATTCCCCTCCTCCCCCCCTCCCCCCCAACAATAAAGAAAGCTGTCTCAGTTTAAATTATTTTCTGGATTATTTTCTCTAGGTATATGCAAAGATTTGATCCTGGGTTTGGATTTAGTAGCGGACCTTACACCATGCAACCTATGTATACCCCTGCGTTGAACTACAACACAGAGTTTCCCCAACTTGGTTCTAGTCACAGGCCTCAGATACCTGCTGAACATCAACCTCACCCACTTCCTCAACATATGCCTGGGCCATGGCCTGCACCATCAACACCTGCAGGAATTGGTTATGGTCACCCAGAATCAATGATGCCACCTTTTAATCCCAATGCTGCTAATATACGCTCTACATCTGCCATATATTTACATTCTTCTCAGTATCCTTGTCAGCGTCCTGGGATGCATTTCATCCAGCACCATGGACCTGTCCAACATTTTCCCCAGGTATGGCACCTTCTTTTTGCTAGTGAATAGCTTGTTTTTATTTTTATGTTTTATTTTATGGCCTGTTAATGAGCATAGGGATTTAGTGTTGTTGATGTTTTATGTCAATTGCTTTCCTGATAGGGAATGTAATTCTTATGCTACCTTAGAGTAGCTAGTTCTGTTGGGTTCAATCAATTGGTACTTTTAGAGTTTCAGAATTGATCCTTGTGCCTGATTGATCTGTGAAAAGTTTAGTTACTTGGGTGATGTACTTTCACTATTAATGGAGAGCAGAATTATTATTGCATCCTCTTGATGGATTTATCTTTATCATACTGCCATTTATGCTTTAAATAGATGTGGTAGTAAGATATGTGGCAGGACTGTAACAGACTGAGTTTCAAATGTCAATATAGGAATATAGGGATAGTTACCATCTTTTACTGTTTGGTAGCTGTTGTCCTGTATTTTGAACTTGTTCATCCTGTGTGCAGTCTCAACATCAACCTGATGCAAGTTTTGGCTTAGCTCGGCCCCGCTAAGGGGCTTGGGCCATGCCTGCAGCCTGCCAGCTGAATATTATGGAGGTATCAATGTTTTGTGCAGTCACATTTGATGTTGCAGCTGGCAGGAGTGCAGGCATTGAGAGCCGAGGTGGTGTATGCTGCAAATTGTCGTAGTGGAACCTAATGATCTTTGTTTACCACACTCGGTCTCTTTGGAGCTTCTTGGTTGTTCCAAGTTCGAAGAAGCTCACAGGATCTCTGTGGATCCTTTCCCACTGGTCATGATGTTTAGTATGAAGAGCTCGTGCAATCTTTCTGGGACCATTGGCAATGATGATGGTGAACAGCTGTGTTCAACAACTTGCTTTTTCTTGAAGCTTCTTGGTTTGCTTCAAGATAAAGAAGTTATTGGTGTCTCACCATTCACAGTAATGGTGATGAAGTTTTTTTGATCCCTTCCAGTCTTTGATGGAGCTTCTTTTGGTTATCCAAAGTTGAAGAGTCTGACAAGGTCTTGACAGTTTCCCATAGATGGTGATGGACAGAATTACTTCTGGTTTCTGCTGGAACAACTTGGGGCTTTAAGGATGGAGAAGCTGTGCTTGTTGGCTCCATCGCTAGTGGCTGGTGAACAGATGTATTTTCAGCTTCTCATGGAGCTTATTGAGTTTGTTGAGGATGGTGTTCATGGGGTTTTGCATTGACATCAAAGGATGATAAAGAATGCACATATTTGACCCCTGATAACTGTTGAAGCTTTTTAGCCTACTCAAAGATGGCGAACCTCATAATTAACCGCCAGCAGCTTGTCATGGTGCTTATTGGGTTAGTTGAGGATGAAGATGTCTTGGGGTTTGCATTCACATCACATGATGATTGAGGATGCACATACTCAATCCTTGGTCCCGTGTGAATCATTTTCCAAAGATGGTAATGAACTGTGGTATGTGTAATATATTCTCTTTGAAGCCACTGGTCTTTGTTTAGCTTCTTGGGTTGCTGTAGGATAGAGAACTGCTTGGGTACTCAGCAGATTCATTTCTTGCAACAGTAGGGTCTACAGCTATGTAGTTTATTGGTCATGTCTTGAAGTTTACTGTGTTGCTTCAGGTTGGAGAAGCTCATGGGATTGTGGTGAGACCAATTCTCCTCCCCCTGATGATGATGAGGAACTGTAGAATCAGTTTCCAAATTAAGAATGTGAACTCTTGTCCATTGTGAAGGTTCACAGATCCCATCCCTGTCTCTTGTAGCTTGTCATATGGCTTAAGGACAGAGGAGAATGGGATCATGATGATGGTGCAATCCAAATTATGAGTGGAGAACATGAACCATATTGCTTTTGTGGTGAAGGTTAGTCCATCTATTTTAAGCCAATTTTTTTATTGTTGTGATTCTGTTTTTCCCATTGCAGCGAGCTCCTGGGGTCTCTAATGGTGGAATCTGATTGAACAGACCGTAACCAGGAGATGTGGAGTGAGGGCGTCTGTGTGCTTCACTTGTGGCTTCAATGATGCAGCAAGTAGGCTGTTGGAGTGTTAGATGTTCTAAGCATCGATCAACATGTGGCAGAAATCTTTTCCAAGTTCCGACCAGGCAAACATCAATGTCACCAAGAGAATGATCAATTTAACTGGTGACCGGTCTAAATTGCTGCCTTCAGTTGGTCAGTAGTAGTGTTTTTTGCCCTTATAGTTTTGCTTCTTGGCATTTGGAGTAATCTCAAGCGGGCTAGCAACCAGAGTTATATGTAAGTTGTATGGGCTAGTGAATTTGGTATTCAAAATTCAGCGGATGTTGTTGATTTCCAATTTCTTCTTCTTCCTCTTGTGCTCTATTTGTACCGATGAACCCTTGGCCTCAGAAGAGGGAGCTATGACCCTTAACCTCAGAAGAGGAAGCTATGAAGCTCCAAACGCTCAACTGAGGGTAGGGCGATATTCTTTGTCCCCCTCCCGTTTAACAAGTTTTACTACTTGCGCTTACCATGCAGCGCTCTGGATGCAAGAAGAATGTGATGCAGTAGTATAAATAAAGAACAAGACAAAAAGGATAAGACCCTTCTCTCTCTCTCTCTCTCTCTCTCTCTCTCTCTCTGGGGTAAGCAGTACTGAGGAGAACGAGGACGAGGAGGTGGAATGGGAAGAAAAATTGGTGTTCTGACTTCGTTATGATTTCTATTTATAAAATTATCTACCTACCTGCAGAAAATTTTCCAAGATATGTTTGTCTGGGCATATTGCATTACATGACATAATGACTTATTTGGTAAGTAAATTGGATATATTAAATATAGGAGTCCTAACACGCAAGTCTAAAGTATTCGGTTGCATTAGGTGTATGTTCACCTGTTTTTGTTTTCTTTCCTGATCACATTCGATGCGCTGCTTTATTCAAATCTCTCAACTGTGTTGCTTGCTACTGCAATTGTAATTGGAATTGGATTGGATGCCCCGATCTTATCCTTGAAGCTTCTCTTTTCTCAGCCTGCTTTTGCTCTAACAATAACCTCCCTGGCCTTGCACAAGCTGGTCCTGCCCTTGCTCTCGTGTATTTTGCGCGCTCTGAACCTCTCCCTGTTTCAACTTCTAACGGAGAAAGGCAGACATGGTGGCTTTCCATTTGCTCTTTGTTTTTGGTAAAACCATTCTGTTTGGTTGTTTCTAAAATCTCACCCACTGTTTTCTTCCCCCTCTATTTAAGCTCAAATCTGGAGCCAGGCCCAGCACCTGTATCCATACTATAACCTACGATTTCGTTCATTTTCCCTGCTACCTACCTCCAAGGTAACTTGTTCTTGAACTATCTACGCATAGCCCAATTGTACTTGTTGTGCCTGCACTTATCAAATGTTGACATGTTTATTGGTTGTGAATATGATTTTTTCAGCACAAGTGGAGCAATTGATTTGAGGATGGACAAGTTGAACTCACAGTTGTATTGGCAGAACTGCTGCATCATCCAGGAAAATGAGAGGCTAAGGAGGAAAGCTGAGCAGCTGAACCAGGAGAACCAGACCCTCTTGTCTGAGCTCAAGAAAAAACTCTCCTCTAATCACAACCACGATAGTGATACCTGTCTCACCTCCAACGCTGCTTCAACTTCAAACCAGATCAAAAAGCCATAGCCCAGAGCCTCATTTACTACAAACAAAACAGCAATTCCATTTTCTGGTCAAGTATGTTCGGACTTCACATAAACATCTCATCTGTGTCACAGACACACACTACTCTGATTTCAGAGATTTTCTGCTGTGATCAATCATAGTCAGCTGTTACCAACTTGTCCATTCCCTCAGATTATGACCTTTTTTTTTTCTTTCTTTCTTTCTTTCTTTTTCCCCTTCTTTCAATCTAGGTGTCACATATCTATATCAACTATTGCAATAGAAGTTAGGCGGCGCCTCTAATAAAACAAATACTTGAGAAAAGCAACAAAACCGTAACTAGCCTAAACAACGAAAACAAATGCACAAGGAGAAGATCCTATATACTCTCTACGACCATTCAATAAAAGATGGCCCAAGAAGGTTAATGATCAATACTGCTATCTCACACTTGCATACACACAACTACTACGACGACTCAAACAATAAAATTTATGATCATATTCTGTGTTAAAAGGATGTCGCAAATATTGGTTTCAGAAAAAATTGTGTGCAAAGCTCATTTGATTTAAAATGTATATTAATACTTCACAAAATATTTTAATAAGAGGTGTATTAATTACCGAAGTATTATCCAGCTTAAAAATATTTATATCAGGCAAGAAAAACACTTTTAAAACACGTTATCTGTTTAGTTCTACTCACGAGAGACGTGCTGAACAATACAGGAGGCCATGGTTCAAGTTTCAATTTCATTTTTGAAAACGCCAGCTCTTTTTTGAAGAAAAATAGTAACATAGTTTCCATCAACGAAAAAAAGGTCAATTCTCGCTGCTGAGCGTTAAAAATAACCTTACTTTTCTGGGTGTTTTTTTTCCTTGAAAAATTATTAGAACCATCGAAAATGTCAAATCTTGCTTGCTATCTTCATCATGAATGGCGTCCCATCCTAAGTCATGGTAGAAAAAATTCGTTTTAGCTAATTTGTTTTAGTTAAAATCAACTAATTTTTTTTAATTTATATATTTTTTTTACCTGAAATTAATTTTATTTGAAAGTTAATATTATATAGATACAATGATTAATTTGAAAGTAAATTTTTATGATGTTGTTAAATTTTTATAAATTTTTCTTTTTTAAAACTTGAAACTAGAAAAATTCATAAAAATTTAGTAAGATTATAAAAATTGTATTTTTAATTGATTATTGTAACTACATAATGTTAGCTTTTAATTAAAATTAATTTTAAATAAAAAAAAATAAATTATTTTATAGTTAATTGACTAAAATTAAAATTAATTGGGTGTAAAAATTTGCGTAGTGTTGTCGCACCGGCATTCGATTTCTCCAGTCACCCACCCACAACGATCTCTGTTTTAGTCAAGACTTCCATTCCAGTCATTGGAGCGTTTCCTCAGCCGTTGATCTACCGTCCAACTTCCTTGCCGGGTGACGACACCGTACTTTTCTGCAGGTATCTTGGGGACCATTCATATTTCATGGCCGGTTGGGGTTGGTACTGCTATTACCTTTATCTCCTCAGTGATCATTTTTACTTGCTCATATTTATATCCACTACCTAATTACTAGTTCTACTACGTAGTCTACCAAACGTTCTTGTCTCCGGCCATTTCACAGGTTCCCAACCCCGACCATACAAGGTCTTAGTTGCTTTTGCAGAATCTTCTTCCTTCGCTTCTTCCAGGTTCCTTTTCCTTTTCTCTCTGAGGCTATCGTAATTCAATGCTTGTTGCCATTTCTGTTTGTAGAAGGTCTGAAGGCATATTGTTCTTCAGATGGAATATCTTTTTATCTGCTCGTGCCTTGTTTCTGTCTATCTATTACTGTCACAGCTCAAATGGGTCTTGATGGATTATGTGTGTTTGCATTTATCCTGGTCACTTTTCATTCTTCTTAGTGTTGTGCTGAGAGATGTTTCATAGATCTGTTTTTCCTTTTATATCTTGTCTGGTTCAGCTCCTGGATTAAGGGAGGAAATCGCCAGTTGGTTTCATTTTTGTCATTAAGATTTTTTGGGTGTTCTCTTCCAGGGATGCTTAGAGAAATTACAGTGGTTTTGTTAGTTATTTTGGTGGCATGGACACATCAGGCCATCCAGCCACCTCCCCCCAAGATTTGTGGAACCCCAGGAGGCCCTCCCATCACAGCTACCAGGATAAAGCTGAGGGATGGAAGGCATCTGGCCTACAAGGAGCATGGTGTCTCCAAAGAAAAGGCAAAACACAAGATCATCTTTGCCCATGGCTTTGCCTCTACCAGACATGACGAAATGATTGCAGCGAACCTCTCCCCGGTACTTATTCCTTCGTAAATAAGTGATTTCTTGTTAAACGCAAGTACTCGGTAGTTATCGGCAAGCTTGTGGTGATGTTTCATTTCAGGAACTTGTAGAGGAACTGGGGATGTATATTGTCTCATTTGATAGGGCAGGCTATGGAGAAAGCGATCCTGATCCCAGACGAACATTGAGAAGCACGGCACTTGACATAGAAGAGCTTTCTGATCAGCTGGGATTGGGGTCTAAATTTTACATACTTGGGTATTCCATGGGAGGACATAGTGTTTGGAGTTGCCTCAAGTACATCCCTCACAGGTAAATACTCTACAAGAGTCGAGTATGCAAAAACGAAAAAGAAAACAGGATCACAATGATGATATGACATGAGATGCTGGATGGACATAATGCTGCCCTAACTGTACGCTTTATTACTGCATTTCAGGCTAGCGGGAGCAACTCTTTTGGCTCCTGTTGTAAGCTATTGGTGGCCCAGTTTCCCGTCCAACTTGTCGACAGAAGTCTACTACCAACAGCCTGCCCCAGACCAATGGACTCTGCGAGTTGCTCATTATGCCCCATGGCTGATGTACTGGTGGAATACTCAGAAGTTGTTCCCTGCATCCAGTGTTGTAGCTCGTAGACCTGAAATTTTTTCCCCCCAAGATCTAGAAGTTTTACCTAAACTTGCTGGCAGAGAAAAACACAAGGTACTAGATTGCTTCACCTTAAACCTTAGTTTATAATCCTGGTCATTTTTGTGTTACATGAAACTTAGCAGGAAGACTTCATGCCAAACATGTCAGCAATGTATGCTAATCTTGAATACTAAAATCAAGTTTGGTAGTCTCCTCTCAAATACTAGAACTGGCTTTTTCTGCATGCCATTATAAGCATCCATGTCTTCATTGTTCGAGTCAAAGCTCTCAACTTGTTTAGTATACTTAAACTTCACACAAGTTGGGCTTGCTTTAAAATTTTAAAACCCATCATCATTTTTGTTATTCTTTCCGTACAAGGGGAGCATGCCATTTTGCAGAAACAGGTTGAAGTAACATGATATGTTCTGCGGACTTCTCATGACTCTGTTATCCTTGAAGACATTGTGTATTGTATTCAGGTGCAAGCATTTCAACAGGGAGTGCATGAGTCCCTGCATCGCGATATGATGATTGGATTTGGGAAATGGGAGTTTGATCCAATGGGACTCCAGAATCCTTTTCCGAACAATGAAGGCTCTGTGCATCTGTGGCAGGGCGATGATGATCGGCTTGTGCCAGTAATCCTTCAACGCTACATTGCAGAAAGGCTTCCATGGATTCACTACCATGAGTTACCTAGTGCAGGGCACCTGTATCCATTTGCAGATGGAATGAGTGAAGCCATTGCTAGAGCTTTTTAACTGGCACCAACAAAAATAGCTTCTGTAGCTACAAAGTCAAATATTTATTCCAGGCTTGAGACTTGGAAGTGCATGTTCACCCAAGCTCCCTAGTTATTACGGACTAGCAACAATACAACAGAAAGAGAACATAAAGTTGCCTTTCAGCTTGAGAAAACTGAATGTAGACATTGTTTGAAAGATGTCTTACAGATTGAATCTGTTCTACATTTTTTGCTCTTGCATCCTGCATTACTTGTGCAATAAGAAAGTTGAATCTATTTCCAATGGCATGACAAGAGACGATACAAAGCACACACTGCACTGACATGCAAAAGAATCTCCAAATTCAAAGCCAGTTGGTTTCAAATTAAATTTGATGTATTGTTGTGCGTTATTCTTATATAAAGTTATGATTTATTCAATTATTGTCAATTTATTGAAACATTACCCCTTAAGAAGTCTAAGATATAATTTTGAAATATTTTTGTAAAGAGAAAGTATTGTTTTATTGATTGTTTAAGTTATCCAACCTAAGAAAAAGATTAACTAATACTTGCTTTTAAGGAAAAATTTTCTAAAATAACTGTTTGAACTTTCTAAACTGTAAGGTTCCACTAAATTGGTAATTTGAACATATAATTACTTTACATGAGAATAATGCATAATAATTCATTATATTTAATTTGGAACTCAGATGGGGCATCAAAATGAAGCATGAACCATGAATGGCAAGAGCTGGAAGCTAAGTTTGAGATTACAAAGGGGAGCCGGTAATTGCTGCACAAGGAAACATGGGGGCAGTCACAGGCCTAGAAGCAAAACTGTGGGCGCTGGGAGATGGCCTAAGGCTCATGCAGATGATGGGAACTTGATGCTGGAGGTGGACAGCATAAGGATGCAGACTCTATTTGAGTCCCACTTTCCATCTCAATCCGAATTTACTAATTCAACTGATGACTGTAGTTTCCAACTCAAACAGATTAAGGTGCATCATGTTCAAGACATATGCGGGGAAGGGAATGAAGCTGCAGAAGATGAGGAGTGGAGCAAGAGTACTTTTATAGCCTATGATCATCCCCCCCCACAGCTAGCGGAGGAAATTGTATGACAAGTGCACCCCCAGGGTCTACAATGGAGAGGCAGTAGGCCTTCCTCATGTCCTAACGTGCTTGTAATCACTTCTGTACTTTTATGTCGTGTAATGACATGACTTTCCCCACAAAGAAGGGCTCCCCTCCAAGTTACTGGTTTCTCCAGCAGTCCTTGAATAGTTTATAAAGAACCTGGCTAGCTAGATGTTGTCTGTTATAGTAATAATGTTGTTGAAACCAACAATGAAGAATGTGAGAGAGCGTGTTTAAGTGGTTTGGCTTTGAAGCCTACACCCACAGAAGAAGGGGTCTCAATTCAATATGAACCCTCACGCCCAACCTGCTAGACTGTTTCATATTGTGCCTCTAACTGACATCTGCTTCGAGGGTGGCAAATCATGGCAAGGCCATGAAACCCTTTTGATTGGTTTTTGGTTAATTGGAGTATGAAGTCTTCATGAAGACAAGAAACTAGGCGACCGAGAACCTAACATTGCTTTAAGGTAGTGAAATGTCTGGTGCAATATATATGTTTCTGTATGAAAGTAAATTGAGGATCAATTATGCTTATGTACTCTTCGAGGAAAGGCTAGAGATTTGCCTGGTAAGACGACAGCATGAATGACTTGCTCTGTAGTAAGAACAAGAGAGCTAAACATCCTACGGCCTTGATTCTTTGAACAGAAGAACAAAAAAAGAATCTTAGACCGTCTGAAAACATTTAGCGGTAGGAATTCAACAAATTATCCATCATCATATCAAACAAGACAAGGAGACAAAAAGCTTAAAGATGGAAATGTCGTTCACAAATACAGGGATGAAATTTTCTATCCGCAGAGGCAACTGCTGGCCTGAGAAGGGCATGAAAGACCAAATGGGCATACTGGCACGCCTTCTGACAAGCTGACAGAAAATTGGCTCGTCTGAGGAGGAGATATCCAATGAGGTAGTGGTACTCTAACTACCTTGGCATCCCAGTCTTAGGATCAAGGAGATGCAGGTTTTCATGTGTCAGCAGAGCAGGTCCTCGTCCAGGTCTTGTACATATGAAGTAACTAACATCCCCAGTATGTTTTGGAGCAGGATTAACGTCCTTAATTTCAGGAGGTTGAGACAATGCTTCCACATCTTTTGTGCCCTGAAGCCCCGCATCTGCAAGTATGGATTTATCTCCGATAACATAACTGAGAACACAGGACAGTTTAGAATTAGTCAATTACAAGCCAATAAATGCTCCATCCAAGAATTCTATGAATTACTGAGTGTCGAGATAATATAGGGCAACGAAACCACACGAGACACATAAGTTTGTATCACCATTACCTAATATAAATATTCTGTGACAAGTAGATGTAACGTACCTGCTAAGGTCAGTATCAGACTTTGGAGGGAAGTAAAAGAGTAGCCTTTGAAGCAACTGGGTGGCAGCCTTTCTGTTTCGGGCAATTAGAACTGCATTCGGCCCAGCATCAAAAGTATATGCCACCTGCAATTTTCATCCTCCACTCAGATATTAATCTGATTAAAATAATCTGACACTAAATAGAAGGGGCTCAAATAAACTCAGGGTTCTTGACCTTTGCAACTCTTAGATAGAGACCCGACATGGGTGACAAAGCTTCAACCATAGAACTAAAACCATGATGACGGAGTGAATTAATGCCAATAACTTCTGGGAAATGGAATTCTTAGGTGATCTCATAGATATGCTAGACTTCATAATAGGTCTAGAACGACCACTCATGTGCTAGCTCAACAGAATCTCAATCTCAAAAAAAAAAAAAAATGTGACGCTAGTCAAGCAAGATACTGAATCATGGCTCTTAATTTTAACTAAGTTAAATGGTTGAGCTTAAAGTTAGTATGCCATCTTTAGTAGAAAAAATTCAACGTGATCATGAGAGATACAGTACACACAACTTCTACATTCCCAAAACAAAGATAAATCCCTATTTCCGAATGTCCCAACAGCCTCCTGCTATTGATACAATTCCAAAACTAGGTAACTTGTACTTCTGTAATTGCATACCTGAGGAGATCCTTCAAAGCGATTCCACTTCTCAACATAGCTGATTATTCTGAAATTTTGAAATTTTATGGTACTGTTATATTTGAGGTCTGAGACAGAATAGTCAATAAAGAAATCGCCAAAAAATAAAACAGAATCAATCAGAAAAGACTACATGCCTGTGTGATGTATCATTCATATAAAAAATTGGAGGAGATGTATCCAAGCACACAGCATGAAACTGGTTACTATCAGAGCACGTCAATTGTGCAAAGGAAGCAAAGTCACGATCTTTTATGGCTTCCTCCATCTGTATCACCCGTTTCGGCACAACTTCCTGTAACCAAGACAGCCAATTGGTGTCAGTGTCATCATTGAAAAATGATATATGTATCAATATTGAAATCCATAAAACTTTATTCAGTATAAATAGATGTCCTGTTTGAAAGCGGTTGTTACTTCTCAAATCAAATGCAGGGACATTGAGAAAGATTTAAGATACATCAAATACAAAAAGAAAGAAAAGAAACACATGCATACACACATCTTCGGCTAAATAACTTTCTTGAACAACAATTTCACAAAGAAACTATAAAACTAAATTGGTCTTGAGAGACAACTGCACCTTAGCTCTGTGCTGCAAGAGGGGACTTGTTTCAACAGTCTCACGCATTCCTGTTGTGCTACTAGTTTCCTTCTGCCTTGAACTCACCTGAAATGCGAAATTAAATTAATAACATAGAAACATCAGTCCTAAATGGTCAGAGAAAACCGCAAGTAATCATTAGCAAGTCCACCCGCAAAGAGATTAAGAAGTGCTGAAGCACAATTTTCAAAGATGACTCACGCGAGTGTCTGCTTCCACATATTCATGAGACCCAGATGTGAGCCTTCTGAGTTTGAGTCTCACATCAATTAAGAACCGAGGCCACAAAAGAAAATCAAGACCCCCAATCACTTGTAGTGCAACGTAACTCAAGAAAAATGCACTTACAGGCATTCCTTTCCCACTAAAATAGGAAAAAGAATGAATACAGGTCCAAGGAAGAGTGAAAAACCTAAGGTTGAGACTTGATTCATTCTAGAAGAAAAATGGGGAGGGTATAAATTTCAGATACAGATAATGGTTTCGCATTGATCTTACTGTAAGTCCATTTTCAAAAACAAGGAGTAACTATTGGTGAATATTAGAAAACAAAGAATTAAAGGCATTTCAGAACAGGAATCTTAGAAATACAGTGGTTCAACTAGAATACTTTTGGGCCTTGCTTAAAAAACAAAAGCAATGAGTATATTGTCTGTTAGAACCAGATTATGAGAGTAAAAACAAAGGTGGGAAAAGCATACCACAGCAATAATTATAACAAGATCATCCCAGTGGTTCTCATCCACAAGTTGTACAGCAACACTGTCGTTGCCATCCTCCTCCTAATATGGTAACAAAGAGAAGGGCGTCAGTCACTTGGAAAACAAAAAAAAAAAGGTACTGAATATCAGGAGATTGTAATATCAAAGAACAAAACATACTTTTCCCATGATCCACTTGACAAATCCACCAAATAAACTACGGCAAGCACTGCCAGAACCTTGCCTATATTGGAAAAAGAAAAAGATAAATCAGCGGCAGCAGACTGTCAAGTGAGGTGCATTGTGCAGATGCAGAGCAGATTGAGGAACAGGTGGTAAGCCAAAAATCACGGTGACTTCTCCCTAGGACAGCCACATCTCACAATTAATGCAAGAGTGACACATTTGAAACTCTAGGTTTAATTACGCAAAAGCAACTTTAATCACACTTAGGAATTATGCATGAACTGAAGAAAAAAAAACTTGATACTTGAACTATATAAACAACAACAAGTGAAATACCTAGCTATGGCAGAAAGCTTGCTCTCATCTTCATTCACATTCATCAGCTTTGATAGGGCAAAAACTGCGTCAAAGGGCAAGGATAAAAATAAAATATAGTCATGCTAATTTATTACAAGAACATACCGTATACTTTTTGATTTTAAAAAATTCTTGTGATCATTTGAGGAACCTTTCAACCAATAAGCCTGAACAAATACTAAACTATCATGGCACAAGTGTCAGATATTACAATTGAAGTAGTGGCCATATATAAACAGTGGCAGAGGGAGTGGGGTGATTGGGCTCCCCCAAATTCTAGAATTATGTATATTACCCACGTGTATATGTAAAGACAAAGCTCAAAAAACCTCATTATCTCAACTGTAGCCTCCCTAATCTTTGGCATTTTCAAAATGAAGCTCCGCTCCTATATATAAACTCAAGAATTGACAAAGGAATACATCTAATGTGAGTTCTAAGCAATAAAGTCCGAAGTTAGATATAAATCAACAAAACAGGAAAATGGTAAGGAAAGAGAAAAAAGACGAAAGGAAAAACTAGTTTGTTACTTATTTACAAAGAAGTGGATATGGTAGTATTCCCACAACTATGCTAATGGATTTCGAAGATTATGGGGTACCGTCTTGATTGTATCTTCCAAATTTTGAGATAACAAAAAAGCAAAAATGAAACAAGGAGAGAAACCGAGATTAAACAAGAGGAGAGGATTCAGCTTTTAAAAACGGAAAATCTACAAAATTATCTATGACCAACCATGACACTATATGAAATCTAACTTTTCTATACACTTGCAAGGCAAAAACGTAAGTCAACTGAGGTAGCAAGAAAACAACAATTGTCATAGCGTGATGAGGTTTTTACCTAGACAGGCAAAACCAGCAGCAGAGGAAGCTAATCCAGCTGCAGTGGGGAAGTTATTGAAGGAAGCAATATGCAGATGGAGTTTCTCCCAGTCCTTCTTCTCTATCTTGATGCCCTTCTCTTTATCCTCCACATCACTGGCACGGCGACGAATTTCCCGCAGACAATTCTGGTATCTACTTCCGGACAGGGACATCTCCTGTACTAGCCAGCAAAAGAAAGAAATGCCATGAATCAGCATCACCCCAGCAATCATGACAGGGTAAGGAAAGTATAAATTAAATCCATTCTGGCACTTGAGCAATCGAAGACCCAACTCTAAAACCATTAGCCACATGTATTAAGCCTGGATGAAGGTAGACTATCAAGTAAAAACGGTTGCACGAAAACTAGGATTAAGGCATCAGAGATCAATGAGCAAAGCAGAAAAGGAAAGAGTGAGGTACCTTGCCATTGAGCCACATGCGATCATGGGTGAAGGCAGGGCTGACGGAGACAGTGGTGGTGGTGCAGAGGTGGGCGGGATCGAGGGTGACGCTGATGCTGTCGTTGACGGGCAAGATGAGGGCCTCGTCCCGCTTGCCCCAGTACTTGATGACGGCTATGTTGGTGGGCGTCTGCGCGGTGACCATGAGCACCCAATTCTGCTCCGCCATTATCAGACGCAGAAACCGATCAGCTATTCAAGGGGTAGGAGAGAGAGAGAGAGGAGGGATGGGGATTAGATTAGTTGGTTAATTGTTGGAGGCAAGTCCAAGAAAGAGAGGAAAGGGAGCATATAAAAAGGAGGAGGCTCGTGGTCGGTGGGCCCCGTCCCCGGCTGCTGAGGCTGAGCTATTGCTTGTCACTACTTGATTCAATTTCAAGCTCACAGGGTTTGATTCTTATTTGTTTTTCAGGGTGAGGGTGGGGGTGAGTGATGGTGGCTCCTCTTCTTTCCACTCCCCGGAATGGATCCGTTGAGCTTTTTGGACTGCTTGATCTTCTCCTTGACTTCCCACCAAACAACTTCGTCCCCCTATTTTCTGTCCCCGATTTTTTCAGTACTACCTACTTTTTTTTTATGCAATAATTACCCCCTTCTTTTTATTACTTAAAAGGGAGAATTTCAAAAAAAACCCCTGAGGTTTAGTGAATACTTCACTTACCCCCCTCTTGTTTGGAAATTCTCCCCGTTACCCCCTTAGGTTTAGGGCGAATTTCGAAAAACCCCCTGAGGTTTAGTGAATATTTCACTTACCCCCTCCTGTTTGGAAATTCTCCACTTTACCCCCTTAAGTTTAATAGATCCTTCACTTACCCCCTTCCATAATATTGTAAATAATTTTAATTTACTTACAATACTCAATTATTATTTAATTAAAATTATAGTCTTTACAGAATTTTAGATTTTTATAGTAATAAAACATGTGAATATTAAAATGAATACTTAAAAAAATAAAATCTATTTATATGAACTTTTATATACTGGTATATGAACAATAATGCCCTTGTCAAATGTGGATACTATATTTACTTAATATAATTTCCCAATAATTATTATATAATTACTAGAAAATTTAAATTTTCTATTATTGATGAACATTTCACCTAGGTGAAATTTCAAAAAGGTGACAATTGTGATAAAAAGAGGGTGTAGAAACCTTACTAAGCATTTAAGGGCGAGATTATTTTGCATTAGTTTTAATGTATTGTTGTACATTATTCTTATATAAAATTATTATTTACTTTATTTCAAAAAAATTATTATTTAATGAAAATTTTAATTTACTGAGCTTTACATTTTAAAAAGTCTAAAACTACCTGGAGAGTCATAAAAATATTCTAAAATTATTTTTTAAACATATTAAAGTGTAAAATTTTAATAGATTAATAATTTTAGACAAATAATCACTCTATATAATATGATGCAAAAATAATACTTTTACTTATTGCAACATATAATTGATAGTTTTATATATTAATTTAGATACTTTTACTTATTACATCATACATTTTTATTTTTTAAGGAAGTTTTGCATGTCTATAATATAATAATTATTTCGATTATATGTATATAAAATGAACAATAGGTAAGTTAATTAAAGTAAATCTTAGAATTAGATCATTTTTTCATCATTCTTATATAAAGTGATTATTTTGCTAAAAATATTAATTTATTAAAACCCTACACTTTAATACGTTTAAAAAATAATTTTAAAATATTTATGTGACTTTCCAGGCAGTTTTGGACTTCTTAAAATGTAAATCTCGGTAAATAGGTAATTTGAGTAAATAATAATTTTTTTTGAAATAAAGTAAATGATAATTTTGTATAAGAATAATATACAACAATACATTAACACTAATGCAAAATAATCTTGGCCTTAAATACGTAGTAAGGTTTCTACACCTTCTTTCTATCATAATTGTCAACTTTTTGAAATTTCACCTAAGTGAAATGTTCATCAATAATAGAAAAAAGAATTTCTTTCTTTAAGTAAAGAAAAATTAATAATTTAAATTTTATAGTAATTATACAATAATTATTGGGCAATTAGACTAAGTAAATGCAGCATCCATACTTGACAAGAGCATTAATGTTCATATACCAATATATAAATGTTCATATAAATAGATTTTATTTTTATTTTAAGTATTCATTTTAGTATTTATGTGATTTATTACTATAAAAATTTACAATTCTAGAAAGACTATAATTTTAATTAAATAATAATTGAGCATTGTAAGTAAATTAAAATTATTTACAATATTATGGAAGAGGGTAAGTGAAGAATCTATTAAACTTAAGGGGGTAAAGTGGAGAATTTCCAAACAGGATGGGGTAAGTGAAGTATTCACTAAACCTCAGGGGGTTTTTTGAAATTCGCCCTACTTAAAAAGCTATCACTACCTTTCTCCGACTTTTTGGACGCTATAGGCACTCAGGTTCAAAAAGTTGCATTTACTTAATGTTAAGATTTCTGTTTCCAACCTCACAAACACGTAAAAATATTTGTTGAACTACGAAACCGATGCCCAGCCAGAATAGTGTTTAGCTTGGATCATAAAAACATACTGAACAGCCAAAAATTCATAAATGTATGCCCAATGCTTTTGTGCGAAGAAAAAAAAAATTGTATATAAAACAAAACAAGTTCTATCAATCTTCAACTAATTTCTTACAACTTGTTGATTTGGCTTAAGTGATCCGAAATAATGTTGATCAGGGTTTTAGTAGATCGGCAAAGCATAAAGTGCTAATATGCAGTATTGATTTTATAGTAATTTATTGCCTTTATTTGAAATTAATATTTTCTTTCTTTTATGAATACGACAGGAAAGCCTATTTAGAGTTTACCGACGACAAAAAAAAGACAGAAATATCAAATTTGTCACTATCATTTTGGATAGAGAGCGGACATATCACTATAGGTTTTTTTTTTCAATCTCTAATTAATGGTTTAAAATGGGATTAATATACCACTACCGGTTAGAAAATAATAGAAAATGGTAAAAATAATAAGTTTTAAAATTTTGAGGTTATCATACATTTTTAAAAAAATATCAAGACTTTTAAGATTTTTGTTAAAAGAATATCTTATCTCTGCCATCAATGCTTCAACACTATTGCGTTCTCCGTCACCAACGCCCCAGCTCTATCACTGCCCTCCCTTTATCTCTACTATCTAATCTCCTTACCGTCATTTAAGAGAGAGAGAGAGAGAGAGAGTTTAATTATAAAAAGTTTTTAAAATTTATTAAAACTTACATTATTACCTTAAAATTTCAAAATATGTTATTTTTAACTGTTTTTATTAGCTTTTTAAAGCTTTTCATTAGGTTTTTAATAACTAGTAGTATATTTACTCTTAATTTGAAACTTTAATGATATATCCGACCTATTTTAAAATATTAGTTAAATATCAGGCTAAAAATAAACTATAGTTATATATTCACTCCCATCCTAAAATATTAATAGTAAGTTTGATATTTAAAAAAAAAAACAAACATTTTATAGTGAAAAGGCAGCGGTACGAAATTGACTGGCTGGGGGTCGTTCAGAACTTTTATTAATTGTGTATTGGACTCATGCAGGCTTGTGCTGGTGAGCTTGACCCTACAACTAAGCGGTCACTAGATTGACCACTGAAGTTAGAGACGAGAAGCAAGTGGAATCAGCATTTGCAGGAAACGCGAGCAAAACGTGGTAGGCTACCTTACATCTTCTTCCACAG
Source organism: Aquilaria sinensis (assembly GCA_005392925.1). Lineage (NCBI taxonomy): Eukaryota > Viridiplantae > Streptophyta > Magnoliopsida > Malvales > Thymelaeaceae > Aquilaria > Aquilaria sinensis. The sequence goes on from SMDT01001185.1 coordinate 271,022, forward strand.
CCACGATAGCGGCGCATTCCCAGCCTCAATATAAATACCGCATAATCTTATAGCCCAGTTTGATATTAATATCAATGATTAATATCAGCGTCTTCAAAAAATTATTTGTTGATAGTTTTTAACTTTTATTTTTAGTTGTTTTTTTTACTATTAATAAATTATTAAAACTATCACACTAATAAAAAAAAATATTCCTAAACGGGGTCATAACCTATTAGTAAGATACTTTTGATTCAAAAGAAAAAAAAACAGAGATTAATGTATTTACAGGGAAATTTCGAATATTATTAAAGTGAAAAAAAAATCTAAAAAAGTTCAAGGCACATCAGTGGTTACGTATATAAGTATGATATTTGGTTGTCTTAAGGGGCATAGCCAGATATTCCACTTGGGAGGGGCGGGGGCCTGATGTGAAACGGGTTATTAGCATGTATAAATTTATAATCACTAATAGAAAATACTAAATAATATTATATATAAACATATAAAATTTGAAAGTGTATAATAACTAAGTTTATTTCACAAGTTTACAACTCAAAATTCATTAGACAGTTTATATATATAGACACTTTGAATTCAAAAATTTATAATAATTAAGTTCAATTTATAGAGTAAAAATAGTTATTTGAATTTTCTATTAATTATAAAAAAATATTATACAAATTAAATTTATTTTATAGCACTTACCGGATAGTCCAAATTATGATTTAAAAGTTGTTATCAGACAAATACTTTGAGTTAATAAATTTCATGTAATGAAACCAAAATGAAACATTTTTTATAAATTTAGGACTAAAACAAAATGTTTTTAATATGTTTGGAACCAAAATAGAATGTTTAATAGGATAGGCACTAAAAGAAAATAATAATTAAAGAGTAAGGACTATCACGTAATTTATTCAATAAGAAAATGACTGAGACCTTAAATGGATAAAATATACTAGAGCCCCTTATTAATTATAAAACTTATAGATAGGTACCTAACTTTAATTTTTCTACAATTGTATCACATATCCAAGTACCCAATAAAATTTTTTAAAATTTTAGGGGGGGCGACTGCCCCCTCCCGCCCCTGAATAGATATGCCCCTGGTTGTCTTTCATTTGAAGCAACGGTTTGGTTTCTTTTGTTTCATCATCTTTCTCTCTAGAATAATTCTTGTATTATTTCATTTTTAATAAAACTTCTACTGCCGATAAAAAAAACAAATACAACATTTAGCTATTTACAAATCAAATCTTAAATGATGATAAAATTTGTAAGCCCCTTAAGTCACTATCAAATGACGACCTCCATGAATTAAGTAGGTTCAATTTTGTCTTTACATAGTTGAGTGGGTCAATGCTGGTATAGTTTTCATTTAATCGTAACTTTACTAATCTTTCTATCATGCTTGAATCACACAAAGGTGTTCCAGGGAACAAACTTTCTACATAGAGACAACAATAGTATATCAGTGAATAGGTTTCTTGCTTATTGGTATGATGATCTTTAAGTTAAGTTGGAGGCATGTTATAACACTGGAATTGCATAATTTTCCCTAAAAATACTTTCAAGGCACAAAGGGTAAAAAAAAAAAATCAAGGTCCTTCATTCTTTTTTATGGCCCATTATTAGTGATTGATTCTGAGAGAGAAGGTTAAAACTGACCACATCTTTGTAATTATTGTAAGATTGTTGTGATAGCTTTAGCTTTTTCTCTTTTTTATTCGCTTGTTTTTTTCTCATAAGCAAAATATGATTAAGGTAGAAAGGAGGTGACATGGTTATTGTGATAGCTTTAAACACTGCTGAAGAAGCATAAGGCAACTTTTGGTTCTTCTGTTCCTACATTCTTACATTCTACCTTACTAAGCACATTTCCTCTAAGCCTGAGCCAATATTCTCTTTGCCTACCAAGCTGTGGGACTTAGGCCACCATTCTTTGATATATAAGCTCAATTCATTTCAATTTAAGCATTCTAACAAGGTGTTATTTTTATCATGTTGGGACAAAAGCATAGGTCATAGATGTTGTGTACTTGGGAATGGAAAATGGGCAAGTAAGTTAGCAAATTTACATTCTCTACCATTGACACCAATGCTTTTCTTGCAAATCAAACCCTATTCCTGCCCCTGTTTTAAGGACATTACTCATTCAAAAGTCACATCAAAACTCTCATGACCCTTAGGTTCAATACTTGGCCAAAAGATAATTCACCAACAACAGTCCAAAGAAGCAAAGAAAGGATCAGGTCAAGAAAAAAAATGGATTAAAGTAGTCTGATAATGCTTTGGTGCCCAAATCGGTATGCCAGTGTGGATGGTCCTCACCATCGAGTTTTACTTGATGGGCAGAATGGCAACCTCAACCAATTAGAGGCGGATTATGTTGAAACCGTGCCAGGAGAGCTGCACTTCCAATGTAGGCCACAAACCACCTCTGGTTTGGATAGCTTTCCAAATGGGCTCTAATATGGTAGGGCTTAGCAAGGTGGGGAAAAGAAGCAACAAGATGGACTTAACTCAAAATTATAGGGTGATGTTGGGCTATGGTCATAAGGGTGGTGCAAAAGTACACGAGCAGCAACTCGGTTTTTACCATGGTTGGTGGTAATTTTGATGAAATTTAGGTCTATAAAAACATAAGGCTAAAAGTGTACTATTGAAACTGGGCTTGGTAATGCGTTATAGCACTCCTATTAACTCTAGCTGAATGAGTTGATAAGTGGTAACCTTGCAACCTCTTCCATGATGTCTAAGAACACTTTTTACTACCATTTGAGAGCCCTTTGGTGTTTGATCCAATTTGGCCACTCAAGCAAGGGCTTATACATATGTATACCCTCATGTGAGGATTTGATGATGCTCATTTCTTTTGTAACTAGCACCACAAAGTTTGTCTTCCATTTCCTTACACTCAATAAATAAGTACAATAAGAAAGGATTGTTATAACCTCATTAGCCAATACAATGACAGATGCAAGTGAGCCATTGAATTGAGTAAGACCTATGTTGGCCCTACTTATCGAACAGTCTTCACGTGTCCATCAAAACAACAGATAGTGATGACCTAGTTTTCTAATAAGAAATGGACTTCTATTCACATTAAAAAAAAAACAGAAGAAATGCCACCAAGCCCACATCATATGTAAGAATAAAATTTTCTCAAGTATCACTGCTAAGCCCAAATGCAGTGGATCGAGAAATAACTCTGGTTTTGGAATTCGGGTCTATATGGCCTAGTAATGACGATTTCAAAAGTAGTTGGGCTTTCAACTTTGGGGCTCTTTGGCCCAATAAGGACGAATGCAAAACCCATGTGGTTTTGGATTTCGAGTCGGCCGCTATGACACGAGCATTCTTTTAACTTGTCCTCTAATCCAACAATAAGTTATTTAATACGAGAAACGAAACCAGAAAAGCAAGAGAAAATCGGAAAGCAGAGCGAGAATGGCAGCTGCAGCGATGGTTCTTGACCCGAAATCCCCTTCGGAGCCTCCGCTGCCATTGATCAAACCCGATCTGTCCCAATCCTCCATCGATGCGAACGCCGACGAGGATGATCTCTACAGCAAGCTGAAGTTCCTGCAGCGGCAACTGGAGTTCATCGACATTCAAGAAGAGTACGTGAAAGACGAGCAGAAGAATCTGAAGAGGGAGCTCCTTCGGGCCCAGGAAGAGGTGAAGCGGATCCAATCCGTGCCGCTGGTCATCGGCCAGTTCATGGAGATGGTCGACCAGAACAACGGCATCGTCGGTTCCACTACCGGGTCCAATTATTATGTCCGGATTTTGAGTACCATCAACCGGGAGCTCTTGAAGCCGTCTGCATCGGTCGCACTTCATCGCCACTCTAATGCTCTTGTAGATATATTGCCTCCTGAGGCCGATTCAAGTATCTCTCTCCTTAGCCAATCGGAGAAGCCCGATGTCACTTACAATGTGAGTTCCGGTTTCTATTTAGGGTTAATTGGGTCTTCTGCTTGTTTAATTGAGCTGTTTCTTGATTAGGTCGGCTTTATTTTTTACTTCGCTGATTGTTAGGTTGTTGAGTAGATTTAGGGGCTCTATTGTACTTTTATGCCTCGTTCCTTTTGATATGAAATTGCTTCTATATGATGATTATTCAGACCAATAACCAGTTTAAAATAGTTTCTGAAGGTGGTTAGTTCCTACAGATTGGCACTTTCATGTTTTAGCTTAAACAGGAGCCGGCGGTTTTTAAAAATTGACTTTGAGACCCATAGTATGATTCGGGCTCCTTTCAATATGCTTATCAGACTTTTTTAAACTGACAGGCTCCAATAAGAAGACCAATGCCTTGGGTTAAACTGCCTTGTTGAGAGGTTTTCGGGATAGTTCAATTTTAGTGGCTTCCAGGGTGATCTGCATCTTACTAATAGGAAGGCGTAATAACTCTGACTTATGTCTAGTCCTCGGTGTAGTTTCAAGTATATGTTGGTTTTGTTTTCGCATTTGGTGAATCATTGTTATTTTTGTTGAGTGTCTTATCTGGCTACCTCCTCAGGTTCATATGCTGTTTAAATTTTTGCTTCTGCAGAAGAGCTTTGCTGCTTCCAATGATGGGTATTCTGATTTCTTTCTGGACAATAATTTTGCTTTTGACACCATGTTGTTTTACCACAGGATATTGGGGGATGTGACATTCAAAAGCAGGAAATTCGTGAGGCAGTGGAGTTACCGTTGACTCACCATGAGTTGTATAAGCAGATTGGGATAGACCCTCCTCGTGGAGTGTTGCTGTATGGACCTCCTGGGACCGGGAAAACTATGCTAGCAAAGGCTGTTGCTAACCATACAACTGCAGCCTTCATTAGAGTTGTTGGCTCCGAATTTGTTCAAAAGTATCTGGGTGAGGTATGGATTCGGTATCATGTGTATATGCATGCTCACACACACACACACTCAGAGTCTCACACTCAAATAATAGTAGTTGCTATGATTTATTGGCTGACTGAGAATTAGCTTTTTTTTCCCCTTCACAATTAAGACTTTGTTGTGTGCATTTGAGGAACTGACATGGTAATTTCATTGATCATGTGATGTTTGTCTGTAGTTTTTATGTGACATTTTGAAACTTGCATGTAGTGGATGCCAATGTTTGATGTGGTCACTGCTCTCATTGATTATACTTATAGGCTCCTCTTCCATCATCACATTATACAATTATCCCAACTAAGTTGGTAACTGGTGTGAGTTTCATGATGATAACTGTTAGAAGTCATTTTGATACTATAAGTTCATCCAAAAGGCTAAAAGCAAAGTGGGTATTTTTGACACATGATGCTCTTCTTTATGCGAGTGCAAGCCCCTTGTGAGGGAATGATGAGATGAAATTCCAAATATCATCATAGGTTCTCCATTTGTGCGGACAAGTATCATGCTATGGTAGTGAGTGCAGATGGTTACTATAGTCTATATTTATTTAAAGGTTGACGTCGAGGAATCTACATGTGCAATATGAAACACAACCAATTAATGGCTCCCTTTTTACTTTATCGATCTGATATTATCTGGTTGCTTTATTTTAGGGCCCACGTATGGTTCGTGATGTTTTCCGACTTGCCAAAGAGAATGCCCCTGCCATTATCTTCATTGACGAGGTTGATGCCATTGCTACTGCTAGGTTTGATGCCCAAACTGGAGCTGATAGAGAGGTTCAGCGTATTCTTATGGAACTTCTAAACCAGGTCTCATTTTACTTATTCATGAGTAGATGTCCTTCAGTCTGCTGCAGGATTTATTCTTATTTCTCATTTTTTATATATTTACGATCTGATGGTTGCTCTTTTCTGAAAACTACCGTTATCAACTGTTGTAGATGGATGGGTTCGATCAGACAGTTAATGTTAAGGTCATAATGGCCACTAACAGGGCTGATACTTTGGACCCTGCACTTCTTCGTCCTGGAAGGCTTGACCGAAAGATTGAGTTCCCCTTGCCTGACAGACGGCAAAAGAGGCTTGTTTTTCAGGCAAGTGCATTTGACATTATTCAATGTTCTATCTGTTCCAAAATGAACTTCAATAATCTGTTCAGGAGATGCTACAGTGTATTATATTTTTTTAGTGATGTGCTTAGCTTAGAGCGGCAGTGTCATCTTTTTTTTGTCTATATTTGTTTTCTAGATCCATTATTGCATTTATTGAACTGGCTGTCCTTTGCAGGTATGCACGTCGAAAATGAATCTGAGTGATGAGGTAGACCTGGAGGATTATGTTTCCCGGCCGGATAAAATCAGTGCAGCTGAGGTTTGTCATTGCCCTTTGTTTTAACCCTGTTTTGCTGTTGCTCGGCATGTTATACTTTTTGTTGACTTAGGAGGCAAAAGCATAAGAGTGAGAATATTAGTACCAACGAACTTGGTGACTGGAATGATACTAAATGTATTTTAGCAATGAGAAAATTTTGATTGGGATTTGCAACTCAGGGTCATACAGTAGGTACAAGAGGAAGAATTCTTAGTATTCTGTTGATGTAGGTGGCTGTCATATGTGTGGGAAGTGATGTGGTAATTTGGAGGAGGTTTAAATAATTTGTAAATGTCAACTTGAATACTGTATGGATAGGAGGTTCTGTTCTGGATTTTACATGTTCACTGATCATTCATATGATTATGTTGATTAATTGTAGGCTTAACTCAAGGACTTCATGAATCAGTGCTAATCCTTGCTAGTTTCCCTCTGCAATTCTTTTATTTTGTTTCATCTTCCTTTTCAAATTGAACTTCTGTCAACAGATCGCAGCAATCTGCCAAGAAGCTGGAATGCATGCAGTTCGCAAGAACAGATATGTCATACTTCCAAAGGATTTCGAGAAGGGCTACCGAACCAATGTGAAGAAGCCTGATACCGACTTCGAGTTCTACAAGTGAAGGAATGTGCAGTGTGGCATCATTTGCTTGTTTGTTGAAAAGAGTTTCATTTTGCTTAGTTCATTTTTTCTTTTAGACGGGGGTTGACATCCATCCAGTATAATGTATTGTATGGGTACTAGACATTGTAGTTAGATTCAGCTCGATAAGCATGTTTAAGTTACTGGATTGCTGCAGAATGCTGTGTTTTAAGTTTGAAAAAGAAATTACCGTGCTGTGGATGGGGGAGGTGGCAAGTAACAAAGTATCATAAATGGTCGTTTGAAATGGGCAAGTCACAGGCATTGAAGAAGGAAAAGCCTAAGATTGGCAATATTGGTGGGGCACAGTAAGAGCCCCATGCTCTTGCCTGTTGCATTTGCTGGGGGATAGGAAGACAAGGAAAGGGTGGGACAGCGTTTAGTTTTTCTTCGCGGCCCTTTTTCTGTAGTGGTCCTTACATCAAGGGCACATGGGTGCAATCAGATCCTTAATTATACACGAGAAGAGTGATTTGCTTGGCTTTAACGTTAATCTTATGTATTGCAAATTGAAGACGGAGTGAAGTGGTAATCTTTGGGTAACAAGAATCTAATAGAATTAGTTTAGCTTTATAAACTAGGTGCCATATTTTAATTTTGGCCCTTTGGATTGAGGGATTAAAAAAAAAAAAGAGAGAAAAACGTCTCTGCAGTGGAGTAGTGTGGATGGGGCACTTCGTTCATTGCGCTTTAACAACCCTGGAGGGTCATCTTCAGCACTCTCTTTCTCTCTCTGAGGAATGAATGAGAATGATGACAATGGCACCAAAGCAAAAGCAAAGCAAAAGCACGCAACACTGCAATCACTAAAAAATAGAACCAAAGCAAGCAACTGGTGATGGATGGCAAATGAGTTTTAAAAAAAAAAAAGGAAGAAGAAAAATGAAAAGGCTTGTGGGGCCACGGCACCGTAATTCGTGCCTTAATGAAACCTATCTATTCAACTTTTAAGGCCACCCTTTTGTCTCTTTTTAATTTCCAGGCCTCAGCTGAAGCCTCTTGTTCCACTCCAAGCTCTCTCGCTTGCTGGTTCCATGGCTAAACCCCGCTTCCTCCTCCTCCTGCTCACCACCCTCTCCCTCTGTTTCTTCCACGGCAAGTCATCGTCTTGGCTCCAGCAACAAGATTCTGACCCTGAGGATGTTGTCCTCCCAACCAGGGCCAGCACGGATATCCCACATACAGGTAGTTCGTGTGATTTCTCGGTTGGCAAGTGGGTGTTCGACCAGTCCTATCCTCTCTATGACTCCAACTGTCCCTATCTCAGCACCGCCGTCACTTGCCAGAAGAATGGCCGCCCCGATTCCGCCTACCAGAACTGGCGGTGGCAGCCAAAGGGCTGTTCTCTTCCTAGGTAACTGTCAGTTAACTTCATCACTTACCTCTGTCATTTTCCCCCTTTGTTCACAAGATGCAGATTCCGGCGTTCAGGTTCGATGCGCTCAAGTTTCTGGGGAAAATGAGAAGGAAAAGGATAATGCTGGTGGGTGATTCAATCATGAGAAACCAGTGGGAAAGTCTTGTCTGCTTGGTGCAGGGAGTGATCCCAACTGGCCATAAGAAACTTGCTTACAGTGGTCCTTCCATGGCCTTCCATGCTTTGGTAACAATAAGATATAACCAATTCTGTTTCTATATGGAGAACCTCTCTCTCTCTCACTTTTATTTCTCTCTTCTTTTTACTTCCCCCATGCTGATATCTTGAATCTTAAGCAAGTCAGAAGCACTTCATATTGGAATCAGGACTCGGTGCAAATTGAATTCAACATGATGTGTTAAAGTTTATCAATCGATTGTTACCTAAACTTTAGCCCCAACTAGCTGCAGTCTCCCAGTTTGCTTGGCTGGGAACCACTTGCTTTAAGCTATAAAGGAGCAGCACCAGCATCTTAATAGCAATTTTGTTGGGGATGAGAGCATGAAATTCGTAATGTCAATTAGTAACTGATACAACCCATAATGAAGCTGTTGTTGTTTTGGGGTATATTCTTGCATCTTGTTAAATTTTTTTCCTGTGAAGCTACAAGGCTGCAACCCCATAACTCAGAATTGGCTAATGTTGCATGTTGGAAAAAAATTGAGGGTATATCTGGTAGCATTTTAAGTATTCACGCTTGAAGCAACTATCTGTTCTAATTATGCTCTCAAGGAAATGGTTTCTTCGTCGAAAGCTGAAGCGGTGTAAGCATATTTTTTACAGGACTTTGAAACATCAATTGAGTTTTCTTGGGCTCCTCTTCTTGTGGAGGTGAAGAAAGGGGCTGGAAACAAGAGAGTGTTGCATTTGGATAGGATTGAAGAGAATGCAAGATACTGGAGAGGAGCAGATGTCCTTGTGTTTGATTCAGCACACTGGTGGACTCATTCGGAGCAAACCATCTCGTAAGAGTCATTGCCATGATCAGATTCTCTTATTTCCACATAGAACTCACTTGCTGATAAAGATCTGATTTTGTCTATAACTTTTCTGCTCGAACCCATCTTTGGGTATAATATGTGCGGTAACACCATATACATTTATGTTATGTGCAGGTGGGATTACATTATGGAAGGACAGGCACTGTATAAAAGCATGAACCCCATGATTGCTTATCAGAAAGGGCTTACTACATGGGCGAAATGGATCGAGTTAAACCTTGACCCACGAAAGACCAGAGTTATTTTCCGGAGCGTGTCCCCTAGGCATAACAAGTACATACATCAAGCACTCCTCTTAGTGAAAATTCCAATTGTGTTTGGTTTCAACAAGGAAATTATTTTGTATCTTGACAGGCAAAATGGCTGGAAATGCTACAACCAAAAGACACCCCTAGCAGCTTTCAGTCACCCGCATATCCCCGAGCAATTGCTGGTGCTGAAAGGAGTGGTGGGAAGGATGAGCTTCCCCGTATATCTGCAAGACATCACAACAATGTCTGCCTTCAGACGGGATGGCCACCCCTCTGTGTACAGAAGAGCTCTGGACCAAGCAGAGAAGCAACATGTAAGAGAGTTTTCCTCAGATTGTAGCCACTGGTGCCTCCCTGGTGTGCCGGACAGCTGGAATGAGATCTTGAGTGCGCTTCTCTAAGTCAGAAGATTACGCAAAAACAAGAAAGAAAAAACTCCCCTCTGCAAATTAGGCTTCAGTATAGCCAGCCACTTGTGCTTTCTGCTTATTGCTGCGTGTTAATGTCGTGCTACATGACTTGTTATATATTTTTAAATCCATTGAGTTTGAATTGCTTGCAAACATCAACCAGTACTTCTTCTTCTTCTGATTCTTCTGATCCAAAAACATCTCCACCATCTAGTATAACCTGATGAAACCCGAAAGGAAGCTGTAGCTAAACGGAGGAGTACTGCATTCAAAATCAAGAGAATTTGTCAGAGATTTGCTCTGACAAAAGATGGAAAAAGGATGAATATTTATTATAGTACTCCTTCTATTTCATATTAGCTGTCCCTTTTACCTTTTTTAACTAAAATTTGACTTGAATATATTTACATTAATATGAATTGAAAAAAATTCTAAAAAATGATATTTAGAAACTAGAATCTTTAAAGTTTCATTTTCAAATAAAAAGTTCATATTTTTACGATAAATTTTAAGAGAAATAAAATCATAGATTAATTGCTGTGAATAGTAAAGAGGACAGCTTTTATGAAACAGAGGGAGTATGAAACAGAGGGAGTATTTCATAAGATTGATGATATATATGTAACAACTCGATCGCTACATATGAACAGCAATGCAAGTTCTTACCTGCATATATACCCATTCAAGTTCACCTAGCAGTAGCAATTCTGTATGATTTGTCTGTGATAGAGCCAAGATATAAACCTGGGAACAAGGAATCCATTGCTTTCTGAACCTTGATAGGTCTCTTCTTGGTCCTCTTCTTCGGGATCAAATCAGCGACCTTCTTTAAATCTTCTTCAATCTCTTCCTTGGTCAAGGAAACAGAGAAGGGCCTCTTTTTCTGTGGTGTCTTCTTTTCAGCCTGCTTTGGGCAGCCAGTGCTCGGTGCAGCCAGTGCCATCGACGTGACTGGTGGTGTGGCCGATGGAGTGCCATCAGTAGCACCGGTGTTTTGGAGGCAGAACCGCCAGACACTCTTCGGACCTGTGTCCTGTTCAGCCGGCTTCCGATCAAGAGGAGGTGCGGAGAATGCTGGTTTTGACTCCGGACTTGTAGCCCGGACCGAGGAGGACAAGGACTGGTGGAGGAAGTTGGAGGTTCGGTGGGTTGTGCCCCTGGGGATGGTGGTCGCCCACTTCAAACGAGGCAGAGAAAAGCTGTGGAGGCGCTGAGAGGGAGTCGCCATTGTTGCTTGGCACGCAAGGAAGTGAAAGTAATGCACTGGTTGAGAATTGAAATGCCAATTAACCGAGACCTGCTGGGTTGTGTTTTATAAACTAGTAGAGATTTCCTAATCGAATTGCGACTTCACTTGAGTATTTGATATCAAGTAGGGCTCTTTCTCTTTTAAATTTTTGGTCCGTCTTTAAAAATCAGTCACGTGACCATAAAGAAAAGGGGAGAAATTTACCTCTCCTTGGGGGAAAAAAATAAATAAATAAAAAGGAAGAGAGAGATAAAGAAAAGCTCATATTTTTTCACGTAAGGTTGTTTCTACAGACAAATCAGTTTGACATATGAAATGCCTGACAGGGACGCGACGTGGTTATTAATGGGCTATGTTCTATAAATTTTGAGTGCTCAGGAGAACTGCATTGCTTTCTATTTTTTTATGCACAAAGTTGATACCTTCTTTCCCTGTTGCAAACAGTGGCGGAACCACGTTAGGGCAGGGGTAGCGCTGCCCCCGAGAATTTCAAAAGTTTGTAAATATGAGTTACTAAGTTGGCCAATTTGTGAAAAACTAAGGACCAAATGCGCATTTCTCCCCCCAAACTGGCTGAAGAATATAAAAAGGGTAGCTAGCGCTAACAGCGCTAAATCTTTACTTTTCCTTGCAAATTTCCCAAACCTATGAAACATTGCATATCCATCCCAAATCAAACAATCCTCTCTCAAAGTCTCTCTGTCTCTCTCTCTCCTTTTGTCTACGATCACCGCCTCCGCCTAGCCCCTAGCCCCCCCGAGCCTAGAGACCCAGGTCCGCCAACTTGCAAACATACCTGACTCAAGAAAGGTTTTTGATAAACTTAAACAAGATTCCAACTTCAGCTTTCGTCTACCTTTACTTTGTATATCTTGATCAACAAGCTTATGGTTACAGTTCGTTACTTGAATTTGGACAGGACTGAAGAGACTGGAATTAAGATACTGGAAAGGAGTGGATGTTCTTTGTTTGATTCGGAAACCTATAAGGCAAAATCACTATGCTCCCGTAGCTTCCAAATCATTAAACAAAACTAAGTAAATGACAAGTCGAGTCCAAGCCCTTGCATTTGAGCCAGAAAGAAAAGCAAGTGTAATAAAATGGATAATATATTTCCTACCAATTGCCAAGTGTTTACTCGAAGGACAATAAAAAAAGGAGTTATTTATAAAAGGGGGAAAAAATTATTTCTTTTGGAATGAATAAAAAATTAGAACCGGCAATCTCTAACTTCTGACAACAGCCAAAATTATTTAACCCCTAAAAAGCTATGGCCCAAACCAAATAAGTAACATTCTTCATCACCTTATCTAAACTATTGTGGGGCTAACTTTCTCCTCAAATGGCTAACTTGCTCAGCACTCAACCAAAAAGCCTTCTCCAAAACCTCACTTTTGATCCCGGAACCAAACACTGCATTAGGGATCCTCTGCAGCCCAGGATTCTGGCTATTGAAGCTCCCCAAGATGGTGGCCGGAGTGTGGCCGGCGTTCATCTGGAAATGAATGAGTCCCCTTGGAAACACCATGACCTCCCCCTCCTCAAGAACTTTTGCAAACACCTTGTTTTCAGTATCAACAAACCCAGAATAGACTCTTCCGCGAAGCACAAAAGCTATCTCTGTGGCTCTCGGATGAAAGTGAGGAGGGTTGATACCACCAACACCAAAATCAGCTCTCACCAACGCCATTCCCAACGTGTTCAATCCCGGAAACACATTGACATTCACCGACTTGGATGACAGACCTGTCTCAGTGAAGTTCCCCGGAAACCTTATGCCGGAGAACACAAAGTCTTCCACTGTGACCAGTGATGTGTTCTTGCAGGGGCCTGAAGGTCCTGTGGCGGGAATGCAGAAGTCTCGGATCGGGTCTGGGTCGGAGCCCAGGTTGGACACAACATAACTGTTGAGGAAAACAGCACACACAAGAGCCAACCTTGAGAGCATCTTGCAAAAGTCGTTGGGCATTTGGAGGATGAAAAGCTTGATAATTTTGAATGGATTAGAAAGTTGGACTAGTTGTGGCAATTCTTATAGGGGAAAATAGAATGTGTGGTTTGCTTGGGGAGAAAAGGACAGAGGATTAGTTAGGTTCAAAATGGAGGACTCCACCAACTCTACTCTGCTTTTGTGGAATACTGGTTGGAGCTTTTTCTGGTCATGGCTTTGATTATTGAACAACGCGTAATTGAAAAGATAGGATTGAATTATTTTGTTGGATTCTTAACCTGAACTCTTAATTAGAAAATGAGTCAGGTTCCGTCGCTGCTCTTGCTTCTTTTCCTATTTATTTTGGACTAACGTAACCTGTCCCGTTGGGTTCAATACAAGTATAAAAAGGGGCGGAAAAATTTAATAAAAAAAAAACCTTGAAACTTGTTTCTCCTGAAAAAAATCCCAAATATTGACTTGGAGGCCTTCATTTTTTTGGGGGGTATATTTTACCTCTTCTTATTGTGAATCAAAAGGAAAGCATCAATATTTCCTGCACTGGAAAAGGTAACTGAGCAGTTCCATCCACATAGAGAGGAAAGAATGCTTACTGAAGTTCAAGGCAAATGCTAGATGCTGAATCAATTTCATCAGTGGAATATTGGGATGTTCTTGGGTTCACCGCCAGTAAAGTTCATCCACTACACAAGCACTCTTATAACTACGACAAAAAGCTCAACGGCAGCGTATCGAAGATTTCCGCAACATATCTGCCCAAAAAACAAAAAAAACAAACCGCCCTTCGACCTTTGCCTTCGCATCGTTTTATGCTTGCAGGGCCGATCTGCGCGAAAACAGACCTAGCTTACCTCAAAGTATGAACTATGATGAACCAAAAACAAGTAACAGAACAAAACACAGGTGTTTTGCTCGCTTAGTTTTACCATTCCGGATAAGCAACACAGATTGCAAGCTACAGCTCTCCAAAGTTAATACGGAGAAATATGGTTTTCAACAACTTTATTTGTGCAACTAACATTTGGCTTCCAGGCAAAGACTTCGGACCAAGACAACCTGGAGTGGATGCACCCCGAGTCGGCACGTTTTGCAAAAACAACAGCCATAAGAAGCCTGCGCTCAATTGTGAATTGGTACATTAACTGTTACACTAACTTTACAGCAAGGAGTTCTTCGAAGCTTTAATAACTGTGGATCTCTGTGTCTGGTCTTCTTAGGTAGTAGCGGAGACAGTTAACCAGAACCTGCATGTGTTTTTTGGTCAACATGTCAGGATATATCGCGCACACGTTCAATCTCAAAACTAGAGTAGGATTTCAGCAGGGATCAGACATTGTCACAGTTGAAATCAAACAAGCCTAAGAATTAGCTCTATGCAGTATTATATGAATGAAAAACGAGCAGCATGGTCCATAGAGAACATTCCAAAACATGTATAAGCAAGAAATAGTTACCTGTGACAAGGAATTATTCAGTGCTGCCCCTCTGTAGCTCACATAGAATTTGTCTTTGGCTACCAATCCCTGAGAATGGACAAAGAAATGTTAACGACAGCTGAAAAACCAGGTATCATGTATATTCCAACCATAAATTAACACAGAGAGAGAGAGAGAGAGAGAGACTTCTGTATCAATTTCAGCAGATTCTACGTCAATATTGATGTCAGCAATATTTTTGATGATCTCTACAAGCAGTCCTGGTCGATCTGCCGTCTCAACATAAAGCAAGCTGGTAATCACATTAAAAAATTGCTTTAGTAGATGATATTCTAACTACATAGCTTCAGCAGGAGACAGCAGTCCAGACTTTTTCTGATGGTAGTAGAAAAACAATTTTGTAGAAAAACAATTTTCTTTTTCCCAACTGCCCAAAATCCTTAAACTGAGGAAAAAAGGGTTAAATTTTTTAAAAGGATTAGATTAAACACACTCATGTTTTCCACATCAATTGTTTTATCACATCTGATCAACAATATAGCTTTTGTTCCTTTCTCTTGATCCAGCCCAATCCACCTTTTATTAATTTTCAAGCTTTTTAACTACCCAGATCCACAAAACAACTAAAAAAAATACCTTCTCTTGGGTCCATCATCTCCGACATATACATGTGTTGCAATATCAATATCAAGCTGTCATTATTAAAGCCAAAGAAGTACAATAAGAAATGGCACGATACTGGCAGCTAACGAAACACTTTCCGCACTCAAATGGAGAATGCGAGTAAATTAACTTTAACATAAATGGCTAAGTGAAAGACACCCACACTTAAACACAACACACACACACACATTCTCCCGAAATCCCATTATAAGCTACTGGATTCAGTTACACTACAGATATCATAGCATTCTACAGGCAAAATAAATTGCACCAGTTAAGGGCAGCCACTTATATATCAGCCACTCTCTCCAAACATGTGTACTCTCTGTTGCTCTTCTAGAAATGAGCCACCACAAAACAACATTTTGGAAGTGAAGATCTTCAACTTTATGGCTGTAGCATTCTTTTTTTTATGAGTTTTGTGCTGATATATAGGTGTCTTAAGCATGCCGATGACCTAAGAGATATTCATGAAACAGAGCATAAGATAGAGCTTAAGCAAAAAAATTGACTCACCAGGTAGATGTATACATCCAGCTTGCAACTAGCCACGGGCACATAAAAATAGCAATGGAACTCATCCTAGATTACAAACCTTACTCTTTTGACACTTGTGGCAAATGTTTCTAACCTATCAGGTATTTCTGACTACTCAGAACTCATTTAGAACTTTGCGTTTTCCAATCTTAACTCATACTAGCTAGACGGGCTTAGAAATATACCCTACACCAATCACCTTTGTTTGGATATATCTTAAGCAGCATATAGTTCAAGCGACATAGAGCATCAAAAGGATTGAACAAGGAATAATTAGTCAGAACATTTCAAATCACCTTCTTCTCTGATGCTTTGATTCCAAAAACTTCACCCATAGCAAGTTGCTCGCTAGATTCCTGTCAAATAGAAAATCAAAGGAAACTTAATGGAAACCATCATCACCAAGCATGCAGGGGAGAAACAAAAGGAATATCCACCAACATGCCCAGACAGTAGAGAAAAGAGGAGAAACAACAGGAGATAAAGAATTCAGTTACATACTGGATGGTATTTCAGAAGATTATTAATGATTGTAAGGCGGATTCTCTCTAACAAATCAGGATCTTCAACCTTGCGCCCAGTATCACTATCATAACCAACCAAGTATCACTAAATTGTGATTAAGCAAAACAATCATCAATGATCATACTGCTAATTGAAAAAGTGTAAAGATCCACTCACACCAGTACACAGTTAGTAAGTCTTAACTGTTAAATAACTTCATGTCAAATTAATAGCAATGAAATTAGCTGTTAGATCTAAAAACCTATTTCTAAGATTATGCATATTAACTTCTAGGGTATGCAAGGTAGGACAGAAACATGTAACGACAGAAGCTTTAGCAGAATACTTCATTTTCTGAAAATTTTGCCATATCTCATTCAGACATAAGTTTCATATTCCTTCCTGTGCATCATACAATGGATAGTTGCCCCCACAATTACTGTGATTAAGGTGTGTGCAACTTATGTTGTTCTTTCCATTTTTTCCCTTGAAACTATAATCCAAAAAAAAAATCCTTTTTGGATTTTGTGTAGTGAGCATTTAAATGAGGCTAATGTGGTAAATTGGAGGTTACAAATTTTCTAAAGGGAGATGGTTCAACCTTTTCAAGACAGCCCAAAAAGGAATATGGTTAATCCTTTTGGGGACAAAAGGAGTATAAGTTTGAGCAACAAGGATAAATCTCATTCTTTTTGAACTTAATATGATAGCATACTTGATTAAATATGCAAAAGAAACATCCAGTAAATTTAAGAAAGCACACTGTAGAATCAGAAAAATGACTCACGATCTAGTGATGAAAAATTTAGTTTGTTTGACTGATCCTTCAGTGGTAACAGTTCCTTTCACAACATCCAATCCCAATTGTTTCAATGCATTCATCTGCAAAAACATGAGTTAAGGCAAACTGAAAACTGTATATAAACTAGGGCTACGATTCTACTATGAATCTCTCTCTCTCTCTCTCTCTCTCGGGGGTAACGAGCAGCCACCCAGGTCAGTGTTAACAGAATAAGAAAGCCCTGGTCTCTATATAAAACAAATGAGTAAACAATCAAAACCGACATTTTCCAAAATCATAATAGCATTGGAAGTCTGTCAAAATCTACATTTTGCAAAACGGAACATAGGACAGATTCTTGGCACCAGCCATAGGTCCTACATTTGAGAGAAACTAACATGTTTGCCAGATAAAATATGTCAGTAAAGGTGATTTGAAACACCGATTTGCTTTAGCTTGTTAAGTCTTACCACTAACAGTAAAAGTTCCATCTTAAAGTATAGAACAAAAAGTTACACTTGTGTCACGGATATCAGGATATGCAATTGGAATATGGAACAGAGAAAGCTGGCCATCAATATCTAGCTTCTCAGGGGCTCCTATCAGGTAATAACATCACTCTTTAAGATATTAAAACACGTTAATTATAAAAAAAGAAAACTAAGGAATATAAGTCAATACCGTGTCAAGAAGAGCACCCAAACGATCTCCAAAGCTAAGCTGTACAATCGTTGCCTGAGACTCAGAATCTTGTCCAATCATAACTTTTGGCATTGGAACACAATCAGAATGCTTTTCAGATTCCTAAAACCAAAACTAAGTAAAGAGATCTGTTCCATTGTACTACAAGTAATAAGCCAATTATGAAAATGCCTCAAGAAAATTTCAATATCAACAATTCAGTTTTAAGAAGAAGAAAGATCTCAACCTTTATAGCAACCAAACAACAACTCATGATTTTAGCTGGAAAGATTGCTCCCCTCAAGGAAGGGACCAACAGTTGTCTTGAGCACTATGCACAGAGGAGCAGTCTTTCATTTTCATGGGGGGAAGGACCAGGGAAAATTTTCACCTGATGTTTTTAGTTGACAAAGATACCAAAACGGAAGAGAGAGAGAGAGAGAGAGAGAGAGAGAGAGAGAAACATCATTCACATACTGTATTAACTGTTGAAGCTGGATTTACGTGTACAGTGCTTTATTGACAAAGCAAACACCAATACAGCATCAGAAGTCAATGACTATCAATGGCCAGTAAATGTCATGAGATATTCCGAAAAAAACCCAAACTAACATCTGAAATAGTACTTCTATACACTTTCACTTCAACAATCATACCATGCATGACCCATAAATAAATAAAAAAAATGAAAAAGTCCCCAATCAACTTCGCAAGAGAACAAGAGAGGAAGCCAATACAAAAAAAAAAAAAAGTCCTGGGCTCAGAGAGGATGGCATTCAACTTACTTCAAATCTGACTAAACAATTTTACATGCGTATGAGTGTTGTAGATGATATTACAATATTTTTATTCTCCTAATAGCCATAAATACTGAATAGCTGTGCTTCCGGGAAAGTGTACCAACCAACGACGTTGAATTCACTGCATTGATGCCATTGGTAGAAGCACAAGAGATGTTCCTGCTCCATGGATCAACCAGTGAGATGAGAAGAAAAAAACTATAAGCATTACATTGTTTCATAAACAATTTCACTATTAGCCACAGTTCTGATGGAGGCAAACATAAAACCGGATAAATCACTATCATGCAAAGGTCAGAAAGAAGACTCATCGATGTCCCCGAAGATCAGTAAAGAGCCAAGTCAGAACATAAATTTCAGATGATTCTCAGAAACTTGACTAAGGCGATGTGCAATCTATCCAACCAGACATTTTTTTTAACTCTCAAAAGCCTCGACAGAAAGAAACTCTTAATGTACGATCTCAGTAAGAGAACATATAAATTCATCGCAGGCTAAAATTCAAGAAATCAGAGGAACGATCGAAAAGACTAACAGTATTCATTTTCCTCAGAACCGAAACAGAAAATAACAACATAATGAAAATACTAGGAAAAAAAAAAGAAATCAGAACCTATTCGGTTTCTTACTTGTTTCCGGAGGAAGCGATCCCAATTCTACATTCGGACAACTTTGAGACGTCGATACGTGCAAGAAGAGTGGAGCCGAGAGCTCTGGATCTAGGGAGAGCAACTGAAGCAAGAGAAGACAGATACGGATTCGTTGACGCCATGAAAAAGTGGGCTTGAGGGAGCTAGAGATGATTGTTTTGGTGCGAAACGAATCGAGCCAAGCCGGGGAGGGAGAGGGGAAGAGGAGAACGAAGGGGAATGGAGCGGGTTTATAACACTGACGTCACCTGTGAGCCCCACCCGTCAGTTGGAATTGGACTCCACGTCAGATTGCATGCGTCAGTAAGGTAAGGTCCGTCCGGGTTACTTTATTCTTTTCTTTGGATGGAGAAAGCTCGTAATTATAAAATAAGCCATTAAGATTATGTTATTTTTTCCTATTGTATCCTAAAATTTTTATTCGCTCCAAAATAAGCATCTATTCCCAAATGAATTCAATAGATTTCGATTTAGCATATCTGATCCCTCCCCATACGGGCACGGACCGTTCTAAAATACCCAACCTGTATGGATACCGCCTTTTCCTTTCTTTTCCTTAAACTTTCTCAAAAGTTGCAAATAAGAACCTTCTTTTTGAAAAGTTGTAATTTTCTTGAGAACATGGTACAAGGCATTGTTACTCAACCAGACTCTCTTCACCAGGTGAAGCTGCTCAAAAGCAGGCACGAGACAGTTTCCAGCCAATATACCATATGTCTTAAAATATTTTTATGGCTCTGATACCAATTAAAACATTCTGTTTTCTCCTTAGATCTATGCTAAGTTCTTCAAGCAAAGATCTTCTTGGTGGCTTGGTGAATTCGAACGTGATTTTCTCACTAAATTTCTTGGTAGAAATTCCATTCATGCTCACTTTGAATAACATAATTGCCACAAGAAATGGAGTTCCTAAGATTTTTTCTTGGTTTGTATTTAGAACTGTGAAATGTTGCTTAATACAAATATCTTCATTACACATATCAACATTTATCAATTTAAATCGTATTGGAATGGTTTTTTTGTTAGCAGCAGTAATTGACTCAAAGGATTTATCTAAATACTGGTACGGTACAATTCCTTCCTTGATGCAATTCCGATCTGCTCCCAAATCAACCAAAATGATTACGGTTATTTTAAATTCATTTTCTATTAATAAAGTCATTCTGCTGGTAAATCTTTGATTAGGTATATAATAGACTTTATTAATCTGCAAGGGCTTTTCTAGAGAATTTTTTATTTCTTCAAAATCCTCATTTTCTTGGCTTGTACTTGGAATGTTTTCCCCATTCTGCTTTGCTTTAAAATCAAATTCTTATAAATCTTCCATGACCAGCTCATCTTCCGAGAGATCTTTCAAGTATCCTTCGAAATTATGAAGTTCTAATATCTCAATTCTGTTTTTAAGAGATTTTATTTCAGCTTTTACTTCTGAAATTTCTCCTTTTAATTCAGCTATTATTGGTTCTTTGTGGATTCTCTGAGCCTCATATTCTCTTTTCATAATTTCATTAAGGTTATACACATAAGGTTTAGTTATTTCTTTGATACCAACCTTTTTCTTGAAGTTCTTCCTTCCTTGTCGAGCTTGATTCTCCTGATTATTAGCTTTATCAAGGTGTTTGAGCAAAATTCTTTTCTCATTTTTATGTCATTAATTTGTCTTGTGATTTCCAAAATTCTTTTATCTTCTTCAGCAAGGACATTAATTTGAATAGTATTTAACTAAAGGTTTTTGAAAGTATTTTGCAATTGACACGAATTGCAACCACAATTTGATCCATAGCTTTCTGACTTAGATTCTGTGCTATCTTAAAGTCCAATCATATTAATTTTTTCAGAGCTTTTTAAAGTTTCTTCTTCCTTTTCGTCTTCAGGCTCACTATCGCTATTTAACAAAATTTGCATTAACTCTTTTGTAGTCCTTCATCAATTTCTAAAAAGTTTACTTTTTTGTCTTGTTTTACACTTATTAGCGAAGTGACCTGGTTTTTCACATTTCCAGCAAACCTTTTGATCTTTCTTAGATTTTCTCTTTTTGAATCTTTGAGAAGTTCATAGTTTCTCTTTTGTTTTTTCAAATCTTCTTCTCCTATATTTCTTATAGGATTTATGTTTTTTTTGTTTCTTAGGTTCGTAACCCGATTAGGGTTTCTGAATATCATAGCCAAATTGGGCATAGAATTGTCCCATTTCTTTTCTTCCAACTAGTTTTTCTCTTTTTACATGCTTTTGCCATTTCATCTCATGACATAATTTTAAACCGATTTCTTTGACTTCAGCTATGATTTGACCATAAGTATAATTTTTTAGGTTCAATTGACCTTGACCTTATAATTTTCTAGGTTCAATTGACCTTGGCCTTATAATTTTCTAGGTTCAATTAACCTTGACCTTTTCCTTTAATATGATCCATTGCGAGTTGACCAAAATGTTTGGATAACCCTTGGATAAATTTTTCTTTCCAAATTGAGGATTTGTAATCTTCTCTTTCATAGACTCTTGTAGGGAAGGTGTCCTTATACCATTCTAGATCTGAAAGGGTTATATACCTTAAGTTTAAAAGTAATTCACTATTTCTGCTTTCTTTACTTGCTGTATCGCCAATAAAATATGAATAAATTGTGCAAAGCAAAGTGTTCACAACATCTGACTCACTTGTTTGGATTAATTGATTTCCATGTTGGACAACGAGGATTTTCTGGCATTCCTTATTTTTTTTCTACCATGCTTGATTAGACATTTATCCCACCAATTCTTTAACTGGTATGTGAAATCAATTATTAACATTTCTACAATTTTTGGGTCTGTGTTATCTGTCGCGGAACGAGGTCCCAGCACCCCAAATTTCTTGTGTTGTAGCCCTTAGGGACTATGAATCTCACTTAGTTACTAGTGGCTAACTATTACTCGTCAATATAAATTAAAATAATTTATGTGAAACTAGTTTCTTAGCCTACCCTGTAAAGGATATGCATGCTTTTGTCCTGACAATGCAAATGAATAAGTAAACTATTTTTTAAAAACATTGCTTGAGCATTTCATTTAAAAACATGCTTAAATCATGCCAAGACAGTGATAAACTAGTTACTTCAGCTTCAAGTAATAGTCTATGCACATTTAACATCACTAACATGCACCCAAAAATAACTCAATGGTTTTACACCATAATGTATCATAATAGAGGCAAATCCTTTAGTACACAAGGTACTATATACATAAGACAAAAACCTAACTAAGATCCTTTACTTGAGCCCCACCTTTGAGCTATCAAAGCTCCAAGTGCAAGCCCTTCCTTAGTTTTTGTGCACCACTTAACCTCTACATTGTAAAGGCATAAAACTTAGTCACTATGTAGCTTAATCCACAAGTAAACTTAGAATCACAAGGATTCTAGAGAAAGAATACCTGCAAAAAGAAAAAGCTTAGCCCACAACTATCTGCTAGTTATTATGCCCAATGTTAGAACCTACACAACAAACTTAAGGGAGTGAGTACATAAATGCACTCAGTAAGGGTCCTTTGGGGTACCTGTAAAGAAGATAGCAGCAAACCAGTATGCAATCATGGCAAACAAACAATCAAGTAGCCAACCAACAAGCAACTCAAGACAACAACATGTAAGATATGCAATTCATGAATGTATGATATGTAATTCACACAATCCTTGGGACTTCTTGCACGCTAAGTGCCTTATACTTGTCGTGAGCCCAAACGATGGAGGTACTTAAGACACTGGCCCTCGTATCCCGAATACTTTACCTCCCTTGAGTCCCACTTACGGGTCCTAGAGTAGGTCATTACCTCATCTCAAACTTACCTGCCTTACTCTTAATTTATTGTACAGGGTAACCATCTTATGTGGTTTAACTAGTCAAACTCTTAAAGTTTAGCTTAGAGCTTCTTAGTGGCTCGTTTACCAAACCAAATGGTTCGGTTAGGATCTTCTTAAGTTTCTTATTCAATTCTCTTAGGTTTGAGACCTTTTTCTTCTAGGTCAATGTAGCCTCTGAAACTGACTTTATCCCCCTTAGTGCCCACCTAACAATTTGAGCACTTTTAGCCCTTAGCCACTCTACTTAGCTCTAACTTAACCACCCTACTTAGCTATCTCTTAAATAATGCATAATTCTGAACTTAGGAATGAATCTAAGACCCAACCAAGGTTACGGAATGTCTTAAATTAGCATAGGGGTAATAACCAAGAGTTTGAAACACTCTTAGGATGCCCCGAGTTTGAGGGACTAACGCCTTGGCGGAGCTGTCGATGACGTGTCACCAAAGGCATTGACACTAGGGTATCCTGACTTTTAACGACAATGCGTCTCCAGCTTACGTAGCCAATGGCAACACGTTGGTGACGTGTCGCCAATGCATTTACAGCATTGCACAACAGCGTGTGAACTTGCACTAAACTTGCTCAAACTTTCTCATCCCAAGTCCAATTCACATGGGTTTTATTTCTACTTCATTCCTACACATAACACTACATTTCTATGCATTATTTAAGCTAGATTCACTTGAACCCTTACCTCAAACTCAGCCGTGAAGCAAGAATCGAAGCACATGCTCACTTTAGCTCAACCAAGC
This sequence comes from Aquilaria sinensis, assembly GCA_005392925.1. Taxonomy (NCBI): domain Eukaryota; kingdom Viridiplantae; phylum Streptophyta; class Magnoliopsida; order Malvales; family Thymelaeaceae; genus Aquilaria; species Aquilaria sinensis. The sequence goes on from SMDT01001185.1 coordinate 294,837, forward strand.
TCTCTTGAGTTCCAATCTTAAAGCCAACGTGATATGGCACCAAGAATCTCAAATCAAGACATTTTCTAGCTATAGGAACAACTTAGAACCAGCCCATATAAAACCAAGAAGCTTACCTAAGGTTTCAAGTCCAAAACAAGCATCAAAGAGCTAGATTGAAGCAAGAACACCAAAATGGAGCTTGAGGCTTCTTGTAATCATCTTAGGGCCTTTGAATTCAATGAAAATTTATAGAATTGGGGAGCTTTGGAGCAAAAAATTCTGGTGGGGAGAGGAAGCTACGAATTTTAGGAAAGAAAGCAAATAGTAAAAGAAGTCAACTTACCCAAAAATATCCTAACTCCCCCACTAAGGCATACTTCTTGTTTTCTTACTCTTTGACCCTCAAGTTCTCATTTGTTTTACTTTGGTCACCCAACAACACTCACCCAAAACCATATTTCCTTTGTCCTAAAGATGCCCAAGAACCTCTTGCACTTTGCCTCTTGGACACTTAAGCCACTTAAGACATAAATGGCTTAAATAAACACTTAGTGAAACTTTTTACTCTTTTCCTTCAAAGACGGTTCTAATAGCTAGGATAACTAAAGGTCTTGACTTAACTAGGTCAAATTTCTTACATGACTCTAATTTCATCAAAATTATAATCATGCTATTTACTTGGGTCAAAATTACCATTTTTTTTTCCTTTTTTGACTTTTAGGTGCCAAACCACACTTAGGAACTCACTTACTTAGCTAAGCTTGTCTTTCTTACTTAACAAGATACTAACTTGAGGTACTTAATTTAAAAACACTTAAATAAACTAAAAAAATAATACTTACTTAGTTAAGACCCGTCATTAACTAGGAAAGCTGTCACATTATCGACTCCTTTTCTGGCCGCTACACCATACATTATCATGTTCTGGATGGTGTTTATTATCTGATATTCTGATAGGTCATCGATATTTTATTCTTTAATTGATTCTTCTTATTGGTCATCTTCTTCCCCATTTAGAACAAATGTGATTCAATTCTAATGGTTCTTCTTGTCCTGGGTGATAAAAATCAACTAATTCTTGGATATTAGAGGTTTTACCAATGGCATTAATTTGAAGACCCTTATGTTTCTTATATGTTGGTTCATCAGATTTAATCGTTAATTTAGCGATTTGGTCAGCTAAATTAGTGATTCTGTCATTTGGTTTTAACTTAAATTCTGGCAGTTTTTTAGGAAAACTGATGGGAGATTTTGTGGTTTCTAGCAAAAGTTCTGATTTAAAAATAGAATCTTTTGAAAACCAAACTTGTGCTTGTCCAAAGCAGTTTCAATTCTATTCATTTTTTTACCTATGGACTATAGGTAAATGTTTGTATAATTGTTCTGTTCAATAATGTTTTGGAGATATTTTTTGTCAACGGGTTTTCTGGCGACTTCTAGAACTTCAGTATTGAACGTCTTAAAAGGCGCAGCTGCTGTCTTGGATTCTTCCCCTAGTATGACCGTAGTGTCTGGTGGATGTGGAGTCGTAACTTCCCTTCTGTCCTTGGTCTTGTATGTTGAACAAGTTTCTTCTAACACGTCAATCATTGTTTCTTTGTCCAAAACAATGGCATTAATGAACCATTCAAAAAACTTCAATTTTTTTTGTTCTCATAATTCTTTTATACCAAAGATGTTTAATTTCTTTTCTTTCTTCTTTGGTATATGTGTCAAAAAATCATTTTCTTTTAATTTTGTTTTCTTCTTACCAATAATCTTCATTCAAACTCTGAGGATCAAAATGAAAAGGTTCAATTAAAACATTTAATTGAAAATCTGAAAAGTTAGGATTTGGGGATCCTATGGGTACGAATTTGGCTTCTTCTTCTTGTTGACCTTTATCCAGGGTGACTGGATCCATTCTATAGATCGGATGGGAAACTTGCTCAGTTGATTCTCTGATTCCTCCAATAAGTTTTTCATGGTCAGATTCTGAGATATGAGAACATGATGCTCTTGATGAAGATGGTCTTAAAGGTTTATATGAAATTCTTGAGGGTAATCTTCTAGGTTCTAATTCTCAAAAATCAATTTTAGTAACCCTATCTTGACTAAATCAAATTTCTACTTCTCCATTCTCATATTCAATTATCCTTTTTAACTTCTGAGGTTTTATAGTTTTAACAAGTTTTGCACTTTGAAAAATTTATTTTGCTGGGAGTTTGATGTCCTTCCATTTAATAGGCTTAGGAACAACAACATTACTTTTTTTTGTGTTTGCTTTTAGAAGTAATGTTTCTCCTCAAGTATCGAATTCTAAGGCCTTCAGCTTGATTTGAGTTGTCATCATGTTGTAGTAAATTCTATAGACTAAAGCAAAATTCTGGGATCCTTCAAGCATGTTGAAACCAGATGTCATGATGTTCGCAGTTAAAACTTTCATTATGTGCGGATCCTTTAAAGACACAGTAAAATTTGGGTGGCAGTTGAAATAAATTAGACTGTCGCAAAGACTCAATTCACTAATACCTAAAGGAGAATTAGCAAACTTATTATGTCTTTGATCTCTCAACGCGATTATCACAGAAGCGTTAGACCATTTCTTGTTAAAGGTTTTAATGCCATTTGGTAGATAATTGTAATGATTTTCTAGATGATCTTTGATCATGTATTTGGAAAACAATTCAAACTTGTGATCTTCTTCCATTATAGGGACAGTTTTTTTCTACAATTTTTATGGCTTACGTCATTCTGAAATCAAAAGTACCATTTTGATAGATTTCCCACTTATCCATCTTGGGGATGTTCCAATTTCCTAATTTCTTCTCGACATCTCGAATGATGAGTATGTTTTGTGAGTTTTTTACTCTTCTATTCCCCATAGTTTCCTCCTCTTCTTCTTTCTTTGAAGAAGACTTAATCAAACTTCTGAAGATTTTATCCATTAGTAATGTTCAATTAATGATAAAGTTTTTACCAGATATCTGTCAACGTTTTACACAATTTTACTACCCTTTTTCACTCAATAGCAGGTCTTATGGTTGCTACCCGACTTGGGTGATATTCTTGGCAAGATTTTAATAGTAATTTTTTTATTACTAAGAGAGAAAAGCTTCATGAGAACTAACTCTTAAGTCAAAGAAATAAGATCGAAAATAAACTTTAGGGACTAGAATGTTTAAAGGTTAAAACTTCTGGGAGTAAAAAACTGAGTTTTACCAAAAACATTGATCTTTTAATCCAACGGTGGAAAAAGAGGGGTTATGTTTACGGGTTCCGTATTTTAGAATCTTCCGGCCAAACCCCGTCTTCGTAAATAATGCTCCTTGCCTCGTGGAGTCGCCTGGCCTTTCGTTGTCCACACTCTTAGTCCAGACCAACCGTATGTTTCCTCTTCCATTTCTCACGTTCTCTGCGTGACCGGAAAATTTCAGACGTCGGAGTTTCACCCCTACAAAACACAACATGGGCTTGGGCATATCAGTCCTGATAGCCTTGAAGGCCATCGCCTGTTTTCTGTCCGCCGGCGTTCTAAGGAAGCTCGGTATGAAGGTCTTATCCCTGCCCTTCTTGTACGCTTCGCTGGTTGCTTTAATGGTATCGGTCGCTTCTCTCCCGTACATCAATCTTCCCATGCTTTTGGGGAAAAACCCAGATGGGACTTTTCCAATTTGGTCTATCATCATATTCAGCCCCTACATTTTGTTTGTCAGAATCTTCTCCAAATTGAGGAGATTGATGAGCGGGGAAGAGTCGTATACCGAAATTTGTGAGGGTCTGTACGTTGGGGGCTGGCCTCATTCTGTGAGGTCGATGCCGCCTGGAAATCCTGCGGTTATTGACTGTACTTGTGAGTTGCCCAGAAAAATGGAGTTCAAGAGCCACCCTTATTTATGTATCCCTACCTGGGATACGAGAGCACCGCAGCCAGGAGACATTGAAGCCGCCGTGAAGTGGGCTTGCCGGAAAAGAGCTCAGAATAAGCCGGTTTTCATCCACTGTGCTTATGGTATGATTTTGAGCTTTTGACAATTACGCTGTCTTACATTTTGAATTTTAATGCATTTGCTTGGAGAAGAGTCTATGGGTTCTTAACTTGTTCTGAATTACATCGGGGCGAGATGCTACATGCTAGTATTGTTCAGGTCCCCTTTAAGTTGTGTTTTCCTTCTAATAGGTGTGGCTAGATCAATAAATTGATTCTTACAGTATAATCAAACAAGATGATGTTAGCAACATTTTGGTGCTGTACTGTACCGACCTTCTCAGCAAGCAAATTGTTGATGGAACACTGTCCACTATTCTGCAACTGCTTATATTATGAGCTGTTGTATGAGTAGCCACTATTCACGAGAATCATGCATGTCTTGGGACCTTTCTCTTAGCTCATGACAATTGCCGGTTGTAACGTTTCCAGTAGCAAGTTGTTGAAAATTATAGTTGATTATGAAATAATGTTTTAAAGCTTTCTGAAATATATTCTTCATGTTGTCTCACATGTGCTTCTCATAAAAGTCTTCACCCATTTCCATGACATTTTCTTTGCAAGTGTTTCTGGATTTCATTAGGTTAAATTTACATCAGGTGTAATGATTGACCTGAAGTTGTTGTGAACTAAAGATCTTGGGCAAACCTGTGTTAGGCCTAGAATTAGGACATAGAGATATTATTTAAGTCAGTTGCTAATTTGTTTCATTTCAATTCTTATTTGTTCCATTTTAATCCTCCTTTATGTAAACAGGGAATCAGATCCTCTGGAAACAGTTAATTGATGAAAATGATTTGATTGAATGTTTCCTTCATCAAATTCTTCTTCCTTTTTCATGTTGACATTTCTGCTTCTTTTTTCCAGCAACCTTGTCAAGTAGCATAGAAGTTAAGCTTCAAAGAATAAAGGCCATGTTAAGATTCAGCTCATTAGGGTTGTTCCTGTGCAAACATATTCATTTGTCACATTGCAATGCAAGACGCATCTTTTTGCTGAAACATGGCTTTGCATGATTTCTATCCTAATTTTCTTACAGCAGTGATGATATCTGAGTTAAAGAAATTGAAGAGTTCAGTAGTCTCACTTTTAGATTCATATAGGAGGAAAGGAAGAGGTCTGTTGGTTATCGGACACTTCTTTTCAGAGAGATGAATGTTGTTTATCCTGTTAAGTCTTGCAGCTAGGCATAGAGATGGCTGAGATTAAAAGATCAGCACCGGTCTTCAACTATCACAATGATATTGCTAGGGCCAACCCTTGACAGCTGAATGCTTGAACGTAAAATAGTAGCATGAATCTCAAGTGTATATATTTTGTGCATCATTTGTGGCAGTAGAAGGTCGCAATTGTATACCAGATGGCTTCATACTGAATGCAGTTTAGTAGGTTTCTTCTGTTTCGGAAGCATTTCCTGTTCAGTATTTCATATGTTGATGTTCAGAATGACAAGCCTGTGTATATAGCTATAGGAAATGTTGCCTCATGGCAATCTGAGAAGTGTGGTTCTTCCTTACCTTTTTTTGACTTGTTGGATGAAGTTATTGGGTTCAACAAAATACAATTGACCTCAAGTTATGCTAATTAGTCTAGATAGGTTATCTATCCTATATTGATGCTTATCTTTTGTGCCTGTTGAAAATATCAAGGCAATCCAATTACAATGTTGGTCTGAGACGCTTGCAATTTCATCCTGCAGGTCATGGAAGAAGTGTTGCCGTGATGTGTGCTCTGTTAGTTGCTTTGGGCATAGTTGAGGACTGGAAGAAAGCCGAGAACTTCATTCGAGAGAGACGGCCGTATATCCGAATGAACTCGCTGCACCACACAGCATTAGATGAATGGTCAAAACATCGGCTCTCTTCCTTCAGAAGGGATGGAGGTCTGGATAATTTTTCTGGCTCTGTACTGAATACTTCCCACTCGCACATGGTCCGGTAGGGCAGAAAACTGAAAGCACGACCTCCATTGTTGGCTCTGAACAGGCAATTGGTCTTTGGACAGATTAGATATTGATTCGTCGCTGGATTAAATGTTGTGAATTTTATCAGGATGTCGATGATCGAGTAAAAAAGATGTGAAAATGTGGCCTCATATTAATCTACAATGTTGTTCCATCGGTTTCTATATGTTAGTAATTACGCCCAATGTTTCTCTTTCTTTGTTTACGTAGTTGCATTATATTCAATTCAATACATGAGCTCGAATGTTGCAGTGTGTGTGTGTGTGTGTGTTTTTTTTTAATTTTTTCCTTCAATTTTTACATGTAAATAAAAATATATAAAAAGTGAACATTAAAATTACGGTTCGAAGAGCCATTTGGTAAAGTAATTCAGTGAATTAAAATGTTGTAAAAGTTTGGAACAACTCAAAATGATTTGAGATATAAGAAATATGTATCAAACAATTCAATTCAATAAATTAAGACTTTGACTAGTTAATTTGGTTAAATGTTAAAATCCTTGTTTGATTTTTTAAAAATTCAATTTATTCAAGATAGAATAAACTATGTATATCATGAAAATGAGTAAAGTCCATCAGAGTATTTTAGCTTATTTTTTTGTCCCAAATGAATACCTAATACTTAGATTTGTCCTATGAACTATATAAGCTCATATAGCGCGTCCCAACAAAGTACTTTCCATCAATTTTGTTGTTAAATTAGATAAAAATTGATGACTTGACTTTAAATAACATTAAAATAAAATTTTAATGACAATTTTGATCCTCTAACTTTTCCAATAAGTAATTCTATACCCAAAATTTCTAAACCTACTCATAGCCTAAATCTACTACTTCTCCGTTCCCTAGCTTCTGCCCACCTCTGGCTCTCTATGTTGCCACCACCATTACCCGAATCCAGCCTGAATCTATTGCCACAATAGTGGCCACTGCAGTCGTCCACCCAACTTAACCCACCGACGACGCAAAAATGAGAGGTGAAAGGATGGCCTCTATCATTGCTCGCTTTGATTCAAAGTGACAGACTACCACCGACGACCACAATTTCCAAGGCTGCGCCATGCTAAAAGCTGCTGATCGCCCTTAGTGCCACCCTTGTGGGCGCCGATTCACCGCTGGCGTTGCCCACCACCTCCTCCGGCTATCACCTTAACCCTCATCTTTGATTAATCTTGCTCAATTGCAAGGACTCGAACAAGCTCTGCCGTGGGCATCTCTCTGATTTCCCCTTTGGCCTTGTTGACCATTTCTATTCCATCCAGAACCATCGATCAACTGGGTGCTTACTATTCCATCCAGAATACTGCCATTAAGAAAGTACGCTGACATTGACACTATTAAAAAAAAGGGTTTTAGCGATAAATTTTAGCCATCTCTAAATTGAATGTAGCGATGGTCTAGCCGCAGGCAATTCACTTGCAACAAATAACTTTACAACGGCTGCCGTCACTAATTAGTAAGCCAGCCTTCACAAAGGCAATAATCACTAATTTTTTAGTACCGCCCTGTTACCAGTAGGTTAGGGACGACTGGCTACCGCTAATTGTTAGCGAAGGCAGACGATCACTAAGTTTAGTGAAAGCTGCTTGTCACTAAGATTGTAATACTAGTGACGGATAGTCGTCACTGAGTTTAGGGGTGATTAGTATTCGGTTCAAATCGAAAAACCGAAATAATTTTAAAATTCAGTTCAGTTTCGGTTGAAACCGAATAACAAAAATTTCGGTTTTGGTTAATTTGGTAACCGAAATAACCGAAATTTTTTATACCAAAATTTTTTTTATTTGTTTCATGAACAATAATGTTACATAGTAACCCAAATTAGCTTGGATTCTAATTTTCTTTCTTTTCATGGACAATGAATATTCTATATTGAATGGAATTTGAAAAGAAAAACAATATCTTTATCTCATTTCATCTCTTATAAAATTTAACTACTATTTTTTTCGATTAATTCGGTTTGAACCAAACCAAACCGAAATATTTCAGTTCAATTTGAATTCACTTTTATAGACTAATTCGGTTTCTTATCATCCAAAACTGAAAACTGAATAAACTGATTAATTCGGTTTGGTTTAAACCGAACAAACCGAATAATCACCCCTATTTGAGTTAACGATGGCTGCTTGTTACTAAGATTGTAACATAAGTTAGCGATAGCTTGCCTTTACTAAATATAGCGACGGGCAGCCATTACAATAGACCTTCACTAGTCAATGACCACTTTTAGCAACACAAAGCCGCCATTAATATATACTCCCTCCGTCCCGTAATTTTTGCTCCATTTGGTATTGCATGTGGTTTTAGGCAAGTAGCATTTTTGCGCAAATCTTCCAAATTTGCCCCGACCTCTGTCTCCTCACCGATCCTCTGTCCTCGCGTCCTTCCTTCGCCTCGCTGTCCTCGACACCGCTAGCTGCCAGTCACCCTCCCCGAGGTCGCCTGCCACCAGCAAGCCAAGTCTAGGTGGCCTTCCACCTCAGCGCCGCCGAAAGGGAAGAATCGAGGTCCTCATTCTTCGTCGATCTCCATGCCGCGTCGATCTCCCTCTGAAGCTAGCAAATTTTAGGCACCCATTTGCCCCAAGCCCGCGTTGATCTCCCTCCTTTCCACCTCCTTCCTCCTCTCTCCTCTCCCTCCTTTCAACCTTCTTCGGATCCTAATCAAGCAGCAAATCTGGGCAGCCGATTGGCCTTAGAAACGACGGCCATGGTTTCTCTCATCGTCCATCATCCCTTTGTCTTTACCCAGATTCGCATCTTCTTTCCTTTTCATCTGGTTGTTAATCTCTTAGGATCTATTTGTTGTTTATGAATTTTGTTTTTCTTAAGTTAAAGAGTAAAGTAACAAATAAAATAGGGGTAATGTAGTAAATTTATTATAAAAACTTGCTAAAAAGGGAAATGGTGCAAAAATTTTAGGACATCCCAAAAAGAAAAATGGTGCAAAAATTTTGAGACGGAAGAAATATATTTCTCTCCTTTTTTTAATCCTATATACATTACCATGTTGTCCTATTCCTATAATTCCAACAATTATAAAATAGAAGTGGATTATATATATATATACAAATACAAAATACACTACCCATGTCATTTAACAATCAAGCCATACAAAATATAGGAAAGATCAATATACATATTTTGGTCATTTCCTAGGTTTACAATACCACCACAAGAGAGGTCGCAAGAACTAAGAGCAAGTTTGAAAGTACAAAACCTGACGGGAATACTTGACTAAACTACTTTATGTTTTTTCTAGTGATGCATAGAACTCTTCATGCCCTGATGGCTTCACAATCTTTAGAACATTATTGCCCTTCCTATTTGAGCAGCAGGAACTCTCTGTTGATCTCATTTGCAACTCATCCTTAATCCTCTGAAATTCGCCGAGTTACAAGATTCTTAGAGACATCATGGAACATGTAAATCCATCATAAAATAATTTGTCTGAGACCAAATTGTGTTATTCCCAGTGGAAGCTGACAAAGGCATAAAAGTTATAACGCCTAATAATCGATTAGGATTCACTTTATCGAAGATCTTGATACGCTTTAGTGCATATGGAGAAAATAATAATTCACATTTAGGAACAGAAAGAATAGCAAGCTTATCCACAACATTAGACTCACTATTTGCACTTCATCCTTTCTCATAATGAACTGAAATTAAAAATAGTCCAATGCAAATATAGCAAAGCAAATATATCCTAAGTTTCTTGCTTTTCCAATTACTCTGTTCTCCTTTTTTTTTGGGGGGCCCCCCCCCCCCCCCCCCCCCCCCCGGGTAAAAAAAAAAAACAAAAGACACAACTACCTGTTACAATCCTCATCTGTGCCTCTAACTCAACTCTGACCAGTTGACTATTAGCATTCACTACTCTCTCATACGAACCCTTGTATTGGCCTTGACAGACTTTTACTCTGCTACCAATGAAAGAATCACGTCACCATCGGTTTTGATTCCTTCCTCTTTCCTGAAAAAAACAACCAGTGCAAGCAAAGATCAACTAATAAAATATAGTACACCTAAATGATAACACGAATCAACTTCTCTTTGAACTAAACAGTAATTGAACTACAATTTCTAAAGACACTACCATGCACCATTAGGCTAAGCTTTTGAGAACTAATTTTAACGAACAAATCTCTTTACTGCAGGGGCTACAGAAATACATCACCAACCATGTTTGCAATGTGTTTGACCTACTAAATCATTAGCTTTATTTCAAAAATTGGGTACTCATCATGTAGCTTAAATCTGTCCAGTTCTGCCCTAGTATAAACCTTGAAAAATTCTAGTTTCAAAGGGTCAGTTTAAGTTCCAGACCTGAACTTCAAACCAGACTTGGTGCACAAACTTTATTTATCAAAAGAAACTTGTTTCAGGTCTGAAACTCAAGTTAATAAGCTTAATATGAAATTCCCATCAAACCCTGTATATATTGTTGCAAGCCTACAGTATCTGACCTCATTGTGCTTTTCTTTCAAAACAAGCAATTTTTATACCTAGATGTGCTCAAACAAGTTCTAAATAACTTATAAAACACGCTTAGAAAAACTCAGCCCCAAAAACCTTCTCTAGTTCAAAGTCAACTCTCAGGTCAAACCTTGCAAAAACTATAGCCTTTACTCCAGAAACAATAAATGTTCCTAATGATAGCATAAATAGAGCATGTTCTTACATATACTTGGAAGGATCTCTCATGCAATAAGTGTAAAATACCAACACTGGTTTCCTATCCCTTACGATATATCGCTTGTTCTGTGAAATTGGCTGCCACAACAGAGAAGAATCAAGTCAAAGTTGGTTAGAAGTACTTTGATTTTTACTTCTTGATCATTACTCATGGACAAAACTTAGCAGTTTCATCCTGAGCCATCTCTACTTGAGATGCCATAGACACTCGCATATTGTTTCATGTCTCGAATCCCAAGATCATCAAGCAGACTGCTAACTGCAGGTTCGCTTTCAGTCTACACAAGATTATTAGTTTAAGTAAAAAGGACATTTAACAATTGCTAAAGTTTAAAGTAAACTTGAGATTTCGCCTACCATTGTTGCTCATTCAACAAATTTACCAAGGCTAAACATTGCAGAGAAACCGTGAAAAGTAAAAATAGATATAGTAACTAACTGAACTACCAAAAAAGGTCTACCATGGTATTTGCTCCTTCATCCCAAATCACAGCTAAACAATGCCACAATTGTTTACAAATTATAATCCATGATCAAGAAAGGGCTAGATGCTTCCAGGTTTTATGGCCCAATGGCCTGAAATTAACATGGAACAAAGTCGTAATCCACTTCCTAGACCAAAATGAAACCCTAAATTCTAACAAAGGTTCCAAACCCAAATCTGAGTTAAATCAAAGTCTCAGGACTTTAACTCAGGTAAGGCAAATTTTCGGCATGATTCCTGCGAGGAAAATGGACTATTGAGGCTTCACATCAGTCGAGTGCACCGGCAGGCGAAGAAATGAGCAAGAATAATGGACGCTGGAGGCTTTGTGTCCGTCTGCTCCAATTTCCGGTCAACTGGCGGCAAGATCGGAGTGGCAAGTGGCAAAATCGGGACGGCAAGTTGGAAAATCGGGACGGCAAGCAGCGGATCGAACCCTTGCGTTTGTGCCGAAGATGGCCGAACCCTCTGGTTTTGCGAAGTTTCGTGAAATGGGATAGGAGGAGATGGTTTGTGATAAAAAAATGAAAGTAAAGGTAGCGATCCAAAATTTGTTAACTAGCGACTTAGTGAAGGTTAGTCTTCATTACTTTTACCAAAAATTAATGATTACCATCACAAAATCTGGCCAATCTTTTTTTAGAGTGAATCTATTAAGTTTTTAAAAAATAACTAACATACTTACCTATAAATATATATATATATATGGTAAATGAGTCCATAGTCAATTAGCAAGGACAAGCCGTTACTAATTATGGTCATACTTAGAAACGGTTTGTCATCGCTAGTTAATGAATGACTAGTGAGGGCAGGTTGTCACTAACTATGGCCACAACTTAGTGACAGTTAACCGTGTAAAGGCTCTCCTAGTATTTCCTCTACATTAAATGTCGAGGTAAGTGAATCCCAAGTATTTTCCCTCAAATAAGTAGTATTAAGCAAAGATAGCAAGCTAGTTAAGGTTAAATTGAGTTCCAAAGGGTAAATGGCAGCTAAGGGGCAAAAAGGGCAAAATGGTAATGTTGGCCCAAGTCAGTGGCATGACCGTAATTTTGGTAAAATTAGGTCCATGCAAGTGTTTTGAGCTAGTTAAGTTAAGATCATAGGTATTTATAGCCATTTGAACCAAAAGCTTAAGTTAAGGGTGAAAATGCACTAAGTAAGAATTTAAGCTATTATGTTTTATAATGGCTTAGGTGACTTAAGGGCAATGTGTTTGGGTAAGAATAACCTTTCTTTGGGACCAAGGAGTGATAGAAATGGGAGTGTTTAAGTGGCCTAAGTGTATCAAAATAAAGTTTGAGGGCCAAAGTGACAAGAGGAAGAAGTTGGGCTAAGTTGTTATAAATGGAGGAGATGACACTTAAGTTGTTATAAATGGAGGAGATGACACTATTCATCATCTCCCCCATTAGCCATTTTCGCAGCTCACCTTCTCCCCTTGCTTTCCTCTCCCAAACCTCTCAAATCACTCAAGTTTTCATGCAATTCGAAGGTCCCGAAGCTATCCCAACGTGTCCTTAGTTCGTTTTTGCTGGAATTGGTGCATTTGGAGTTGTTTTTGCAGGTTTTTGGTTCAAACCCAAAGGTAAACGTATTTGATCCTTATGGGTTAGTTTTAAGGTTGTTAATTGGTTAGAAATGGTCTTAACTTCGTGCTATTGGTGTCCAATTTGTTTGATTTCAAGCTTGGAACTCAAGGGAACTCATTGGAGCTTGGAGGTGCTCATAGCTTGTTCTTGCTTTCAAGATGATTTGAGGTAAGGGATTCAAGTTAATTAAGCTCAAATAATGCATAGAAATGTAGTCTTTTGTGTGGGAATGAGTTAGAAACAAGACCCAAGTGATTTGAGTTTGGGATGAGAAAGTTTGAGCAGTTTTCGTGCAAGGTCGCACGCTGTCGCGCAACGCTGGAAAGCGTTGGCGACGCGTCGCCAGTGTCGACGCCATATTGGCGACGCGAGTTGGTGACGCATCGCCAAGAAATGCAAAATTTCTCCGAACGCTGATGCCTGTGGCGACGCGTCGCCAACGGCGCCGCCAAGGCATTTTGCCCTTAAGCTCCGGGCATCCTAAGAGTGTCTGAAACTCTCGGTTTCCATCCCTAGGCAAAGTTAAGACGTTCCGTAGCGTCGGTTGGGTCTAGAACTCATTCCTAAGTCGGGAATTATGCATTATTTAGGTAGTAGCTAAGTGGTGTGGTTAAGGAAGGGTAAGTAATGGTGGCTAAGGAAGTTAAAGTGCTTCAATTCTCAAGTGAGCACTAAGGGGATTAAGTCGGGTTTCAGACTCTTCGTTGGCCGAGTAGAATGTCATAAACCTATGGTCAATGAAAAGGAAACCTAAGAGAATCCCAACCAAACTTTATAGTTTGGTAAGTAAGCCACTAAGGGGCCCTAAGCTAAGCTTCAAAAGCTTGGTAAGTTGAACCACATAAGGTAGCTACTCTGCACAATAAGTTAAGGGAAGAGACGGGTAAGGAGTGAGTAAGTGGAAACTTACTCTAAGTAGCTCGTCAAGGCGGGTAAGGTTGAGTAAGCAAGGTCTTACTCTAAGGTGCCCGTAAGAGGACTTCAAGGGGTTAGTAGTTAAGTGCTAGCATAGGATACGAGGGCCAGTATCCAAGTACCCCAGTCGTAAGAGCTCACGACAAGTCCAGCACCTACGGGTGTAAGGAAGTCCTAAGTGCATTTGCATGTGCATAACTCATTCATCCATCCATCCATCCATCCATCACTTGCATTGTTTGTTGTTTATTTTCTTGCTTCTGGTTATCTTGTTGATTGCTTGTTTTGTTTTGTATGCGGTCTATTTATATGCTTGTTGTGCTTGGTACGCATGCATTGCTTCTCCCTGCAGGTACTAATCCCTTACTGAGTACTTTGGAGTACTCACCCCTTAAGTGTTGTGCAGGTTTAAGCAGTTTTGTTTGGGCTTAACAGTTGGTAAAGGGGCAGCTGTTAAAGCTAGGTTCTTTTGGTTAAAAGGTATTCTTTAAGTAGGAACTCCAAGTTACCTCAGTTACTTATGGCATAAGTAAGTACTGACCAAAGTGTTTGCCTTACAGTTGAGGCTAAGTGAGTACAAGGAAAGTGTGGCTCATCACTTGAAGCTAGCTTGCTTGGGTGAAGAGCTAAGGATGGATCTTAGTAGTTATAAGATGCTTCTTTAATATGTATGGTAATTTCATACATAAATTGCCTATACTAATGACCATTGGTGTGTATAACACTAGAGTTACATTTGGGTGCATATAAGATAGAAATGTATGCACAAAGTTGTTACTTGAAGTTAAAGCAACTAAAGATTTATGTCTTGGCTTATTTGATTTATGTTTTCAGTAATTGCCGCGGCACTATTTTTCAATGAAGTTTTAATTTAATTGTTATTGCATAGCCAGGACAACGCATGCATATTTCTTATGCAGGGTAGGCTAAGTAACTAGTTGCACGTAATGATTTAATGTATTTCACGAGTAATAACTAGCCAATTGTAACTTAAGTGGGATCATAGTTCCCTAGAGCCTACCAGTGTTAGCAATTCAGGGCACTGGGGCCCTGTTCCGCCACAAACCGTCTCTAGTTTATGACTATTTAGTGAGGGTAGACCGTCACTAACTCTACCATAATTTAGTGACAGTTAGTTGTCGCTAAAATGTATATTAGTGACGGCTAGTCTTTGCTACGTTAATGAGAGCAATCCGTCACTACCACTGATCATTATTTTTAAAACTTTGTTCATTCATTTTTTTTAATAAATGAAGTACTAATTTTATTTAAGGTCCTTCTCTGTATATAAATCACTAATATTATGATTACTAATTAGCAAATTAATATTCCTAAGGCTTAGCTAAAAAATCAGTTGAAATTCAAAAGAATCTTGCTTCTTTTTTTCCTTTTTAGAAGAATGATTGAGATGAATCAATTTTTTAACCTAAATTATAATCTATATTTTTAACCTAAATTGAGATGACAATAAGTTGTTACTAAAGTGTTTGGGATATTAGTGAGGGCAAGTCGACACTAATCTTTGAGATATTAGCGAGGGCAAGCTGTCACTAAATTTAGTGAAAACTAACTGTCATTAATTTTTTGGATTTTAGTAATGGTAAACTGTCACTAAATTTAGCGACGGCTGGCTAATCGTCGTTAAATTAACAAGGGCAAGCCGTCATTAAATTTTAGCGACAGTTAGTCATCGCTAAATTTTCACCGAACTTTGAGTGACTGTTTACCGTCACTATTTAGCAATTGTTTTTAGCCATCACTAATTTCACTGTCATTAAATCACCTTTTTCTAGTAGTGTGAGAGTGCAACACTGATTTTAGTTGACGTTTTAAGACTTAGAATTAGTAATTGTAAAAATTAAGAGTTCAAAATTATTATTTTGAATTTATTCTAATTTTATTTAATGACATGTCATCAATTTTCATCCAATTTAACAGTAAAACCAATGGAAAGTACCCGATTAAGATGTGCTATATGAGTTTATATAGTTCCATATGACAAATTTAAAGGCTAGGTACCCATTTGGGACAAAAAAAATAAGTTAAGGTACCCCGGTGGATTTTACCCTCATGAAAACAAATTATTGGCCTCCATATTTTTTCGTAAAAATTTGTTACTGAATCGGAAAATGTCAGATGACTAAGTTAGGTATTTAAAAATTATTAAGACTTCATTCAAATGCCAACAGTGCAGTGGGGGATGGCGTAATTTAGAAAGCTTGGAATGGTATGGAAGACAAATAAAAACTGCAGGGTACTTAATTTTTGAAGAGTTTCCACTTACGTATATTTCTTATTATTTAATTGATGGTAGTGTTAGAATGTTCGCCTATCGGCCTTGATCTTCCCATAATATATAATTCTTCAAATATATATATATATATATATAGCTCTTTGTCCCTGGTAATGAAATTCTCTGGTTTTGCCCATGGGCCTGCTGGTTAAGGCTTTAGATGAAGATGCGCTAGCAGAAGAGCAACATGAGTGAGCAACTCGCCGCCGCCGTTGGGAAGCTGTTTGGCGTGCTCTTTCCAGGGGCACAACTCGGCGGCGTAAACCATCATCCTCAGCCACAGGTTGCTGATGAGCTCCCACTTCTGCTCCTGGTCCCATCTCTCCTTGGTCACTAGATACTGAAACGTGGTCGCCAGAAAAATCCCTTCCATCAACGCCGATTCGTTCCTCACCTCCTCCGGCTGGCTTGGCAGCCCCACCTGCGAAATCCCCTCCCCCAAACACATCAGCACCCTGGTTACCAACTTCGTCATTATCTTCAAATCATCGCTTGCCTGCTTCTGCGGATCGTATAGCCTGCGAACTTGTTTGTCTGTGTCTATTCGTATCTCCTCGTTGATCCCTTTCGGGAACATCAAGGGCCGGACCATGGCGAGATAGGACATGTAATCCGACAGAGATTTCCCAATCTCGCAGGCCTTGCCGAGAACCCCTCTCGGGTATTTGATGTGGTCGTCGTAGTAAACAAGACTTGTGGCGATGTGAAAGACGAAGACGCACCGGACGAAATCCTTCCCTTCCTCTATAAACGATGAGATGTTCAGCTCCGGCGGCCTGGACGGGGATAGAGCATTCGCTTCCTTGCTCACAAGACTCTCGAAATCGAAGTACCTTTCGTTGCTTAAATCGTGCTTGTTTTGAAGGTAATCGAAAATAAGTTTCTTCAAATCGGGATCAACTTCCCTCCATTTCGTGTAGCGAGACATCCCCAACAAGTTTTCCGTGTCCAGAATCTGGACGAGCCAATTGGATCTCCTCATGGCCAATCTCCCGCAACAGTAGTTAAACAGGTCCAGCTGAGCCATCATTCGGACACCGACCCTCGATTTGATCAACCGGAGCCGAGGCCCGACAAGCCAATAGTACGCTCGGCGAGTCCTCGATGTCCGCTTCGCAACGGCCCAGTTGGACCGAGAATGAACGACCGCCGTAAGAACATCGAGGAAGATCGCTCCCGTGAATAACATGTAAGTGATTAAGATGTCAGTGATTGGATGGCGACCGAGATCATGCTCCAGGCGCTCTCCGTTTCGGATCAAGAAATAACGACGCCGGACAACCAACACCGTAAACCCGATTACCGAACAAACCATGGATATAAACCCGAAGGCGTACCGAACGAGGCCCCATTTCTGGAGCTGTGTCGGGATCTTGGTGAAGAGGACATCGTAAAGAAACCCCAGCTCCATCTCGACGATTCTGAAGGCCTCATCGGCGGTTTCAGTCTTGGTGTCGATGACATCGGCGGCGGGAGCTCGCCGAACCGCATATAACGGGAGGTCCGAATAAAGCCGCTTGAAGAGGCTGAAGTACAAGTAGGCACGGCGGAGGAATATGACCTCACCAGAAACGTCTCCGCTGGCCAAGTATCTATTCACAGTCTCCGTGTCCAGGCGCCGCCTCTTCCCCCGCTCATTCAGCTCTTCAAATTCCATGATTTTATGGGACGAAGAGATGTAGCTCACCAGATGCGAGGTGCTGGCAGACCGGAGAGCCCAAATCTTCTCTCCATACTTGACGATTCCGGCCACAAAGACTGGAATGGCGATGAATCTCAGCTTGGAGTCGGTTCCAAACCTGAGACAGATATACAATGCCTGGAGGAAATGAATGAAGGCGCCGAGCAGGTGGCGGCGCCAGAGGTCGTTGTCTTCCAAGGAAAAGGCAGTGATGTTGTAGGGGCTGCCCAGGTGCCAGAGGAAGAAGGGCGTCCACAAGGCGGCCAAGGAGTTGTTGACACCAACTGGGCCGCGCATGAGGGTGCTGAGAACCACCGTGGCCGAGTAATTGGCCAGCTGGTAGCTCATGAAAGCGAAGATGGCGACGCCGAGCATGTTGGGACCCATGTATTTGGATCGGATCCGTCCCGACCCGACCAGGAAGAATTGAAGCAAGAGGCTGGAGACCGTCACGAAGCGTAGCTCCCATTCTTTCCAAATTTCTCTTAGAATCCCCAAGGGCAGGTTCTTCAGTGCAAAATCCTTCACCCCTAAGTAGATGACTGCGCTTGCGACTGCCAATTTGAACACCATGCAAATATATATATATTACCAAACAGCTAACGTCAATGAGCAAGAAATAAGAGTTAATAATTATTCTCACATGTAAGTAGCATATTGTGCTAGCTTCTCTTCTCTCTTGTCTGGTTCTTTGGCTGATGAAGAAAATGTCCTTCAGGGTATAAATGTTGGAAATTAAGGGGACATGAACCACATAGATGGATTTGTACATGTTTTTTAGCTAAGGTGTACGTATTCTCCACTAGTGTCTGCTACAAGTCCTTCTCAATAAGTAAAGAATTTGTTCAAAACCTTTTCTCTTTTTGGTTGCTTGAGCCAAACAAAGCATAGTTACTGCTGCTTGAAAAAAGTGCATATGTGTCTTCTTCCTGGGTTTTTTAGTGCATTTTACTCATAAATGTATTGTGTTCCGAGAAATAGGAAATTGAGGGGACAAAACAGGAAGCGGACATTATTTAACATTTTTTTTTTGCCGAATCCCAGCTTCATTGGTTTGTTTTCTTTACTACTCAGAATCTTTCTGCACTAGTTGAGAGATTTAAGTAGAAGGGGTCTGACATGTCTCAAACCTGGGCAATTTGCCCTACCACTCACCTGGGGGTGCAAGACCCCAGCTTTATTGTTGATACCATAATAGGCCACGGAACGAGTTTGGGAATCCAACAATAAATCTAGATTAGACAAACCCATAACATAAAGGATCATGGAAGACATGCCGTAACCTCAAGTTGTAATATATTCCTACCTATGAGGACTGTTAATGAAGGAATTCACTCACGCCCATAATGAAGAATGCTCCAATTATTTCTCTGAAGAACCCAACTACAAATTAAAGGTATATTATTTTTGCCTACCCAACTCAAATAGTAAAGGCAAGACACTACTTTAGCCAAGACCTAAATCCGATTCACAAAAAAGGCACTTCCACGCACAAACTCGTCAACAAAAATAGGACAATATTACAAGCTAAATTGCTACTTTCTTTAGGATGTAGAATAAGCTAATTTTCATGATGCGGCAGATCTAGGGTTAACAAAAGTTGTAATTGTGGGATGTCTTTTTTCTTTTATTAAAAAAGATAGAACTAGAGCTTTTTGTGAGATAAATGGTTAATTAATCTTTTATCTTTCATTTTATATTTGTTTCAGTCCTCATATAACCCAAATAGAGATTTATGTCTTATTTAAGTGAGTGGGAAGGGGGGGTTACAACTTTGCAAAATTTGAGAGACAAGTGAACTCTAGTCAAATTCTAGGGGGTAAAAAATATAAGTTTACAAAGTTCAAGGGCCAAAATGGGGTTTGGGCCCTTTTAACTTTTCTATGAACAAAAATGAAAGATATTTTAATGCATGAACATCTAATACAAGAATAGAATCTCGGCATTTTGACCCAATAGTTAAGGGATCACAGGGATATGGGAAAAGCCTTGGTTTATGGTGCCCTAGCACTAGTTCGAATACCTTTTATAGGGATGAGTATGGGTTGGGTAAACCTGAAACCCAACCCGAATCATCACCTAATGGGTTAGGTGATAGTTTGGATTGGGTAAAAATAGATCATGGTTCTCAAGTTAGTTCTATACATATATAGAAGAATCGTTGGTTTTTGGGCTGATTCTGGTTACATATGGAACCGACCAAAGGTGGAATTGAACTCGAGGTATATATATAATTATATAATAAAAATTATAGCATTACTAATATATCTATATATATATATATATTTCTTTGAAAAATTATGATGATCATTTTGTGTTTTTATATTAAACCCTTAAACTAATATCACAAATTGCAACAACATAGAAGTTGTGGGATTGTTCATGAAATTTTTCCATATTCACTTGAATCACTTCGCTTCCTATATCGACTACTTCTGAGTTATTTTGTTTTTTATCTCTCTACTCCAGCTTGCTCTCTACGACACAATCTTCGTGTTTTTTTCATTTATGAGTCATATCAAATTAGAAATTCATGACATCAACATATTTTATGTTTTGATACCGAAGAATATAGTCTTAAAAGATCAGCTTTTCATGTTAAATGTTGTGCAAATATTGAAATTACTGGAGGGAAATAAATTGATTAAGATGAAAGACATTTCACAAGCAACTCTTTTGAACCACTTTGGTGACAACATTTTAAACTTTTATGAATGTGTCTACGTATTTGTATTTAAATGTTGATTTAATTGTATATTATGATGAATATTTCATAAACTACTTATGAATGCAATTTTATTGAATTTTGATGTGGTTATAGGTATACAGTATAAACAGAAAAACAGAAAAATCAAAACAGAAAAATCCAGAACTATAGTTCTAATTCTGTTCAGTTCTCGGTTCTCGGGTCGAGTAGAAAATTTTTGAAATCGATGTCATTTCGAGTTGGTTCGATTCCACCATAAAACCGAATCAACCCGAGCCATACTCGCTCCTACTTTTTAAGTCTTGAGAAAATGCGAGCATTTTCCTTTTTCCTTACATGTAAGTACCTCTTATCCTTTATATATTATGTAGATGCTTTTAATATATATTTATACACACACACACTAAAAAGGAGTAAGTAATATTGCAAGTAAAGCAACGGATTTATATATATACCTGGCGTGAGGTTCTCATAGAGAACTTTCAAGGTAGCAAACTCTGTTCTGTAGAAAGCTGGAGCGCAAAACTTGGAAATATATGATTCAAATGTTTGCAACACACAACATATATATGTATATATATATATATATAACCTTTTTTTTTTTTTTCTCGACTTCTAAACTCCATTTGTTCCATATTATTTGCTCTCGTCCTTTTCACACAGTTTTCTAATGACTGATCTTTTATTATCCACTCCTAAATCTATACAACATTTTCATATTAATAATTTATTTTACCGGATTATTATTTAAACTATCATTTCAATGTTCATCTTCCTCATTTTTTTTATTAACATGCAAATAATGAATAAAAAATGGAAATAACACAAATTTTTCCTTACTCAATCTCTTTTCAAACTGAAATTTTTCAACTAATTCAGGACGAGGAGAGTAATGCTTTTTCTTTTTTTTTTTTAATAATGGTGTTTTTATAATATTCGTCCACTGTTCACCATCTACCTTTCCTGTAAAAATATTAAACGACAAATTATCCTGGAATTACGGGGAAAAGTTTAAATGATCAAATAGTCTGGAAGTTGTACAGAATATAAATAATGAAACTGAAGTGAAAGTCTTTTATTTGCATGCAGCATTGAGGAGCGGAAACAAAGCTGCAGTGAGATTTTCATTCGAGCGAGACGGCCGTGTATTAAATAGGACACCAGTGCCGTTTAAGTTCATGTGAAAATGCCTGCAAGCATCAGTATCAATAAACCAACTTATTTGTTCGTCCGATCCATGCTCGCGACGGGCATCTAAAGTACTATGAATACAGCATGCCTTTAAGCAGTGGCGGAACTAGGATTTTTGGTTCAGGGGGGCAAGCCCGGAGGAGAGTCGGCGGAGCCCGGAGGAGAGAGACGATGTCGCGGTTAGATAAAGCTGTAAATTGGGACTAATTCACACTAATTCAAAGATCAAGGAGCAAATCGTACGAGTTGGAAACGTTTGAGAACTAATAGTGCATTTAGGCCATATTAGAATATCCCTTAATGTAGAGGAAATAACTACTCACTGGGTCCCTACTTTCTTCAGCGCCTACCTTATTGCCCCATCTTTATATTTTTCCACAATATTTGGAGGGGCAAAATACACAACCTATCCTTAACTTTTGAAAAAATCATCAAATTACTACCCTATATTTACGTTTTTTCAAAATTCCAGGGGGCCCCCCCCCCCCCCCAAGCAAAGCGTAGCTCCGCCACTGCCTTTAAGATGCCACAGCTCGCAGATCCCAGGAAAACTTTGCATCCACTCTGTTCACTCGGACCACAACAATTGTTTTCCCGAAAAATTGGCAACTTTTCACTATAATCCAGAATTATGGTCTGCCGTTCAGTATAGGATATACAGAATCTTACAGAAAATGAACTCAAAACCATGTTTCCTTGCTTCTTAACTACGACCACGCTTGGCAGCATCTGTGCTGCTTGTTGTCATGAAGGATTCTCCACAACCGCATTGTCCTTTCGAATTTGGATTGATGAAAACAAACTCTGATCTGCATACAAAGCAATAGGAGATTTTAGAGACACTGCTGAGCTCAAGCATGGGCTCAATGAAAGTAAGTATAAATAGGTTAGTGTGACTCTTTTCATCCGCGTTATTGATTGCTTAGTTTGATTCTGCAATTGTGACAAGTGTAGAACATGATAACCAATATCTAGCTTTAGTCCATAAGCCTGTACCTGTTACTCACGAGATCCAAGGTTCAACCCGTGTGCCTTGCATAAATGTACGTATGGTAGTGTGCGTAAATCTAAAACAAGACACCACTTTATGCTATTTTCAGAAACTACATCACCTAGAATGGGGCTGTAAATTCTTCAACATGTTAACCAATGCTAGGTTTTACCTTCCATATACCATAAAAATTGAAGCTGGCCACAAAATCTTGAAGCAGCATCTAAAACACTGCTGAGGTGTAGCAGAAGGATTAATTTTATGTTGTGTATGGTGTCAGAGCCACACAGACAAAAGAACATAAAGCAACCATAACAGCAACTTAGAAGACAATTACCTAAAAGTAAATCACATACCTGAGCTTATCATCTATAAAATCCATCTTAGTTCCAATAACGTGCATCAGGGCTTTAGGATCAACCAATATCTTCACCCCTTGATCTTCAACCAGCTCATCAAACTTCCCTTTCTCATCTGAATATATGAGACACCATGTTGTTAGACATGTACTGCAATTTTACAACACCTGCAGCAAAAAAAGAATAGGCAGCAAACCCAAAAGACATTCACACCTACAGCATATCATTAAGAAAATTGATAGACTGATGCAGCAAGCATTTAGAGGACAGCTTTCTCTAATGTTTGGTCTCATTCTGAATCTGTTGTTTTAACCCTGTGATTTTTCTCAACTGCATATGCAAGTAGGAACATGCATAGCATCAGCCTATCCATGCCATTGGAATGACTATTGTCCAAGTTACAAAGTTTCTATGCCAAAATGCTCTTCTTCCATTTTGTATCTTGCCAACAATAGCAGTTTACTGAAGCCCTTGAACAGTAACATTACTATTACAAAAAAAAAAACTACTGGAAAAAGTATCAAAAAGATTTCAATTAAGCAATTCTTCAAATTTGCTAGTTTCCTCAAATCCTTGTGCAGAAGCTGCACTTATTTTCTTGATTATAGGACCATCACGATGAAGCTAACGTAAATATTAAATGGAACAGAAGAAAACTTCCCATCAACACAACTGATCATGAGACCAATGCAATGATGCTGAAAAGACATCTTTCTCACACACTAGAGAAGTACAAATTATACAGATTCTCTCAGTAATCAACCTATATTTCATCAAAGAAACCGTAGAAATAAATGATTCTAGAATAAACTTCTTCAGGGTTTATGTGCACAACCCGAGTATGATAGATTGTATGGTTCTCACTCATTTAACTCGAACGGTCTAAAGAAAAAATCTAAACTCAGGATTCAATGACCCAGAAACTTAACAAAGTTTCCGGCATTTCAATCAAGAGAGTGAGAATTTGGCGACAAATCAAAGATTTAAGGCACAGCGAAAAACAAATTCTAGAGAATCTCTACCCAAACAAAACAAAACAATAAACCTAATTCCTTCGTCGAGCGTAAACAATAAGACACTGAGAACTGCAGGAAATAGAGAGTTGAATCGAGAAAGGGGACCTGCATAATTGAGGGTGTAGGACAAGCCGTTGCAGCCCCGAGCCTTGACACCGAGGCGGAGGAAGAGGCGCTGCCGCTGCTGGAGGAGCTGCCGTACTCGCTCCGCCGCGGATTGCGTTAAGGTTAGAACTTGACGACGAGACATCGAATCGCGCTGCCTATGATTGCGACGATGATGGGGGGGCGAAGGGAGAAGGAAGCACCGCCTACAGCCGTTGACAGGTTAATTCTTATGCGCAAATGCGAATGGGAATCTCACGTTGACAACTGACTTTGGGGGTTACGGGCTGCTGACTCCCTTCTGGATCTTTCTGTTCGGTGATTCGTGGTGATCTGATGGTGCTGACAATTACACGAGCTAAAGTCAAGGGAGAATTTTTAATGTTGGACAAAAGCTTAAGAGTTAAACTAGGATAAATTAGCCACAGCAGCTAGCCACATAGACGACAGAGTCATCATGTCTTCAATCCTCATGGGCATGTCATGATAATGGGTAAATACACAAAAAATGAAAATATTGATAAGGGATTTGACCGTAAAAAAAATAACAGTGATCAACCCTAGACTTATTTCAAAAACCTAGGTGGAACGTTTTTACCTTAAAAAATGGGTACACTCTAGCCCTTTTTCTCTTCTACTTCTAATTTTCAGCCTTCTTAATGGAGCTCTCTAAACCTTAGTTTATCTATTTTTGGTTTTAATACGTCCCATTTACCAAAGAAAAAGGAGGAGTGCGTCAAGCCAACTATGTCGTTGTGCTCACTGTCAAACATATCGAAGATGCAACTACTTTTTTGCCCTCAGGTGTGTTTCATCTCAATGTAGTATTTGATGATTAATTGAGCTATACAAAAGGCAGATAATTGTTCTCCCTTGGCTTTGTATTGGTAGTGTTAACACATGAATGTCTTTTTTTTTCCTTTACAGTAATTCAATTAAACTAGATTATCTAAAAATTATCAAAATTATAAGAGATTAATTGTGCACTTAAGCTGCATTTTGTAGTTTTCTAGAGATGGGTCTCTTATTGAGCACAAAGACAAGCACATAAAAACTAATGGTTTGTCATCCAAACTAATAGCTCATATGCCAAAGTTTCAGCAGAAAAGTAAATTTGTTACAAAAAAGTTATAACTTATAAGAAATAATTTCTATTAGTTTAAATGTGCCACCTAGATTGAAATTACATTATTATGTTAGATCAATTCTGTCATCCTGTCTTTATGATAGGCAATAAGGACAAGAGACATGGGAAGGTGGCAAAACAATGGTCACTTGGACATCATACATGGCAAAGGTTCTCCTTCTGATAAAAAAACAACCAACGAAATCATTGTTGTCATTTTCATTATCCTCCCTTTTATTCTCCATCAGCATCTCATAACTTCACATAGTGGAAATTATTTAAAACCACTTGCTCCATTCACCCATAAAACATTTCAAACCAATATTTTTGTATCATATCCCACTCCAGGATCTGGTTTGCATTGCTCAACTCCAACTCTCATGGCTCCAACTTTAATGTTCAACCAGCTTTGTGGCTGCTTCATTTTCTTAATTTAAGTAATCTTTGATTGTCATATTTAAAATAGTGGCTAAGTTTGTGCTTAGCACAAAATGAGGGAGAGTCGTTGATGATGATTTTGTAGAAATTGATGAAATGTTTCTTTTTTTTTTTAACAAAATATTACATCCATTTGTGAGCTAGGTGGTTGTTGTTACTATTACTACTACTACTACCCAAATAATTAGTGGCAATATTTGTACTAAGTTTGGATTACTAGTGACAATTTTAAGTTGATGAAAACAATAGTGAAAAGTCACCCTTTTAATAACTTTGAGATGGCAAAATTACTATTTATACCTTAGTATTATTCTGTCTGCCACAAGCAGTGCCCAATATAAAATCACCTTATCTTGCCTAGAGGTGTTCATTGGGCCGGTCCTGACACGGCCCAGCTCGGGACCGGCTCGCGTCAAGCACGGCCCAGGCTCGGTCAAGACCGGCACGGCATAAGACCAGCTTCATTTGGGCTGTTTATGGGCTTGGAAGAGGGGGGCCAAGTGGGCTCGGCACGGCCTAGGAGGCGCTAGGGCCTGGCACGGCGGCGACGCGCTGACCGTTGGCCAACGTTCAGAAAATTAAAAAAAAAAAAAGGAAAATGATAGTTTTAGTCCTTATAACGGCTCCTTGCCCTTTTTTGACCCTTGTAATTACGTTTTTGCCTCCTCCAACAACTATTTTGTAAGGGTATTTTTGGGGAAAAAAAAGCCTTCCCCTATAAATAGGGAGGCCATTTCCACCATTTCTTCACACCAATCTTAGCAATCTCTCCTTTTCTACTAATATATTCTATCATTTCTTTCAAGCAGTCAATATTATTTTCTTCATTCTCAATCAATTCTCAATTACTTTCGAAGATTGTGTTTTGCTCAATTTTGCCTCACACAAATGGCATTAAGAGGAAAGGCAAATGCCTCAAGCTCTTCATCCAGCACCGGTTTGAGGTCATTTTTCCGTGGCCTTTCCCGACCGGCGACCCGTGGGACTCATATCCAACAAACTGACGATGACGAGTAATTCGATATGAGTCAATACGATTTGGGGCTCGACGATCAACTTTCTGATGATGACGTTGATGAGGTGGAGCCAACGGCAGCAGGAAATGTTGGTGGATGAGATGGTTCTGAACAAACCCCGACCAGCCATCAAGCCGAACTTCCACCAGAAGGTAAAACGTCGAGGCGCACCGCATGGGTTTGGGAGCATTTTGACCAAGTTTTTGAGAAGGATAGTCATGGGAACGATGCGAGGTTCGCACATTACAAACATTGCAAGCAAAAGCTCTCGCACAAGAAGAAAGCTGGCACAGGAACACTGAGACGTCACATGGAATCAAAGCATCCGACTTTATGTCCAGATGCAGCTACTAGTACCGGCGGTCAGACACAGCTTGCAAGCAGTGCCGGCGGATCAGGTATTTTTAAATTTAATCAAAAAGATTGTAGAGAATGCATGGTAGAATGGATGATGTTAACTGAAAAACTATTTACACAATTGGAAGATAGACACATGGAAAAATGGATTACATCATACTTAAACCCTGCTTTTAAAAGAACATCTAAGACCACTGCTAGGAATGAGGCATTTAAAATTTATGAAGCTGGTAAATCAAACTTACAAGCATACTTCTCTGCTTTTGATCACTCTATCTCATTTACTAATGACATGTGGACTTCACCACTAGGACAAGATTATTATTGTATAACTGCACATTGGATTGATGATAGTTAGGTCATTCAAAAACGTATCATTGCATTTAAGTGGATGGAGGTCGATCATACTGGTTGGAACATATTCAATGTAATTTTAGAAAGTTTAAAAGAATTTTTTTGTTATGACAAGGTTTTTAGCATAACATTTAATAATGCATCAAACAATGATGTCGCGGCTGAGATATTGATGAAATCACTAGAACCTGTCCGTGATGCCGCATTTTTTCATATTAGGTGTATATGTCATATTTTAAACTTAGCTGTCCAAAAAGGTCTTCAAGTTTTGAGTAATGAAATTACTCCAATTAGGTGGGCAATCCATTATTTGAAGTCAAGGACCAAAGTTTCTAAAGAGTTTAAGCAATATTGTCTGGAAAATGGCATTGATTTTAGTTGGAAACGTTTTAAACTTGATTGCCCTACCCGATGGAACTCCACTTACGAGATGTTGATGGATGTGATGTCATTTGCTGCACACATGACATGTTTTATAAATGTCAGAGAAAAGAAAACGATTTTGAAACAAGAGATATGGGATAAACTGTCAAAATTGGCTGCTACGCTGCGATATTTTTATGATGCGACTATTTTTTGCTCCGGTGTATACTATCCCACATCGCACAAAGTTTTAATGCATATGGTCAACATTGCATGGGTTTTTAACCAATACAAAGATGACGAGTTCTTAAAAGACACAATTAAGACCATGAAAGATAAATGGATTTTATATTTCAGTACTATGCCCCCAATCTATTTACTTGCAGCTACACTAGACCCGACCGTAAGAATCACAGGTACGCAACAGTTACTAGAGGGTTATTATAGTTTCTTAGAAATGGCTCATATTTCTGTTCATGCTATAGCTGCCTTTATTGATGAGCACTTATAAGAGTTATTTAAGATTTATGCCGGTCGGCATAAGGATAAGGTTGCAAACACTACTTCATCTACTCCCGCGTCTTCATCATTTTCCGGCTCATTGTCATTCAATCCGGCTGAACAACTCCTCAAACGGCCTCGTGCTGTCGCATCCGGTCTCACTGAAGTGGACGCATACCTTAACCTTATTTGGGAGAATAGTGAGACCAACATTCTAGACTGGTGGAAAGCAAGAAGCAACAAATTTCCAATACTCTCCATCATTGCCAAAGAAGTTCTAGCTGTTCCCGTCTCAACCGTTGCATCGGAGTCCGCTTTCAACGCTGGAAAGCGTGTCATTTCAGAGAGACGCGCAAGGCTATCACCAGATGCAGTTGAAGTTTGTATATGCAACCATGATTGGGGTCTTGCAGCTTGCAGATTATAAGACCACAAGAGTTCTGACGAGGAAAACCCCTATAAGATAGATGCTTAAATCCACTGTTTACTCATTATTTACTTACTTTTTATTTGATCTGATTTTGCTGTTTAGCACAGATCATACCTTTTATTTTGCATTTAATTTTATGGAACGTTTCGCTATTGAGTAATGTAAAGCCCGTTCCATGGTATGTAAGTGTCGTTTGGCTTTAAAATTAATAAAAGTTCACACCGTTGGTGGTGTTTTACTCTTACAACAAGTAATTATAAAAATATAAAGATAAGCTTAGAATAACTATTAATCTAGTTATTCAATTTACTCTGTTGGTCCCCAAATTTTTTTTTTTGCTGGTTTATGTACTATTTTCTAAGGTAAGACATTGATGATCATAATTTATTATCTTTATCTCTATTTTTTTTGCATTATTTTATTTATTGTCTTGTAAAGTAAAATCTTGGTAATCATGGTTTGTTACTTTAGCATGAAGAAATAACTTTAGTCATTAAAATTTTAATAATTGACTTAATAAAGGTTTAAAAATTTTTTGTTTAACTCAAAATCAAATATATCATAGTTTCAAAACCTTTTGGTCAATTTCTTACCTTTTATTTTTATTTTTATTAAGTTACTGATTTAACCTTTGATTAATTAACATAAATTCAACATAATATTGTATTTCATCATATTTTATAATGAGTTATTTAAAATTGAAGACTAAAAATAAAAAATTAAAAGTAAAACTTAAAATAAAAATTACAAATTTAAAATTTAAAAATTAACGAGCCAGCTCGAATTCGGCCCAGCTCGGCACGGGACCGGGTCAAGACTGGCACGAACTAGGCATGCCTTAAGCCGGGCTGTGCCCGGGCCCAAATTTTACAGGCCTAGGTCTGGCCCGTTGAACATCTATAGTCTTGCCCCATGACGCCTAGTTCGGCTGCAGTTAATGGGTTGGTGTTAATGGGTTATTTTGGAGTGATGAGAAAGGCATGTGAGTACGTCATCTATCTACCATCAAAGTTTGTAATATTTATGGTCAAAGCCCTTATCAGTTCACCCACTGAACTTTACTGTCAACTTCATCTTCTTTCTCTCACTCCAGTATGATTTCTCACCTTGCCAAAATTTTCTATCTCCCTATGATAGCTTGTGTGGTCGGAAATGGAATTTGAAGCGTAATGCTCAATCGGATGCCGTAGATCTACCATCCATAATGTAGCACAATAGCCCATCGTCCATTAATCTCAACTTTCCCTCTCCGGCTCGCGGCTGTAGACGAAATGGCGGCCAAGAACTTGCTTCAAAACATTTCCATTTGTGATTGCCAAAAGAATTTGGGAAGATTGGAAATATATAAAATAGGTCAGTCCCCCTCCACCCCTTCCCCCCATATTTTAAGTATACAAGATAAAAGTTGGCTGTGGGGCCCATACTATTAATGGATTAGAAAAGACACACAAACAAACTCGCTAATGAAGAGACCTATGTGGCCTTACAAAGGTTGCTCAAATGGTATAATGAAATGGAATCAAAAGGGCTTTTTGGGAACAAAAACTAAGACCCCACCGCCTAGCCCATAACCAAAACAAAAAACACATTAATACGGCCCTTTTAACTAACGCTGAATAGCCTATTAGTCTTCGTTGGCCTCCATTTAGGGATAATCATTTGGTTGGTTTGATTTGAAACCGATCTGAATATAATGATCTAATCGGTTTTCGATTTTACAAAATGTATTTAAATTATCTGAACTATATTTTAGAACTTATTCAAACAATCCAAATTACATTTTGATTTATTCTATTTGGTTTATTTGGTTCATTTTTCTAAAACCTAGACATATAATTAATAAAAAATAAGATAAATATTAAATTTTTTACCTCTTATGCCCAAAATTAAAGAATGATAGACAAAATATAATCCAAAATTAGTAAAAAATAACTTTATATATATATATAGTCAACATGGATAATAGTAAAAATTAGTAGAAAATAATTATATATATATATATGTGTGTGTGTGTGTGTGTGTGTGTGTGTGTGTGTGTGTGTTTGTGTTTGTGTGTGTGTGTGCGCTCATTATTCAATAATGGTAAAATATTTATTACTATTTAGTTTATTCAGTTTCAAGTGTATAATCCAATAATCAATTCAATAATCGAATATGAAATTCAATTTTGATCTATATTAACAAAAAAAGACTAGAAAAAAAACTGAATTTTTTTATCTAAATATAATTGGTTTATTTGATTTATTCGGTTTTATCAAAATAATATCATATGTAGTACATGTGTTTTTCAAAAGACTGGTCTAGCTAGACCCGAATAATGCTAGAGTTACATACATTTCTATGCAAGTGATTTTGAAAGATGATGAGATGGGTTATGATTGGCGTAGAATTGTGTGTGAGTATTTTATTTTAAACTTTTCGGTAACTGTTTAATCTATAAATTTGTAAAATTTACTTTTATATAATTATTTATAGGTGTAGGATTAACTACAAACGTGGTACTATTTTCATTGTCAAGGTTTCAGTGCCACTAACCAGCAGAATCAATACTAATCTCAGTATTCTTCTTCTCCTTCGTATCAGAATAGTTGAGGATCCATGCTATATGGTTGAAAACTAATAAAACGGACCATTGTCTTTTACGGCCTAAATCCACTTTACACACCCAAATTTTGTCAGCGCGGTCATTTTAATTCCTAAGCTATGACTTGTGTCAACCCAGTCCCTGAACTATGTATAGAAAGACATTTTGCCCATTTGACCTCAAGTCATCCATAGAAAAATAAACAACGTTCTCAAACACCCAACTTGATGATGCCTCTCCTGTGGACACCTATACTTTAGCATCAATCTTTCAAGCCCCTATCCCCAAGTTGTCTCCCTCTCCCGCTTCCATGGTGCCCTTCCTTGTCTCTACCATCTTCTGCTACTGGCACCACCCATCTCTCTCCTCTTTTTTTTTTTTTTTTTGGGTACTCTGAGATACTCCTCTTGTTCCTCTCAATTTAATCAAAATTACAAGTTCATGCTAAAGCAAACAGACAAAATTTTATGCGGAATGCCTCTCCTACTGTAACGCTACTACAAGGAAATAATGAGATGAAATTCCAAGGCCAGCCATTATTATTGATTTTTTTTCTCACTTATATGGAAAAATACAATGAGTTGAAACTGTTATTATAGTTATGTTGTATCTTTTGGAAATCAAACAAGGAACAAGCTGGAAAAAGAACAGGCTGCATTTTCAGTAGCATACTCTTTATTAATGACAGAGAAGCACAAGAAAAGGAACAAGCCACATACATTATTTGTTACATTTTAAAGCCAAAACCCATCAAGCTAACTTGGAGGAAAGTGTCTCAGCTAGGGCGCTTATGGTACTCTGAGACACTCCTCTTGTTCCTCCCAAGTACCATTTCTTGATCTGATACACAACATTCTCATTCTCAACCTTTATCCTGGAATCTGCCTTCCCTTCTGTACTAAACACAATCTGTTCACATGAAAAAGTTTCTGAATTAATTTTGAGTCAGATGTTTTAACAAATACTCCCTCAGTCTTGAAAGAGCTAACTCTTAAATTTCAAAGCTCTATTATATTTCAGAATTAGTGACACAAGCATACGTACATGCTGGGGGAAAAAAAAAAAGAGAATTTTCATTCCTTTCTCGAAGAGGGAAGTTATATTTATATACCTCCGCAGAAGGCGAATCATGTGGGAAGTGAAATGTGATGACAGAATGTTTCTTGAAGTATTTGGACTGGAAAAATTCAACAACTTTCTCCAAGGCTTCCTCCTCCTCCTCTTCATACTTGTCATCAGCTGCCAATCTGTCCCTCACCGCACTCTGCAGCTGGGTGCCATATTGAGATCCTTTGATCTCCTTAATCACCACAACTCTCAGGAACTTCTCCACAGGAGCTGCAATTAATCACAACCAAATTAATCAAGTGCAAATTTAAGCACATCAATTGAACTTAAAATATGAAATTTGATTAAGGAGTGCTAAATTGGTTGATGGTTTATAGGAGTACCAGAGATGAGTGCCACAAAAAAGTCATCATTTTCAGCTAGCTGGGTTCCAGATTGGCCCTTCCACTGTTGAAAGTGCCCAACAATTTCTGGGTCCAAGTAAACCCCAATTGCCGTGTACTTGATCTGGAGAAAATGGACCTCAATGTCTGTAATTCCTGTTGGGTTGAAGAAAATATGATTCATTAGCACTTGAAATAGGGGTAGGGTGAACAAAATACACGCAAATGTGTGGTTAATTATAATTACCATGACCCAGAAGGGAAAGTGGCCTGGAAGTTGTGATCTGTTGAGGGAAAGGAATTTCATCCACCATCACCAATTCAGAGCCCACTGTATGCATAGAAAAGAAACTCTCATTAAAATACAGGGCACGAATAAAAATAATGTGGAAGAGTCAAGGGCTTGTCCAATAAAAGAAACACATTCATCAAACATGTATGAATTCCGTTTGGCAAAAAATACTTGTGATTAGTGTTATTACAGTTTTGAATAATTCGTGTGCAGTGGAGATCAATAACTCAATACATCTAATACTAATGCCTGCCATTAAATACTTTTTAGAAGTCCCTAACACTAATCACTAACACTCTTGGCAAATAAAACAGTTAGATTCGGAGCATCTGTCTCATAAGAGCTATTCATGAAGGATGGGGAGAGAGAGAGAGAGACTACTGGTTTTGTTTTGCGGGAACTGGAACAGGCAACAAGCAAGCAAGCAAATTTGCCTCGGCTGGGCTTGGAGGCCAAGAGATATGGAGGCTATGGATGTATATAGATAGAGCTCGCATTTAAGCGTGATTAAATGCTGCTGTTTTGGGGCAGGTAGGTGGGTAGGTAGAGAAGGTTTGGAGGTGCTGTGTCTCAGTTATCAAATGGGATAATTACAATTTGACTCCTAAGGTTTAGGTGAAATTACACTTCACCCCCTTCTATTTTAAAAATATACACTTTACTCATATTTTTTTAATACAACTTGACAGTAACTTCTGAAATCTTAATTTAGACATTACAGTAACCATCTTTCAGTAATTTTAATCTGTATGATATTTTTTTACAATTAATGAACATTTTAAATTATTAATTTTTTCTTTCTGTATTTTTTTCAGTTTTTAAAACAGTATTTTTTAAATATCAAATAATTATAAAAAAAATATTTTATAAATTAAAATTGCTTAAAGATGACAACTATACAGTCTAAATTAAAGATATCAAAAATTACTGTTGGACTGTTTTAAAAAATTAAAAGATAAAGTTCATACTTTTTAAATATAAAAAATAAAGTGTAATTTCACCTCACACATTGTAATTAACCCTTACCAATTTGACTCACAGTTGGGTACTATGATAGTGGGCCCTTTTGTTTTAACCTTGTTGCATGACAAATGAGTTGTTTCCATTGCATATTTTCATTAGCTTGTAATTCTAAAGTAGTCTCAAAGTATGTACTCTCATATTAAAAACAAGTGGGTATTCATGAGTTAATATTTGATAGTGCAAAAAAAAAACAATATTCTCAAACATTATGTGGTCCAAGATTTGAACTTTCAGGCAGGCGTTGGACCTTGTTGTACAAGAAATATTGGAGATCAAAAACAACAAAACAATTAAAGCTGAAGACTTTATTAAGAGAAGAACAAGGAACAGAAGAAGCTGCATAATTGTTCATCACGTTTCGAAACCAAAACCCATCAAGTCAACTTGGAGGAAAGGGTGTGAGCCAGGGAGCTTATGGTAGTCTGAGACACTCCTCTTGTTCCCCCCAAATACCATTTCTTGATCTCCTTCACAACATTCTCGTTCTCAACCTTCAGCTTGGTCTCCCCTTTCCCTTCCGTATTAAATGCAATCTGTTCATGTGAAAAGTAAGTGATTACGATGAGTCTGCATATGTTAAAGATGCAATTTTTAAGTACTATTCCTCTACCCCAAAAAGGATGACGAGAATAAGAAAAGTCTCAATTGTTTTCGCGATTCCGGGTGAGGAATTTAGTTACCTCCGCTGAAGGTGAATTATTTGGGAAATGAAAAGTGATAAGGGAATTTTTCTTTAAGTATTTGGACTGGAAAAATTCAACAACTTTCTCCAAGGCTTCCTCTTCCTTCTCTTCATACTTGTCATCAGCTGCCAACCTGTCCCTCACGGCACTCTCCAGCTGGGTGCCATATTGAGATCCTTTGATCTCCTTAATCACCACAACTCTTAGGAACTTCTCCACAGGAGCTGGCATTAATTAGAAGAGAGTCAAATTAATTAAGTCCAAGATTAATTAGATTTATTGATTAACGAGTACTGATTTGTCATGGTTAATTGGTGTACCAGAGATAAGTGCCTCAAAGAAGTCATCATTTTCGGTCAGCTGGGCTCCAGATAGGCCTTTCCACTGTTGTAAGTGCCCAACAATTTGTGGGTCTAAGTAAACCCCAATTGCTGTGTACTTGATCTGGAGAAAATGGATCTCAATGTCTGTAATTCCTGTTGAGTTGAAGCTCCCAATCAAATTTGATCATCAGTTAGCAGACTTAAAATAGAGACTGGATAAACAAAATACAAGCATACATCTGTTTGGTTAACTGTAAATTATAAATTACCATGAGCCAGAAGTGAAAGTGGCTTGGAAGTTGTGATCTGCTGAGGGAATGGAATCTCATCCACCATCACCAATTCAGACCCCACTGCATTATATGGTGCACAGAAGAAAAATATTTATAAAAAAAACTAAAATCAACTAATGAAGGAAGATGGAGAGAGAGGGAGAGAGAGACTTACTGGTTTGATTTTGCAGGAATTAACGGAAGTTGAGCTTAAGAGAAAACTGGGGTTTAAGGCTACTTAAATGCTGGTATTAGTTAGGTAAGTAGAGAAAGTTTGAGGGGTTTCTCATTTTTTCAGATTTTGACTTATGGTTGGAGACCACGTGAGCAGCCCCACCCTTAACCGGTTGCAGGCAAATTTTTTTCTTAAAAAAGAAAAAGGAAAGAGTTAATGACACTTTATTCTCTGAAGTTTATGGATATGTACGTTTGTTCCTCCATAGTTTGAAGTGTTAAATTTGCCCCCCATAAGAATTTGATAGGATTGACGATTTGTTATGGTGAAAAAGGTTTTGCCGTCCCAGATGCTTGCAATAGGATATGCTGTATTCCAAGATTTATCATTTCCATTACTCAAATAACATGATGTATGGTGATACTGAAAGGAAATTAAGCAACAAAGGAAGAAATATCAAATGAAAATACAGGTCTCCCAAAGTATTTAGAATCAGAAAAAATTGTTAGAGACCAGGTACTAGAGGCCTGGAAGCATTGGGTACTAGTATTAACAAGTCCTTGTCACTAAAGCCATCTACACTAGAAGCTATAACTGAAGAAGATGGGTTTGAAGAACAAAATGCAATGCGTAATGTTGAGGAGGCTAAAGTTTCAGCTAGCAGATGTGTTGAGTCGGCTATTCTGAAGAGGCAAAGGGCCCAGGTACTGCTGGAAAATGCCGACTTAGCTGCGTACAAGGCGATGATGGCTGTGAGAATAGCAGAAGCTGCTCTCATGGTTGAATCTCCTGAGGGTGCAGCAGATTAATTTCTGAGGATTGATGCTAATGAGTAAGGGAGAAAGCTCAGCCTTCCGAGGTTAGGCTCTTATTTTTTGGAGCCGATGGAAGATGCAATTTCTGGAGAGGAGAGGGTATTGTAATTTTTGTGTAAGAGTGGATGTAAATTCTGTATCACTATAACCTCACACCAATCCTTGCATGCAGAAAAAGATAAATCTTAGGAAAAGAAATCTGGCTCTAAATGTGATTCTTAAAACCATGAAAGCATAAAAGTAAATACTCTTGAATCTTTAGGCAGAATGTGTAAATAACCCAAAAGAAGATAATCTTTTGGGGCGTAGCTACACACGTGCATCATTTGTTTGCAACCACCCTTTATCCCTACTTACCTGCTTTTTCAGCACTCCACATCGGTAGCTTCTCAGGTAGGCCTTGGTCTTCAAACACCCAGTTGATTTGGACCGGATTACCCTTTAGGTAATTAGAGGGTTTAAATTTATTTTACATTTTGGTAGCGCATAATAATTACTTTAAAGGAATGTAAAATTAAGTATTATCATTAAATAAATTGAATGGCAAACACTTATGAAACCGATATTTATTAATACCATTAAAGGACAAGGAGTATAATATGGTGATTTTTATTTTGACAATAATTGCACATGGATCTTAAGCAATTACATATATAATTGAAAAATAATTTTATTTTAAATTATATATGTGTGGAAATTACTGTACAAATATATATGTGACCATATGAATTGGTAAAAGAAATGCAGATGGCGATTTGTTTTGTACTAGTATGTATATAGTTGTACATATTAATAAATTGGAAAATATACATTCAATGATTTCGTATTTTATAATTTTAAAAATAATGTCATTTGAATTATATACGCCCACAAATAGACAAATGTACCTATCAGTATAAGCTTATACATTACAAAAATATTACTGCATGTATAAATTTTAATTTAAATATATTGTACTGTTTGATTTGAAGTATTGGTTATGAGTACAAGCAAGCATTACACTCCCTTAGTCCTAAAATTTTTACTTCATTTATATTCATAAGTTAATCTAGAATTCTTTATTTTCAAAATTTTAATATATATATATATATATATATATATATATATATATATATATATATATATGAATGATAAATTAAGATATATAGTTAAGGTTTTTAACAAACAGAGACACGAATATGTGTTCGTTGCCCTATCCGGAACTGCAGTCTACAAAGTGAGGTTGATAGGACCCAGAGGCGATGAAAATGGGATAGAGTGCCCCGAGGATACATGCATATTGGATGCGGCTGAAAATGCAGGACTTGAGCTTCCATGCTTGTGCAGGGCTGGGCCTTGCTCCACTTGTGCAGGTCTCATGGTCTCTGGATCTGTTGATCAGTCGGATGAGTTATTCCAAGATGACAAGCAGATGGCAGATGGAGCAGGGGCATGTGCTCACCTGTATCTCCTACCCGAAATCGGATTGTGTGATTCATTATCACAAGGAAACCGATCTTCATTAGATTATGTTTCACATCCAACAGCCTAGTTTTGGTCCCAGTTTGTTTGGAATAGCAGTGTATGTGTCCACTTCACATCCAGTAAATTGGCTACTTAGTGATACTTGCTTGTGTTTACAAGATTGTGAATGAAAAATAAGAATGGAGAACTCATATTTCTTCTGCCAATAACTCACAAAACTGTTCACATCTCAGGAAAGATGGCCATGTTAACTGAATACACGTTCATCCATGTATAATTGGACATCCCTGTTACTCCTAATTCTAATTCAAAAGCCACCCCAAGAACAAAGCTTATACAATTTGAGGGCCTTTTCAGAAAGCAGATATCAGCAATCGAAAGACTCAAGCAGGGAAAATTTCACATGAGCATGGCAAATGCCGACTGAGAATTTGTTATTTGTGCAACATGAAGCTATTTGAAAGCTCAGTTGAGGATTTGTATTCCTTGACTAATAATAAGCAGAATAAGAATGGAATACTCATAGTAATATTTTCTCCACCATTAGCTCATAGATAAAACTGTTCTCAGAAAAAGATAACCTAATAACTAAGTACACACCCAATTCACATATACCAACTGACAAAGATGAGATATCTCTGTTCCACCCTAATGCAGAAGACACCCTCCCTACAGAAACAAACTCTTGTACTCGCCACTTGCTAGCTTGCACAGCTCATTATACGTCTGGGCATCTGCACAGCATGAGAAGAAATTCATCGATGCCAATACTAACATTGAAAGTGTTTATTTCTTAACATTAAAAATCGAACTTTTTCATGCACTTGTAATGTTAATTAACTTTAAACAGTTAATTAGCACAGTGAACTTCATGTACCATACAGCTGGGTTTAAGGAGCGTATGATCTGTAAAACAAGCAGACATCTTCAAACTGATTCCAAAGATCTGATCACTATACACATTATCGGTTAATCATTTTTAAACAACCATCAGAAACCTAATGAAGCCCACAAAACAGGTGCCATGAAGATCCAGATTAATGGATAGAAAAGGGATCATTTACTCTACTGTGAATGAATCAGATTGTGAAACCCTAATCGAAACGATTCAAGAAAATTTAGATTTGTTTCTTTTTTTTTGGGGACTGATTTTACCGAAAGAGGTCCCGAAATCGGTCCAAACATCGGCGACGATGCAGCGGTTGCTCTCGGCGATACCCATCACCTCAACGAAGGTCGCTGGAGGGAGAGGCGGCAGGCCCTTAACAGCCATCTGATCGCCATCCGTTGATTTCCCCCTGGTGATCCCGGGACCCGAATCTGTGACTTGGATCACCGCCCGGACTCTTCTTCCGACGAACATGGGCAAAAGCTCGGCGTTCACAAAAGCCGCGGGATTGGATGTATCCATAAGTAATTCTGAAATTCGGAGAAACACCCAGAATTAATTTTACACAAATTCGTTGACTGAAAAGAAGATTAACAGATTATGAACTTTTGATTAAAGAAATTAGGGAGATACAGATTGATCGAAGCAAGTACCTTGAGAAGTCGGTTAGCGGATAGCTTTAACCAAGAAACGAAAATAAAGGCAGTCGAAATGAGTACGGCCTATTCAGTAACGAAGAGAGAGCAATTGCTCTTATAAGAAATGCAGAATTTCAAAGCAGAATTCCCCTTTCACGAAATAAAACGGCGGGAACGTGGTACTCTTTTGGCGGGAAGATGAAGAAATCTGCAAATAGGAGTATATGACATGATTGCAAAATCACACTATTATAATCCATTGTAAAATTTTTATGGTATTATCAAATTTTTATGATTCTTTTTAAGTATTAAAAAATAAAAATTTAATAATATTATAAAAAAATATTTTTGAATAGATTATTACACTTACATGATATTCGTTTTCATATGAAATTAGTTCTCGACAATAAAGTGTAAAAATAAAAATAAATCATTTTAAATTAAATCAACTTAAGTTAAAATAAATTAATTTTATATACTTTACATTTAAGGTAGAGTACCATATAATGTGAAGGAATGTCAACGGCCAAATCAATTTTATTTCTTCAATTTCGTTTCAAGACTTATAATAGTGTTTGTGGCGCCACATGATCAAATTGTTTGAGCACATTATTTTGTTTGTATGAACATTCTATAACTTATCCTTTATTTTGAGTATAAAAAAAATATATCTTGTATGTCGACATTAACCCATGAAAATTAGTCTCAATGTGTTAGCATGTCTTTGGTATAAGTGGATGAATTAGTATGTCTTTGGTATATGTGGGTGGATGTGTACTTAATTATTATTATTATTATTATTTTAAAGTAATGTGTACTTAGTTATAATAGTGTGATTTTGCTACCAAGTAATAATTTTTTTCCAAGCGCAATAAGAACAAGGACAAATTTTGCGCTGTTTTGTCGAGTGAGGGAAAAAGACAGTTTTGGTCTACGGTTCTTCACATTTCCTCCACCAGCGGTCTAAGCTTGCCCATCCGGTGATCAAAGGCCCCATCTTCACCAATGGACAAGTGCTTTGACGTTTGTCATCCCCAGCACCTCATCTCGGCCTGTACGCCACCACCGCCACTTCAGGCCACGGATGTCGAAATCTTCAAAGCCCAAGGAGACGTAAAACAGGGGTTTTTGTTTGATGCATTTAGCATATACCCAGAAACGCAACATTAGTAGTATAATTGGCACCAATTGAAACAATTGTCACATTTCTCCTCCAGTTGGCAAGAATTAGCTGCATATTCGCAATTCGTGCCATCTGAAGTGTTCACTTTATGGAGTCGTCGAGAAGTCGTGACTTTTTATTTTTATTTGTGACCGTATGCTCTTGCCATTGCTTGAAGAGGTTAGGCTGTCAACAAGCTCGTTCCTGGGGATTTTCTTTGCGAGGTGAGTATTTGATGACGATGTGGAATTTTTTCCTCTTGCTGTTACTGTGTTTTATTTTTCAAAAATTCTTTTTTCCAGTTTTAATTGGACTGCCTCATTAGATCAACTTGCATTGCTTTCTGCCATGTACGGCAATGCGAGGCATTGTCCGAAAAACTCAAGAATTAGGGTTTTAGATAAAGAAAGTTAGAAATCAGAACTTGAATTTTTCTCATCCTTTTATGTTTTGCGTCAATGGCAATTCTAACCTTGACATTGCACCCAACTAATGTTGATGGCAATTTAATGAGAGAAGCCATTTGATGGCAATGGCAATTCTAACCGTGACCAAACACCAGAGGTAATTTTGCCGCTATCCACTTTGATTTTATATGTAAAACAATATCTCTAAGCCTATAATTCTGACATCATAAAGATCCTAAAGTAAGATGATCTCATATCTTGGAATTGGTGGTCTAAATCGACCATACGAAGGTGGCTGAGCTGAGCGCTGCAAGATTGTAGTGGGTATTAAATTGCAGATAACTCATCTAATAGTTTGCTCTTAGGAAAAAGCTTCACGACAAGACGTTTTTTAACGATCAAAGCCCAGATTTCAATATGTAGAACCAAAACTGAACATAACTCAATCGTACATAATAAGAAAATTTCTCAACCATAGAAATACCCGTAAAAATCTATATCCCAACCAACGGAGAAAGAAACTGTCTTCAATACATGGCTGTTATGAAGTGATCCCTTATGTGTTGGTAGCTCTGGTATAGATCTGCTGACTCGCATGAGCAGAGATCATCCTAATAGAACCTCTGGCCATCAAATCCTTGATTGCTCTCCGTGCAAGTGAGCCATTAATCTAAAAACGTTGCAATTGAAACGTCAAACAGAAGCTAAACGAGCTAATCAGCACATAAACACTACAAATCATGATTTCCATGTAAGAAACATGACACAAGACGAAAACGAACAATCACAAACTCCTACGACTTGTATAGGGAGAAACACATGTCATGCCTATGGAGATGCAACAAAATGCAACCATATCGAACTGGATAACGGGTGATGAACAGAACTACTTATTGCTGAAAGCAACCATAATGCTACAAAACGTGCTTATCAACTACCATACAGCCAACTAAATCAAGCAGAAAAAGGTTAGGTATAAAGCATGATTTTTGGGCAGAGAAGCACAAATGAAGAAATGCACCGACCAAATTCATGCAAACAATTGCTAAACAAACTTAAGAACAAGAGAATGAAACAGGCAAAAGAGAAGTTACCCTCAATCTATCCGAAAGGATTGATGGAGTGATAAGCTTGTACTTTGGAACTTCGCTGAGGAGCTTGTCATAGGTGGCCTGATCAAACAAGACCATGTTGTTCACCTTTTCCTTTTGCTTGCCCTTGCTCCACTTCTGCTCATCACAGGGTGAAAAATACATACATCAATTCTCAACAATCTCAATAGGTATTACAAACGAATTCGCTCTCAAATCCTGCTTCAATGTACTGTTAAACGACAATATTTATAACAATCATGCTTCAATGTACTGTTAGAAAAATAGCGAAATTTATGAGAATCAAAGTTCCTTAAAACCAAAAAGATCTTAGTAATTCGTTCAGGTGACGAAGTCCCAAAGCTTAGACTAGATCAATGCCCAACTCATGTAGAACAACCAGACCTGAACAAATCTTAACCTAGATCGTAAAGGACACGAAAACTGACCTTCTTCTTCTGCTTCCCACCGCCAGATTTTGCAGGCTTGGACGACGGGGGAGGAGCCTTGTCCTTCTTCGGTGCCTACGAAGCCAATAGCAGAGGTTTCTTTCCATCATTAGAAAAACACAATCCAAAGAACTTCACTGAAATGGCCCCGGTTTCCCAGGAAATCAAACAGACGTGGAATTCGAAAGGGAATGACACAAGTTTCTTACCATTCGAAAATCCGGAAGCTAGGGTTTTGAAGCGAGATGGAAGAAGAAGAGGTCGCGGATGCAAGAAGAAAACGGCTGCTCTTCTGAGTTTATATACTGCAAGCATCTAGGGTTTTCTGAATTTGATTGAAAAGAGCTGCCAATGGACCGAGCTAGCTCAGTAGGCCCAAAACTTATGGGCCGTTAATGATAGTGACCAAACAGCTGACAAGGGTTCGTTTAACAATATGACATTGGAGTGCAAATTATTATTATTATTTTGTTGTTATTATTGCTGCTGCTGCTACTAATACTATTATTATTATTATTATTATTATTGCTTACATGCTTTATACAACATCTGATCTAAAACAATTTACTGAACGAATTCCTTTATTATTGTTATTGTTTTTTTGTGTTCTCTAGCTTGATCTTGTCAATAAATTATTGATAATTTTGAAACTACTAATGAAATTTAATGTACACTGGTAACTAATAAATTAATTTCTTCTTTGTTGATTCCTTGGGATGCCAGCGTAAGCTTCTTCTAATGTTCATAAATAAATTCTAAAATTACTTATTCATTAAAAAGTGAAAGAAATTATAATAAAATAACAAAAAAAAAACAACACAAAGTAGATTACATACACATGCATGCAACACGGCATTGTTACGTGGACAAAAATTCTGCGACCGCCTGAGCTTTCCTAGGCCCCATTATTCTCAAGAGTCCTCCAAGTTTTCTCCCACAAAATCAAGGAACACTCGCATAAGAGAATACGGTTAAGCCAGTTAGGTTCCTATAAATACTAGAGTTATGTCATCAAGACTACAAACAGAAGAACTCTATTTCCCTCACATCTACCCACCAGGCCACTGACAAAGGGGTGAATTGGATTACATGGCTCACTAGACACAAACATATAAACATAATCTCAGTAAACACAATACCATACAAATGCCCTTTATTATGGTATACAATCCTCTATTGACAAAACAACAATCCTTACAAGGATTGATTACAACGGCACGTCAATAATCCTTGACTTAGCATCTCTAATATGCAGTAACTCATAGATTTTGTACATCTAAACTAGGGCAAAACATGAGAAAGCAATGCCCTCTAGATTTTCCATGTTTTGTATTTTCCATCAACACTTGAAACCCCCACAGGCTATCACCCAAAATATGATGATCACAGCTATTATAGCGCCGCCTACCATAAGCTTCAGTTGAAGATTCTGCAGCCACATCTTACGCCTCAGTTGCCGGCCTTGCCTTTGGAAGCTGTCAGCCTATTTTGAAACAAAAGAAGCACCGACCATACATCAGTCAGGGCCAACTCAAACTCATTTCTGAAACCGCAAAATCAATGAGGGAGTGGTTATACCTGAAACTG
This sequence comes from Aquilaria sinensis, assembly GCA_005392925.1. Taxonomy (NCBI): domain Eukaryota; kingdom Viridiplantae; phylum Streptophyta; class Magnoliopsida; order Malvales; family Thymelaeaceae; genus Aquilaria; species Aquilaria sinensis. Next base: position 338,669 of record SMDT01001185.1, read on the forward strand.
TAAATTTTCCGTTTTGTCTACTAGAAGTTCGATTTTCTCCCCACGATCTAAAACCTGCATGTGAGATGACAGAGGTCAGCAGCTGAAGATGCTGAATAAAAGGATTTTGCTCACTTGCTCCAGTGGAATGCAAGATGTTAAGTAGAGCAACGTCCATAACTGATGCAACTTTAAAGAACCTCTTTTACATTTAAGGACAAGCAGTGACCAATCATGCTCCGGCCTTTTAAATTATAAAAACCATGCAAATATGTTGTTAGACATAAGAGCAACAGAGTAAGATGACCCATCTTAAATACTCATGACATCCAGCAGCAGGGATCTTTTGAGAAATTTTGCATAACATGAGAAATTGGGGTAAGAAAGAGGAATTTAGAGGTACAGGATAGTTAGTCATAGGTTCTGCATTCAGACCAATCTGTTTCCTCTTGTTTTAGTGTCTTCAGCTAGGAGCATTTGCTCCATTACTTAATAGAACACTGAAGAATGGCAGACAATTGAACGGTTGAGGACATCACGCAGCAGATAAAGATTGATGGAGATTAAAACATAATCCTTAAAGATCTAGCTCAAACTGCTTCAGAACTGAAGCCCAAAGAAAATGGAAGGAACAACTTAAATGAAATATGGGGCTGTAACAGAGATACGAGACAGCATTCTGAACTCCTCCATGATATAGTGACAATCAGCCATGGAATCAGCATCCGCTTGTACCACAAGATTCCTAAGCAAACTTCTATGCAACAATATAGGTGACAACAACTTCCCAGAAATATTAGAAATTATACCTTCTCAATATTGTCAATCATTATTCCCTTGACCTCAGTTATCTGAGCTTTCAACTTGGAAAGCTTACTCATTTCTTCTGGGTGGTTCATACAATATTGCATATGCTCCTTCAGCCTTGGCCTGTAAATAGCAAGAGAAACAGATCATACATAAAAAGATACTCCCTCTGTTTCACAAAAGCTGTCCTCTTTACTATTCACAGCAATTAATCTATGATTTTATTTCTTTTAAAATTTATCATAAAAATATGAAATTTTTGCATGAAAATGAAACTTTAAAGATTCTAGTTTCTAAATATCATTTTTGATAATTTTTTTCAATTCGTATTAATATAAATATATTTAAGTCAAACTTTAGTTAAAAAAGGTAAAAGAGACAGCTAATATGAAACAGAGGGAGTACTTTTTATATGGACATTCTCAAAAAGAATAATATGACACCATATATGTGCCTGATGAAATGCACTTGTAGGGTGTTAAAATGTTAAAAATCAAGCACATACGCACCCAAATTCTCTATCAAGATTGTATGCAATGCTAAACCGGTCTTCAAACAATAGATCATCCTCATCATCATCAGCAAGTGGGTGAGGACCGTCATTCCTGATACCGGAGCTATACCGCTGTTTGAAATCATCTTTTACCCGCTCTAGAAAAACAAAGGGCATGCTCCTGCCCGCTGCTTCATCTGCAACAACAAGGAAAACTACAAACAGAAAAGACAATCAACCATCTTGATCATAATATGAATCACCTTAAACAATTCCAAGAAAAGAAAGCAATAGGCAGTACCAAATCCATTGTCGATGAGAAAGTTAAAGGTGTGTCCATCGCATGAATATGTGTACTTGTTGCTATTTGAAGGCAGCTTCTGCAAGCACTGAACAGCAATGGTACTAAAATTCCCAGAATAGGACGTGTGTTCAGCTAAAACAACAGTTCCTTTCGCAACAAAGCTATAGATCAACCCTTTTGGATTCATTTCTGAATTAATCCTCAGTTATTTTATTGCCCAACCTTCAATCTGACCAGATCTGCTATACAGAAAAGTACAGTCTCATGTTTGACCTTCGGATAATTCCATAATTAAGCTGAAAAGATATTCGAAACCAAAAATCAACAGAGCAAGTTGAGTTCCTTGTAACATGCACTAAATGTATCATCACCACAAGCTAATTACCGGTATTAAATTGAGAAAGAAATTCACCAAAAACAACAACCTCGACATCAGATCTCAGAAAAGCAACAATACTGAAATATTCGTCACGAGTTAAAATTGACGTTCGAGATAAGAATCAAATAAGAGCCCCTAGCCGCCCTAAGAAGGCTAGTTCGAGTCTATCCACATGGGATTTTAAAATTATTCAGGAAGATTTCTTGCCTCGCCTTCCAATTGCCTAGCAATGAGAAGGGAAAAGGAAAAGAAAAGGAAAAGAAAATCCAGTTGATTTCTCAGATAAGGGCATAATCGAAAGCCAAAACGTCAAGCAAAGATCTATATTAATTAACGAATTTGGAGAAACAAGACGATGATCCCCAAGAAAAATAACCGAACCTTTGAGACGAGCGACGAGCTGAGACTTGAGAGAACCCCGAAGGGCTGAACCAGAAGAACGTCAGGTACGCGCCCTGAAGTGCCTTTCTTGTTTTTTGGCGTCAAAGTGTTTTCGGCCGACGTGTACCAGGTAAAACCTGCTTGTATTCTTCTTATAAAAATTGCATTTTGGGTCCTGATGCTTATATGAAAATACACTTACTCCACAATATTTTTAAAAGCTATTTTTGTACCCCTCAAATGATGTGCTCTTTTATAGTTAGTTTTACTTGAAAATTTTGTATAATATTTTCCTATTTCGTGTTGTTTTCCTAACTTGTGTTGAATGGATCCTGATAGCTACCTAAAACCTAATTTTTCTGAAAGAAAGTAAATAACTAGACTAATCAGATAAAAAAACTCACAAGGTAGCAAATATATGAGCATATTCTAAAGTATAATACAATGGCCATAGTTTCCAAGCAGATGGTACGCCGAGAAAAAAGATATAAAAATAGCAAAAGAGAGGCGAAGAACCATAAGCTTTTTAGGAATAACAAAATGACATAACGAGCAATACATGTAGAGTAGGTTGGCTGTCACCTTTCACACGATTGAAACAAAACAACAAAAGATAAATTGCTGCAAGAATTCAGAACATCTTGACTTTCATGCCAAAGCATATCATCTAAGAACATTCGTTCCATTCCATCCGATGTCGACCATTTGGTACTTGCCCTTGCGAAACAAGAAAGAGAAGAGCTCCAGTTCCCATGTCTTGCTGAAAGAGTAATAATAAAGATCCTTAATCACTCCAGAAACCGATCAACAAACATTTATTGACTGAAATGATTTGTCGTAAAGTGGCCAAGCCAGGCCAGGCCAGGCCAAATGGCTCATCCAGATCTTAGCTGGGAACCATCAGAACACAACATAACCCTAAGACAAATTGAACTCATTAAGGATCACACAAGTACACTTTTCCCGGATAAGTTGCCTTGCCCGGGAGGTTATCTTGAAAATCAAAGTGTCTTTGAAGAATGATATCGAACAAACATCAGGTGAATAAAACAACAGGGGTAGGAACATTCTATTCCGTTCCACCCACTTTAAATAGTTCTGATTGAGGAGGAAACACAGCTCTGCAGTTTCAGCAGTACTTGTTTCTGAAAGTCAGTGATGGCCGACCTTGAAGCCGTTGACATTTGGAGCAGCACCCCTTCTGGCCTTGACATAAGTTACATATTCACTGTAGGTCAATGTAAATAAAGTGCTCTGGTAGCGAGTCAGTTTTATGCGCTTCTTTAGTGTCTCAGTGATTGCTCCATTGTAACCTGCTTTCCGCATCAGTGAGTCAATTGCCTCCTCTTTAGTCCAACCTGAAACGATACAATGGCAACATGACAAATCTGACTCGCTATGAGAGCACTTATGAATATAAAACCAAAAAGAAAAAAAAGTTGATGGACTCATCTAGAGTGGACACTGAATTTTGAAGCACTACTCAACAGTTAGCAACAGAAAAAATATTTGTAAATTTGAAAAAAAAAAAAAACAGTATGACCGTTTAGAATCGCCCATAATACAGAGGCTCTCATGAGAGAAGTGGTGGGAAGCGTCACACCCCCTTCGTCCTTCATAAAGGTCCAACAGGATTCCTATAGATTCATTTAGCCAAGGATTGATGGATCACATCCACAACAAAATATCGTTGGTGGGAATGGGAGGATAACCATCAGCCACATTTCCAATTTCTTAAAGACTGACAATGGAAATAAATAAATAAAAACAATGCCCATTGCACCTGCTGTATATAATACGCAACTGAAACTACCTTCATGCGCAGCAACCTCAGGTAAATATGTGGCACTTCGTCTCGTGTTATAGTCGGGATCAGTAAACTCAATTATGATTCCATGCGTTCCGACCTGCGTGAGAAGCTATGAAAATATATAACTGTTTGGCTAAAACCATTTTTTTATATTCTCCAGACAGCATGCAACTTTGCTTACAAAAATCACTCATTTGAGTCATTTCCGCCTCATAGAAGGCTGTAAAGATGACTGCCTACCAAACTAGAAGGGGGGGAGGGGGGGGGGTGGAGGCAGCCCCCTCTCCTCTCTCCTGCAGCTCTTTCAGATAATAAGGCCTCAACAATACATTTGCACATGATAGTAGACTAAATTACAGGCATAGAAACTGCAACCTCATTGTTAAATGAGGAGGGAGCCAAAGCACATACCTCCCAGTCCAAATAGTCATTAGCTGTTTCATAATCAGTCAGTACAGATACTGTACACACTAAAGTAGGTAATTCTTTTGCTTGTATAGGAGGGAATCTGCGATCCCTCAGAGCACTGTCAGCCAAAGTAAAAGAAACAAATCACAGACTGAGCTTAGGATAATTGCAAAAACCAATATTAAGAAGCCGACGACAGAATAAAAAGATTCATCACTTCTCCTGTCGAGGAGAATAATGAACCAAGCTTGATGAATGAATGAGCAACAAACTTCCATTCAACAGGTATTGCAGCCCAAAAAAATGGCTAAACTAATGCATCTTAAAACTACTAAATCTAAACAAGAGACTTCGACAAGATAACCACCAACCTTATGAACCTCACATCTCATGGAGAGCAATGCAGTGTGAAGCTTCAAATCAATGGATCTTTCCCACACCAATATCATCCCCAATATCATCCCAATAGTAACGTGATCTTGGTAAGTGCTAAGCATGTTACTCATTGTAAGCACATTTTTTCATGCCAAAATTAACAGGGAAGCAAGTTCATTTTTCATCAAATGTTTGACATGTATGGTCACTGATCGTGTCAACTTCTAGAATCTAACTAACCCCTAGACAGTACATATCAGCATCATAATGAAGCAAACGTTTTTGCATACACCATTTATCAGTAAAAGAAACAGCAACAATTAAGGGTGCATTTATGCTTTCATTTCATTATCAGGCTTTAACAGTTTAACCACGTCAACATTAATAGTTATATGCATGACATCATACTTGGGTTTAAGAATCATTTTTTATCAAGACCAGATATTGGGAACCAGTTGGATTAGTGGTTAATCATTTTATAGCTCAATCAGGTGAAACTATCATTGTGATTACCCTATAAACAGATTCTTGTTTAACACCTTGCCTTCCCACACTCCAATTTAGATATGGCAGAAGCAAACTTGCTTACTGATTTCCTCCACCTTTGCCTTCACTGCATCACAGAACTTCCTAATCTCTAGGTCTACATTATGATGATAAAAGGAACAACATATAGAAAGAAAGGAAACCAGAATGCTAAACCGTTCTTGAGGATATCCGACCATATACAGAAAAGGCCCAGAAACAAAACCATGAGGCCTCAAGGAAAACACAGTTATATCAACCATAACTGTATAGAAGTATAATTTAGAATGGAAAGAAGACATTAAAATTAACCTCTGAAAAAACTTATACACAAAACAAATAATAGTAAAAGAGCATGATGTATGCACGTACCTTGTTAAAGCATAGTCCCTAAAACCATTAATCAAGTAACGAGCTTCCAGGGTTCCTATACAGCCACGTAAACGAGGCTCCCCTCCATTGACAACTTTCTTCCATGTCACAAACAAGGGGCTGCATCCACAACACGTACCTCAGGTAAGAAAACCATTTCCTGAGTATTACAGTCACTAAGCATTTAAATGATTCGAATAAATGTAACCTTAGAAAATGACAATGACATAAGAAATAAACTAGAAAGTTCTGCAGGAGATTCACAGCCAAGAATAATATATGAGAAGAAAGTGCACAAGAAGAAGTGCATGAAAGAATGGTCTGTTAACCATATACGCAATTTGAAATGAATTTCTCAATTGCAAGGATCTTCCATTTCAAATGAAATGGACTAATTCTTCAACAAAATCTCAGTAACAAATAAGCAACTTATGCAGATCACTCTAAAACTCTATTACTTCATGAAACAACATTACTTTGTTGTTAGGGTGTAATCCTCAAGACTATCATCATCATCGTACCACACCTTCATCTCAAATACATTGAAGCCAGTGGCATTTAGTTCATAATGTTAATTAGCTGCAGAAGTCATATTGGCAAAATCAATTCATGCAAAGCAAAGTGACAATGTTTTACAGTGGATGCCCTTCCTAGACATTCTTGTGATGGGAAATTGAGATTTGTTGGTCACAGATGTGCTTACTAGTTAGAATGACATAAAATACACTAGATTAATGGCCTATTCATCAATCACTAGCCCATAATATCAAGATAAACTGCCAGAAAGTGTATTGAGAAGTTTTATAAAGAACAGATGAACACAGAATACTTGAGAAAATTATAACAGCTAACTTGGCTCATCTAATATATAGGTAACTCCCTTGGTCTTGAATGTTTGCAGTATACTGGTATCTCTCACAAAGAGGGTATGGCAGAATATTTCCTCACAAAAAATCAATGATTTCCAATAGAAAATATTTGCAAGAGAAAAGCTCCATATTTTCATCAATCCAATTGTAAAACCAGCAAGTTTTAAGACTGTGCCACAAGTAGCAAATTAGATGTTCATTACAGACTATGATTAAACAGGATGATAGAAAGGCTTATGTACCTGCTAGACCAGGAATAGGTGTGGCAGATAATATAACAACGCAAACTTGCGTTATCAATCATAAACACAAGTTGAAATTTGAAATCCAAGATCAGATTGGACGATAAACCATTCTTTCTGCCTTTGTTGGGCACCAAACATCTGTGTTAAGCTACAGAAGATGTTTCGTGAGAAACCATCATCATCCACTAAGAGTTTATGGATTATGAGTTCATGTATTTTATTTAAGACACAAATTCGGCAACAACACAGAAGATAGGAAAACAGCAAAACAGAAAATTGATTGACTTGAGAGATAACTCAAAAGCAACTACCAAATGCAAATACTGGTTGGTTTAGAAGAAAAAAAAAAAGCAAACAACTTCAGCCGCACAGTTTCATGATCATATTAAAACAACCAGCATAATTATCAGACCACAACAGTGATAAAGATCAAAACTTTTAGCAACTAGCAAACAACCCATATGATTGAGAAAGCAGTGAACGAGAAAGGGAAATTACTGGTTGCCCTCTTCGAACGCAGGAGGCGGAGCTTCCTCGTTGTTGTAGTGAGCGACCAAAGTGTCGAAGCAATATACAGCCATTTCCTTATTTGCGGACACCATTTTGGTAATTCTTCCAAGTCCGACCAAGCTTCTCTGTTATTCCGAAAACCCGAAACGCCGATAAACACCGCCGATCGTGCTCGCCTCGATTCTCAACTTTCACGCAATCGGAATTTAAATTAAAAAGAAAGAAGAGAGAGAACGAGAGAAAGAATTTTTTCCTTATTTATTTTTTCTTTTTTTGGTTACCCTTTTCCAATTCGGGTTTGGTTTGGCTTCTGGAATTGATTGAAATTGAACGAAGCTTTTTCTTTTCACATTTGTTTTTTGTGTTTTCGTTCCCCAAGAGCAGTTTACCTCTGCAAATTGCAATGTTTTACAAACGGGATCTTCTTTCCATAATTACCCTTGGCCTTTCTGAAAATACTAGAAAAACCAATTCTTACTACATTTCGGCTAATTTCTTCGTCTTTATAGCACTTTTTGAGGGGCCCAAAAGATTTTTTATGATCACAAGGTAGGGGTAAGTACAGGTCGGGTTTGTCTAGTTTTAAGGTGGAACCGAACTAACTTGAAATAGTCTCGGTTATAAAATTTTTCTATCCAACCCAAAAACTAAAAACCAAACAAAACCAAAATCATGGTTCTAAGTTTTCAGTTCTGGTTATCGGGTTTTTAAGTTTATACCATATACTTATAACAACACCAAAATTCAATAAAACTGTATCCATAACCAGTTTTATGAAATATTCAACATAATATATAATTAAATTAATATTTAAATATATATACTTTGACACATTTAAGAGAGTTTAAAATATTGTTTTTACCAAAATGATTCAAAAGAGTTGCTTGTGGAATATATTTCATCTCAACCGGTTTATTTTACTTACTTCCTGTAATTTCAATATTGGTATGACATTCAATATAGAAAATTGAGCTTTTAAGACTATCTCTTTCAGTATCAAAACCTAAAATGCATAGATGTCGTGAATTTTTAGTTTCGCATAGCTCATAAATGAAAAAAAAAATGATGATTGTATCGTAGAGAATAACTGGGAATAGAAGATCGAAAGCAAAATGATCCAATAATAATCGGTCTAAAAAGTAAAGTAATTTAAGTGAATATGAAAAAATTTCGTAAATGATCCCCCAACTCCCACAACTCTCACACCATAAACCATCGGTTCTCCTATATGTAGAACTAATTCACGAACCATGATCAATTTTTACCTAACCCAACCCAATCTAATGGAGGTGGTTTGAGTTAGGTTCGGGTTTACCCACTCATGCTCACCTCTATCACAACGTCCAGGAAAGGCCATGAAGCAAAAGTTGCATATTAATTCAGTTCAGTGTGTTTCGAATAATTTAATAATAAAATATTTATTTTATATAAATGATAATTATTTCAAATTATATATTTCTTAAAACCTTAATATTTTAAGAAATCCAAAAAAATATTTGGCTTTAAATTTTAGATTAAATATTTTTTATTAATGTTTTGTGCGCTTTGAAACTTGAAAATTTTATAAAAATTTAATTATATTAAAAAAACATTATTCAAATTATTAATAGGCATATATAGTACTTCTCTGTCCCGTGTTATTTGAAACAAATGGAATTGTACGCAGTTTTAGCACGAGCATTTTTTTTGCACATGGCTTTCTGTTTTGCCCTTTGCCTTCATCTCCAGCTTTCATCTCCATCGTCACCTTATTGCATCCATCAATCACTTCATTGCCTTAATATTCGTTCGGTTTCCAACTCACTTCCATCCTTGATCTTGTTACTTTTGTCTCCAATGCATCAATTGCCATTCACACTGGGTTGATTGTCATCCCTGTTGCGTCGATTATCATTCTTATCGCATCAATTTCATCTTCATCATGTTGATTGCAAACACCAACCTCCTCATTTCCATCTCTGTCAAGTTCATCCGTAATTTTGATCATCGATTGCCATCACCAACCTTCTCACTTCCCTCTCCGTCTCTATCAATCGGTCGTTGACCAACTCGCTACCCTCTCCATTGCAAAGATTGAATGAGAGAATTGAGTGGCAGGTTATAGGGTTGAAGAGAATAATTGAGTGATTACAGAATAAGGGTATAATGGTAAAAATATATGGTAAAAGTTACTAAAAATGGAAATATTTCAAAGAATTTGCAATAACCCAAAATGGAAAGTGTTTCAAAGATTGTGGGACGAATGGAGTATTTAATTTTAAATACATTCATTTTATAAAAATAATAAAAATGAACATTATATATTTGAAAAAGGGGAAAATGGTGAATTTTCAAAATGAGCTATTAATTATTGTTTTGATATATAGTGATTATTAATTCAACTCATATATCAACTGAAAAGTTGTACATACAAAATCGAAAGAAATGATTTTTAACCACTTTTTAGAAAAATTTATATATTCTATTGATTTTTCTTTTTCTTGGCTGGCTACGAAAAAAGCTTACAAAAAAATAATCATTTTTTGAGAAAATTCTATTCAATTGATTATTAGTTGATAGAATTCAGGCTTATAAATAACATTAAATTTAGATTGAAAAATTAACAAAATTAAAAATAATTGATGATTTTAACGGAAAAAAATATAGTTGCTGGGGGGTTTATGACCAAATTATTAAAAAGTGATTATAAGTAATTATTAAAACCACACAGGCAAGCCTTGGACCAAACGAGAAAAAATGGGCAAAGCGAAGTCCAGAACCCAGAAAAACAAGCACGCGCACCATAATAGCCCAGGTCCAAATTTACGTGCCCTGTGGCCCACTTCCAGATACTCCCCTTCGATATTATATTATACCATATTCTAAATATGAAAGGGTTTCGCTGTTTATCAACAATAACACTTTCGCCCTATTTTTTTTGGCTTTTTAAAGTTTTATGGTAAAACGTCTATTTTAGTCCTTGAATATTTCATGTCTTCCAAAATGATCCCCAGCTTTCATATTCTGTTGCGAGATAGGGTAAAGAGTATTTCTTCAACGGTGGCAAGATCGCCAGATAATAACGCTTGGGGGCCACTACTTTCCAGAACCAACAATCAGGGACTCCAAGTATATTTGTCCAATTTGGTTGAATGGTCAAATCACCTTTTGGTTCTCAATATAACAATTAACCATAATAGTCCCCAACTTTTTCAATCTTGGAAACTTTTAGAGAAAAATAAAATATAGTTTGTGTACATTTAAAATGATAGATTCATAAAAGAAAATGAGAGATATGCCTTCATTAACAATATTAAAAACCAAAAGTTTTTTCTTTACATGGTTTTATTTAAAGATTTAGTTAGATAAGTTAAATTCAAAGTTTTGATAAATTGAAACATATGCACAATTTACGTAATGCACATGTGCTTTACATAGGTTTAATTTTGAGTTTTGATTAGTTAAAATAGTGCACAATTTGTATTATGTATAGGTGCTTGGTTCTTAAATGTTCCATTTCATCACTAATTTATTAATATGTGAAATTTCAGAAAAACTTATTGCATGTATATTGTGCAATGTTATCCTACATTACAAATGCCAGAATCATTTTTTAACTTTATTAAGAAAATTATTGAACCCTTAATACCTAAAATTTTCTATTTTTTGGCTTGGTCTAAACGTGTTTTTTTGTTATCTTTCTTTATTATTGTTTTCTAAAATCAAACCTTAATCATTATAGTTTACCAACTTTTGACTATAGTTATAGTTTATTTGACTTTAGTCAATTTTTTTCCTTTTTATCTTTATTAAGTAAATAGTTAAATCATTAATTGATTAACATAAATTTAATACATTTTTATGTTTGGTCATTTTTTTTATTATTGATGATTAAGGTTTATAGCACAAAAGATTTACTTTATAATGCATACAATGTTTTTTTTCGCGGTATTATATTTCAATCATAACTAATTATTTTAATGATAAGAACATAATATAAATAAAGCCCAATTCAAAAATGAAAATAAACCAAAATTTTAATTGATTAATATGAATTTATTGGTGACAAATTTTTAATTTTTTATTATTAAAAATTATTTTCATACTATATTTATTGAAAAAAATACCAACTATAAGGTGTGGTTATCAAAACTTCACTATATTCTAAAATAGGATGTGTTGTTTACCATTTATCTACAATGAAAATAACTGTATATGAACATTGTGTTCTTTTTTTATTTTTGTGTTCTATTGTTTTTTTATGTGACTAATTTTTTTTAAACTCGATCTTTTTTACACCTAGAAATTACTTTCACGAGGCCTTGTGATATTATTTTTAACATTTTTAGTCTATTTCATGTTCCTTTTTTATCAAACACATTTTTAGTACATGAATTTTTACATTTTCCCATTCTAGTTCTTAATTTCTATTCATTGGTCATTTTAATCTCAAAACTTAATAACTAGGGTTTTTCCATTTGTTCTTTTGGCCACTAATTTTTTTATTCTTTTTTATTTATTGTCTGCTAAAGCAAAGTCTTAGAAACCATTGTTTCTTTTTTTTCTTTTTCTAATCAACTATAATGACTTTGTTTAATCTTTTTTTTTTATTTTTTTTAAAACAAAACTTTAATCATTTTTTTATTTTTTTGCCATTTTTTGTATCAATCATTAAGTCTCATTTTTTGTTACTGAAATCTCACTCTTTATCTTATTTTATCAACTTTTTCATATTATTTCTCATTTCTAAAAGAAAATTTTAACCACTAAGGTTTATTTCTTGATACTTACAATCTTTTTGTTAGTTGTTTTTGTCCAAAAACTTTACCTTGATTTTTTATCTCGATTCTTTCTTTTTTTGTTTTCTTCTGAAATTTTTTTGCTTTGTCAATGATCACCACTGTTTATATTCATATTTAATGTTGACACGGATTGAACTGCCGCAATGCATGAGTATCATGTACCTCATATTCTACTAACTAGGTCTTAAATGGCTTACTTGAAAGTAACTTAGACTACATTCTTTTTCTTCATTTTTTTTTTGTGTGATACATAAACTAATTTCATGTCTTAGAATTAAGGGTTTAGGGATCCTATATGAAGATGCCATAATTTTGAGGCCTATGACAGTAAATGCTTAAGAGTTAAGATGATTTAAATGGCACATTCTTAAGTATGTTCATTGGGCTGTTGCTCATATGCACAGTATATAAACAAATTCATACAATGTAATAAAGAGATTGATAGAATGAGAACACTACATCCATTGTAGTAAAACAAAAAAACAAGATAAAAGTAAATTTTCCTTTACCTATATACAAGGCTACGTGCTTGTACAAATATTTGCACTTTAGTTCCTAAACTATAAAAACATAACATGTGAAAATTCTTAAACTACTAAGAAATGGCAAATTGATGTTTCCTATCTTTTCTATGTAGGGTTAATGGAAATCCAATGTAATTGCAACAATAGCAACCTATTTTTTTTTTGTTTGCACTTCATTTCCCAATATAAGAAAAAATCACATGAAAAATATCATCAAGTTGTGACAGGAAATAATTCATCCACAGAGTAAAATAATCACAAGAAATTCCTAGTTTCGCTAAAAGAAGAGCTACCTAATTACCTCTACACAAAATGTAACACACTTGTCAAGTATTCATCTAGCCTTCTTAATACAACTAAAGCTTTTTTGGTCCATATCTTTATCCAAAAAGATGGCTTGGACTACTATATTAGCATCTATCTCCAGGCACAACTACTGGACACAAAAATCAGCCGCAAGTTCCATGCCCCCAAGTCTCATCAAACTCTGCCTATAGAAAGCATATGCCAAACCTTGTTTCCTTAGTGCCAAGGTAGCAATCTCATCATTTGTTCGAATGCAAAATGTCTCTATGCCATTGCCCAGAGTCTTCATCCCAATTACCATATTTGTCTTTAATTTAACCCAACCTAAAAAAGTATTGCAAAGTAGGCCCTTATGTGTATATTGTCAGCAAAAAATGAGGACCAAAGAAATGAGGAGAAAAAGAAAAACACAAATGTGTGGGGCCTACACAAAGAAAAGAAAACAAATCAAGTTGCAATTTTGGACATTAGGAGAAAAAACTGGTAGAGCTAACTACAAGACAACGAAATCAACTTTGATATGAGGTGGAGCTCACTAATAAATAAGGATGAGCTTCACCATTTCAATTCATTTAAAATTTCATTTCAAAAGCTCTTTGGAGTAATTTTATAGAGAGTTTGATTCTTTTATTTTTCTCCTAATTTAAGAAAGATTATCATTGTTTATCTTGATTCTTTTATTTTTCTCCTAATTTAAGAAAGATTATCATTGTTTCTTTTTAAATTAAAAAAGTTGTAATTCCTATTTTTCTCATAGTGAATTTTTTCTATCCAGGTCTGTGGCTTTTCCCTAAAAAGGTTTTCTACATAAAATCTGTGTTTCATTTTTTCTACCATATTTCTCAAATTTATCAACTGCAACTTGCTCTACTCGATGCCCAAATTGTTCAACAAGTGGTATCAAAGTCTAACTTGGGTTTGTTATAATTTTTGTATCGTATGCTCTATAGTTGCCCCTAAAAGGTGGGTCCTCAGTATCAAAAAATAAGAAAATTATTTCTTACCCCTGTAAGGTGCTGGGGTATTATTCACATCATTATTCACGTGGAATAGTAGGAGCTCATTTTTGCTCAAATAGTTCATGGTAAAAGCGATGGTAGGAAAATATGAGATCGAGAAATTAAACAGAAGCAATTTGTCACTTGGAAGCTGAAGATAAAGGCTCTCTTAAGAAAATATAGTTGTTTGGCGGCTATCAGCAAAAGGCCGCTAGATTTTATAGATGATAAAAAGTGAAATGAAATGGACGAACATTCTATTGCAGATCTTCATCTAGCATTAGTAGATAGAGTGTTATCCAGCATTGAAAAGATGAAAATAGCAAAAGAGATTTAGGATCACCTTAACAAATTGTATGAGGCTAAATTACTCCACAACAAAATTTTTCTTAAGAGTAACCTTTGCAACGAACAGATCGTGGAATTCACTTCAATGACAAAGCATATAAATTCTTTAAATACTTTATTTTCTCAACTTACATCATTGGGTTATAAAATAGAGGTTTCTGAATGCTCTAAGTTTCTACTTCAAAGCTTGCCTGATTCGTATGATTAGCTCATCATCAACTTGACAAATAATGTCCTTTCAGATTGTATTATCTTTAAGGATATTGTGGCAGCTATTTTAGAAGAAGAAAACTGGCAAAGAAATAAGGATAGGCAAGTAACTTCCCAATAGATAGAGGTTTTGACGGTGATGAAAAGGAGATCAATGGAACATAGCCAAAACAATAAACTAAACCATGGAAAATCAAAGTAAAAAACTAAAAAGCATTTGAAATGTCACTTCTATGGTAAGAAAAGGTCACTTGAAGAAAGATTGTTAAAATAGAAAAAAATTTGACCCTTAAGGAAATATTGCAAGCATGTTAAGTGATTGAAATGTTTTATGCGGCAAAACAATAATGACAACAGAGAGCAGAAAAGGAATTGCTAATGAGTGGCTTTTCAACTTAGGAGCTACATACCATATAACTCCTCAAAGAGAATGGTTCTATCATTATGAATTCACCTCTGGATGATCTATCTATAGTTACAATGATTATGCTTTAAAGATTTTCAGTATTGGAACCATCAAACTAAAAATGTATGATGGTACAATTCATACTATCCAATAAGTATGACATGTAGAAGGTTTAAAGAAAACTCTATTGTCTTTGGGACAATTAGATAATCTTGACTACAAAGTTGAAATAAAGCACAAGATCATGAAAATTACAAAAAGAGTGCTTATACCTATAAAGGGAGAAAAAATAACAGCCAACTTGTATAGGCTAATAGGGGAAACCCTACAAAAGGCAAAATCATTAGTTACAGCTGATAATTCTCATGAAAGATGCTCGTTGATATGGCATAGAAGGCTCGATCACATATCTAAGCAGGGATTGAAGATTTTTGTGAAGAGATAACTTCTTATAGGTCTCACAAAAACATCTCTATCTATTTGTAAGCATTACAGTATAAGTAAGCAGCACCGCTTAAAGTTTAATACATTAAATTCCATAAGCAAAATTGCTTTCAAATTGATTTACTTTGATGTATGGCAAGTACCAGTTATATATTTGGGATGAGCAAAGTACTTTATGTCCTTCATTGATGACTATTTCAAAAGATGTTAAGTGTTTCCTATCACACGGAAAACAGATGTATTTCCAGTCTTCAAAGTTTTCAAAGCACGAATAGAGGTTAAATCTAAAAAAAAGGGTCAAGTGTTTGTGGATAAATAATGGAGGAGAAATACTGGTGAGAATTTAATAAATTCTGCAAGCAAGAAGGCATCAAAAGGCAATTCACTATGGCATACACTCCTCAACAAACTAGAGTGGCTGAGTGGAAGAACAGAAAATTATTAGAAAGGACAAAAACAATGTTAAAAAATGTAGGCCTAAGCAAAAGTTTCTAGGTGAAAGCAGTCAATATCGTATGTTTTATAGTGAATCGATCCCTATTAACTATAATCAAATTAAAGACACCAATGGAGATATGGTCGGGTAAACCGGCTGATTATTCAAAACTTCATACATTTGGAAGTCCTGTGTACATAATGTACAATGCCCAAGAAACTACAAAGCTGGATCCAAAATCCAGAAAATACATATTCTTGGGATATGCTGATAGAGTAAAACGGTATCGCTTGTGGGATCCCACTGCTCACAAAGTTAGCATCAGCAGAGATGTTGTGACGGCCCTCAGAGCTATAAGTTTAATCAGCCAGGTAATTGGTTAATTTAATAAATTACACTTTAGATAATTTATTTGCAAGCTAAGTTTCGGTAATTTAGGGTCTTGTAGTTAAAAATGAATAAAATTGATCATTTAAGCAAGCCGGGCTAAGAGGTGTATTTTGGTCATTTCATATAGTGACCTATTTTTATTGCACAGGTTTGGTAGAGTATGAGAAAATATTAAATTTGAGATATATCAATTTTTTGTGATTTTCGCTCTATCATCGTAAAATTTTGGATTAACTAGATTGTTCATAAAAGGTTTAAATGTAACCTTGATAAAGGTAGGGATAAAATTGAATATAAATGAAAGTATGAGACTGGCCGTGTAATTATACAAAACCAGGAGCGGCGTAATACCAACTTTGGTCATAAAGTTTTAAGCATGTTATGAATAAACCTAAATTTACTGGAGAGTACAAATAGGGCACTTAGCACGTGATTTTTAAAATGAGGCGGTGGCGTTTTAATTAAGTCAACCGTTTCATTTTTTCTACGTTTAACCACCCAAAAACTTCACCCCTCTTCCCAGAAACGCCATGGATGAACTTGCTTAAGCTCCCAACATCCAAATTCTCTTAAATTAAACACAAATTAGTAAGGATTTGGGGTTGAAATCAAGTATTCTTGCACAATGAGCTAGAGTTGAGTTCAATTATTGCAGGTAAGTAAACAAATTATTTTCCCCCTAATTTTTCTGGTTTCGTTTCAGACCTGGAGTTGCTGGAAACTGTGTTCCATGTATGTTTATTAAATAAACTAAATATGGGAAGTTGAGAAATAATTTAAATTATAAAGAAAATGGTGTTTGGTTAGGAGGCTATAGATTAATGTGTTATACGTAGCTTTTCCTATATAGTTTTGATGTTTGTGGCTAGAGAAAGAAGCTGGAATAGATATTGCTTGTTTATTGCTAGGTATAAAAGACTAACAAGCAAGGAAAAGGAAAATATGGGGTCTAAGTTTTATTAAAGGCCAATTATGTGAAGACCAATGTAAAAGTTAATTTAGTCATTTAAATCATATGGGGCTTTGTTAATTATTAGTCTAAATATGGGCTATTTATGTGTTAAATGATCAATATAGGTATTGAGCATAAGCTACTAAGAAGAGACCTAAGTTTGGCTTGAAATTGAGAAAAAAAGAATCAAGTGCCTTGAGCTTGCAAACTAAGTTATCTAAGGTAAGGGTTATTTAATTTGTATGCTTATGTGTTAAATAAATTTGACTATGATACTTGTATATCAAGTGGCCGAATTATGGATAAATTTAACAAGCATATGATTTAAGTACTGATGGCTATTTGAGATGCTTATATGATTGGGTTTTGTAAGAAACCAAACTATGAAGTGCATATGAAGTGTGTAAGTGTATATTTGTAAACTTGTATCTATAAGAAAAAAGGACCTTAATATGGTATAATCTATGGTGAGTATGATGGGTTAGGAACCTACGATACCTATGGTCACAATGATAGGCTAAGACTTAGATGGACCTAAGAGGGGGGTGTCCTTAACCACTCACGAAACCTTATAAAGGTAGCACTAACACATGCACTAAATAAGTAAATAGTTTACTCCTGTACATAAAATAAGGGATATTAACAAATACTAAGAAGCTTTCAAAGCAGTATTTGCATGGACAAGTTGAACTTGTCAATTGTAAGACAAATAGGTAAAGTAATTGTGGGAATTAGCTACTCTCGTGATTATTGGCCAATAATATTAGTTCCTAGCACTATGATTTGAGCTCAAGTGCATGAGGCATACATATATATATATCCTTATGGATATTATGCAGGATCCTATATTGTTAGTTTTCTTGCAGGTTATAACCTTTATTGGGAACTTTTGGTTCTCACATCCCTTACATATTTTGTGTGATAGATACTGGTGGACCTGGAGCTAATAACCAATAAAAAAACTGGTTGTTAGTATTTTGATACCAAGTGTGCAAAAGTTAATTAATATCGTACATTGTTATTGAGTTTCTTTCTTGCAGGTTCCGAATTACTGGAATACTAACTTACTGGCCTCTATTGCACAGAGGCAAAGAACAGGGAATACCTGAACACTGTAATGACTTTTTTTTTTGCATTGTAACTCAGGTGGGATCGAATTCCCAGTTCTCAGTGTGTAGCATATGTATAACACTTTTGTGTAAGATGTATATATATGTGTGGAACTTATGCCTTTAGTAAATGCTATGGAACTAGTGGTTGTGTTCTTTAGTAGCTTGTATGGATTCACAATGCATAATAGTATGTTTTATATAAATGCATGTTTGAAGTGCTGGCCAGTTGCATTGATTATATATTATTTTTATGGTCATTGACCTACAGCCATAGTAAGACATAGTATAAAACAGTATTGCATTAAGGATTTAATCAATTAGCAGGCCCACTAAGGACAAATTTACATAGGCCTAACACTGAATGAATATAAGGTTCCTGGGGTCCTATATGACTAAGATGAGATTAAGGTTCAAGGGCTGTGACAGATGTTATCTTTATAGAAGATAATATTCAAAAGAATGAAGGAGAATATAACACTTTAGATGCTAGAATGATACAGACAAGAAATAAAGTTAAAGAAAGGATTCTTTTAAAGTAGTTCCAGAACTCGGTATATCAGATCCAGAAGAGTCAAATGCTCCAAAAACTAGTCATTCAACTCATACAAGAAGACCACCAGATCGACATTCGATTAACAGAAGATGGAGAATCATCAACTCTTCAAGAGGTAATGAATTCCTTAGATGTATCCTTATGGATGGTAGCAATACAAGAAGAAATTGAAGCTTTTTATAAGAATAAAATAGGGCGACTTGTACTATTACCACAAGGAAAAAGACCTATTGGCAAAAAATGAGTCTATAAAATTAAAAGAAATAACAAGGATCAAGTAGAGCGGTATCATGCTTGACTGGTGGTAAAAGGTTATACTCAAAAAGAAGAGATTGACTTTAATAAGATATTTTCTTCTGTGCTATGACTTACTACAATTTGAGCAGTTTTGCCAATATGTGCTTCGTCTAACCTACATCTAGAGTAGTTAGATGTAAAGGCAACTTTTCTTCATGGATATCTTCTAGAAGAAATCTATATGCTCCAACCATAAGGTTTTGAAGAAAAAAGAGAAAACCTAGCTTGCAGGTTGAATAAATCTCCATACAGTCTAAAACAGATGCCAAGATGCTGGTTTAAGAAATTTGATTCTTTTACAACGAGCTTTAGGTACAACAGACTAGATGCAGACCCTTGTGCATATATTTAAGAGGTTTGGAAAAAATGATTTTATTATTTGCTGCCATATGTGGATGATATGCTGGCAGCAGGCCCTAACAAAGATTACATCAAAGAATTAAAGTTACAATTGGCTAGGAAATTTGAGATGTAGGACTTGAGACCAGCAAACAAGATTTTAGAGATGCAAATTTATCGAGGTAGAAACAATGGGAAGATGTGGCTTTGTCAAAAGAATTATTTGAAGAATGTTTTACAACGCTTCAATATGCAAGATTGTAAACCAATCTCTACCCCCCTTCCTGTTAATTTCAAGTTATCCTTCAATATGAGTCATAACAAATAAGAAGAAATGATGCAAATGTCTCAAGCACCGTATGCATCATCAATATAGAGTTTAATGTTTGCCATGATTTGTACAAGACCCAACATTGCTCATGTAGTGGGAATGTTTAGCCAACACATGACAAATCCAGGTAAAAAACATTGGAATGTTGTAAAGAGGATCCTTAGATACATCAAGGGGACTTCTGATATTGCCATATGATATAAAGGATTGGCATTACCGTTAGTAGATATGTTGACTCAAATTATGAAGGAGATCTTGATAAATGTAAATCCACCACAGGTTATGTGTTTACTCTTGTTAATGGAGTTGTCAGTTGGGTTTTGGGCTTCAAAACTATAGTCAGTTGTGGCTACGTCAATAATAGAAACAGAATATGTAGCAACGACACAAGCTAGTAAAGAAGCGGTGTGGTTGAAGTTATTTTTGGAGGAGCTAGACCATAAGCAAAATAAGATATCTATATTTTTTGATAGCTAGAGTGCTTTGCATCTTGCAACGAATCCAACATTTCATTAAAAGATAAAACACATATGAGTTCAGTACCACTTTATTCATGAGAGAATGGAAGAAGGAACGGTATATATGCAGAAAATTCACAAACTAAAATTTAGCAAATTTCCTGAAAAAGGCAGTCACCACTGACAAGTTCATTTGGTGTCGATCGTCTTGTGGCTTAATCTAGATATAAGCAACATGAAATTAACATGATAGAAAGAACGCTATGAAAATATAATTATTCTTAATCAATATTTTTCAAGTGGGAGATTGTAAGCTGAAAATGAGGACCAAAGAATTAAGGAGAAGAAGAAAAACACAAATGTATGGGGCCCATTCAAAGAAAAAAAAAATCAAGTTGCAATTTTGGACTTCATGAGAGAAAGCTGGTAGAGTCAATTATGAGGTGCCGAAATCAACTTTGATACGAGTTGGAGCTTGCTTATAAATAGGCATGACTTCATTATTTCAATTCATCCAAATTCTCTTTTTAGAAGCTCCTTAGAGTAATTTTATAGAGAGTTTGATTTTTTTGTTTTTCTCATAATTTAAGAAAGATTATCATTATTTTTACTTAAATTAGAGAGGTTGTAAATCCTATTTTTTCTATGGTAAATTTCTTTTATTTGCGTCAATAATTTTTATCCTAAAGAGATTTTCCACATAAAATTTGTGTGTTGTCTTTTTTTATCATATTTCTTAAATTTATCGGCTACAACTTACTATGCTCGATGCCTGATTTTTTTAACATTGATATTGTTCCATTTCTCTTTATTTTTTTTTTCCGCTCGACTCCATATAAAAAACCTACATGCTAAAGGTTTTGTTTTTGTTTTCTCGTCTCTGATCTGCATCCCAAACAGGCTGTGGGTATCTTTATTCGTTATCCGGTTTGGTTCGAAGCGGGGCCCTACCCGGTTGCTTGCCCCGTTGATCTGCTTCTCCACAAAAACCGAAGTTTCTAGTACTCCCCAATTTCTTGTCAACGAAGAACGAAATCGAATCAAATAACTGACGCAAGTGACCATGAGATTTGCAGTGACCCGATTCGTCTGCGTGACTCGTTCTCGACCAATGAAATCAACCCGGGGCGCGACTCGCTACTTCACTGATGACAAGGGCAGAGTCCTGAGTGAGGAGGAGCGAGCTAAGGAGACCGTCTACATCCAGGTTTGTAGTTGTCTCTCTTCCTCTTTCTGTTTGCTTCGCGGGAAAGTGAAAGAGATCTAGAAACGTAGGGCAGGTTGATCCAGGTTAATCTGGTTTCCTTTTTTTAATTACTCGATGAAACCTAGACTGTCTGCGACTGACCTTGTGCTCAAGCTTCATTTTCTTGTTCAAACAGGTCATTCCAGTAGAATCTTATGTTGCCCTTATCATTCGTTTTTCTTTTCCTAATGTAGTGAGACGTGAATAGCTCGGTCTAGAAGTTTCATTTTGATAACTGTTGTTCCTTTGTTTTTCTTTCATTTTCATATAATTGGGCTATTCCTGATGAGCCTGAATCCTTGTCTGAAGAAAATGGAGAGGGAGAGACTCGAGAAACAGAAGCGGAAGGCAGAGAAAGAAAAGGCCGAGAAAGAGAAACACGGTGCTGACAAGGTAAAATTTCAGATTCCTTTCTCTTCTGCATATTTCCAAGGAAGTGCTTCTTCACTGGCAACTTAATCATATAATGTGTTTTGAAGTAATTGGATAATGGGCTGTTTCCCTATTTGTAAATTTAGTGAAGCCAAATAAGACAGCAGTTGACATAAGAAATGTGAGCAAAACGGGGATCAATGATTTTGTAAGTTGGCTTGGTCGGTGAAGATCTTTGATGTCAAAAGAATTTGATCCTGCAATCAAATACTGGCTTCAGTGCTTCACTAAGGAGGAAAGAGTTAAGGAGAGGAAGGTTACTCAGTTAGCATAGCCAAACATGTCTGTAAGGTCCTTGATGAATCGAAAGCAAAAAAAAATGATATGAGTACGGAGTACCTGTATTCCAATATACTACTTTCCAGAGCGTATTAAGAGGATTCCATATCTATATTTAGTTTCTTGTTGTAGTGTTGAAAACTCATGCCCTTGTGTGCTTGGTGTGAGAAGAATAAATTTAGTGAAAATATACTGTAGAACTCTGAAGGATCTTCCTTTTCAAAGACTGAAATTGATTCGGGGCAAAAAAGATGTAAAAAAAAAATAAGCTATTTTCGATTAAGTGGACTTGAGTTAAAATGCATTGGCTCTTGATGCTAGATGCATTTGGTGGTAAAGTTTTAAAATTATGTCTTTGGTGCTCTTTGTCAGAAAGAAACCAACAAGGTAGCCTGAAATCATTGGCCTTTAGACTTGATTTTTGAGTGTTCTAGTCTTTCTGAATTTCATTCTTTGCCAGATTATGTTTGCATTGTTTTTTCTTTATGAACTTATTTAGTAGCCTCTCATGTTGTTTACCCGTGCATGTACAAGCTTTTATCTACTGTTGACCTTAGAAAGGCATTTTTTAACTATGTAGCATGTTAGTCTCCTTAACTTTTGTTTGTTGTTTTAATTTATTGTAACATATCCAAATCGGCCTATCAAAACTTCGGTAACAAATTTGTTAGACTCAGGTGCTCATCAGCATCGCTTAATATATTATTGCAAGTAACAAATTTGTCCTTGGAACAAGAACATGATTGCTGGTGTATGGTGGTGTTGAGCATGTAGAAAGATTTGTATTTTGTAACTCAAACTCCATAGAACATGTGAAGTAGGAGAGTAACTTTGTGGTATGGAATGGTTCAGTAAATACTTGGGTACCTAGACTTCCAAGAATTCGATAGAGCACAAGATCAATAACGATTGATGTGTTTTATCTGTGTGCAAGATGTTGGGGCTTACAATCAGAGAAGCAGTTGAACCTTAGCTCTGATTGTTTAACTTCGGTGTCATGATGTCTTGAACCCAAATTTCGGTGTTAACTTTGTATTTACTGCTGAGATCCTTAAGATATCTCATCGTTAGATTTCTCCATTTATGCTTTGACTGGATGGAGATTTGCTTAATTAAATGTGCTCTGGCTTCAGTTGCTTCTGTTCTCTGTATTTTTTTTCGCCCTTCTACTCCTTGAAAACTGAATTGATCGTCTCCTACTCTTTGCAGAATACGGAGGGGACCCAAAAGGGCTGAACTGCGCAGCATCAGTATTCATGTTAAACTGTTTGCTTTGGAGGTAATCATGAGGAATAAATGTCGACTCTGACACGATCTGTACAGTGCATGTCTCCTTGAATTTGGAAACGTCAAACTATCTTGTTTTCTTCCTGCTTGGTTTTGGTATGTAAAAAGTGTGGTTTTTTTTTCCTGAGATTATCTTATGAATCGTGAACTGTGGTTAATTTCGTCTTCACTTTCAACTGCTGCTTTTCTGCTCTAAATTGTTGCTCCGTGAAATGAATCTCCTAAAAACGCAAATAAAGCCGGGTGTTGCCGCAAAATCAGTTCATGAAGTTCACTCCAAACATATTTCATCTTTACTTGAGGCTGGCAGCAAATGCAGATAGCTTGGTCCTGTATACTATTAGTGTACGCATTAACATTCCAGAGTTGTTCATCATGCTCTTGTCACTGATTTAAGTTGAATCTGAAATATAGTAGCAGGGGTAGGGTGGGATAGGGTCGAGTGCTAGCTAGACGGGCAGGCCTCTCTTCCTTTCCTTCATTGTTCTGTGTACTTGTTCATTTACACCCGTAGATTTTACATGATGTAAGGTAGAGAATTAAGACTATCTTACTCAATTTTGAGTCAGGCTTTGAATCGTAGCTAGTCCAACCAAAGATGGTACATATATATATATATATATATATATGTCAGTCCGCCAAAGCTACAGTAGTCAATGCTTTACGATAGAATGACAACCTTACTAAGTATCCACATGACAAGAGAGAACTCGAACGCGAATATGGTGTGAAGCAATCCCCGATCTAGAGCATATCCAAAGAGTGTGATCCCTCCACCGTTGTGTTGAAAATAAGACACCAATGCTTGTCGGATTCGAAAGGATGATGATGGTTCAGGCTGAGGGGAGATGGAGATGCCATCAGAGATGGAGCCATCATCAGAATTGTCACTTTCACATTTTGGTTCGAGTGGTGGTGGTGGTGTGGCTTTTTCTTGGTCGGAACTATGAGCTAGGGTCATGGTCATGTGCCAGCGGCTGGCCACTGAGCCCATCCCTTGAGCCCTGTGTGTGATTCTGGTTGCACCCATCAAGCACAAGAGGAACCCGCTCAGCTCCACAGCCGAGCAAACCTGCCACAATATTGGCCGTCAACTACAGTCAACTGGAACTAGAGCAATAGTAACAATAAAAATAAACATGACGTACATCATCGCTCAGCCGAGTATTGTTCTAGCCATTTTCCTCAGAATCAACATTATATTAAATCAATTAACTGTAAGTTTCTTCTATATATGATGCAAAAAAAAAAAAAAAAAAACAAGAATAAAATAATGGGAGTTATGCACCAGAACTTGCTCTGGAGCTGATGATGAAAAATATAATCGAAGTGGCTAGTATTATTGCAACCAGACACCAGCCACGCTTTTTCATTGGCAAACATGGACGTCTACGCAGTACTATTAAATAAGAGTAAATTTCATAAATGGTTCCTAACCTTTAGTTATTATTTTATTATAGTCTCTAACCTATTGAATATTTTGTTTTAGTTATAAACCTATTAAAATTATTTCATTTTGGTCCCTCACCAGATAAAATTTATTAACTCAGAATAATTATCTGACAGAAACTTTTAAAATTCTAATTTAAATATTTGGTAATCGTTTTTCAGTAAATTTAAATAATTTAATATTTTTTTATAGTAAATAGATAATTTAAATTAATAGTTTTTTCTTTCTGAATAAAATAAGTTCAATTTACAAAGAGAAAAAAATGATTTGAATTTTTCACTAACTACAAAAAAATTATTATACAAATTAAATTGATCGTAAAACAGTTACCGGACAGTTTAAATTATGATATAAAAAGTTATTATCAGACAAATACTTTAAGTTAACAATTTCCATCAAATTGGGACAAAAAAGAATGTTTTCAATAGATTTAGGACTAAAACGAAACGTTTTAATAGGTTCAAGACTAAAATAGAATATTCAATAGGTTAGAGACCATTTATGAAATTTACTCTATTAAACAAGGATGCCTGATGAACCCACTGAAAATTTTAATTTCTTTTACTAATAGCATTTTCAGAATAAACCCATCAAAATTTGTTACAGGATCCCAGTGGTAAAGTAAAACAATAAACAGAAATAAAAGTAAATAACTAGAATTATAGTTTTCTTAAATAAATAAAAACTTTATTGAAATTGAAATCAAATTATCACACTGTTTGAAAAAAAAAGTTGATATTTAGTTTACATTTATTCCTTTTTTAATTGCTTTGAGAATTCTCTCATAAATAGAGTAAATTACATGATGACCTCACAGTAAAAATTTTCCAAACTACATATTTCAAATAATAATAATAATAAAACAGCAACAACAACTTACATGGGCAATGAAGTACAGATCTAATGGCGAAGAGTGGGGCATTCAGATAGAAAATATGTGAGATCAACACATATATCCCAAGCTATACAAGAGTTAGTCAGACCAAATTTAGGATGTGATATTTTAATAATTTTTCTCGTAACTTTGTTTATTCGATTCTGGAAATAATGAAAATTATGAGAAAAGCAATTGCGAACCTACCACGAGGTCAGCGGAATTGAAGAAGTTTCTGTACGACTTAGAGGCAAGAAGGAGAAGTAGTGCGGCAAACTGGCTGGCCGTTATGACGACGAAGGAACCGATAATAAAGAAGCGGTAGCGATGGCTGGTGACCGACAGCTCCCTCTTGATCCTAGCATGCTCCCGGAAGATGACTCCGGCATCGCACTCGCACCCATCCAGCATCTTCCGGAGCCGGTGGAACCTCAGGATCTGGAGCTCGCAGGTGACCCGAAAGAGCAAGCATACCCCGAGGAACAGCGCGGTCCGGTACGCCCACGAAGCGAGCACGAGCACGAACAGGTGCAGGGAGGAGAAGAAGAGCGCCTGGTGGATGAGCTGGAAGACGAAGGAAGGGAGAAGGATGGAGGCGAGGCAGCGGAGGGCGCGGTGGAGCTGGTGGGTGTAACCGGTGCGTATGGAGACAGGGTCGTGTCGGAGGGCGTCGAGGAAGAGGAGTTGGGGTAGGGAGAAGCGTCGGAGGAGGCGGGAGAGAGAGAGAAAGGCGAGGAAGGAAAGCGAGGAGAGAGGAAGCTGGACGAGGGGATTGAAGGGAAGAGAGAGGAAGGTCAGGAGGGGGACGAAGAGCGTTAGAGAGAGAAAGGCGAGGTAGGAGAAGAGTTTGCCACGGAAGGAGGAGTGGTCCAAGGTCAGCCATGGAAGAACTGAGGTTGCGGATGATGGGTGTAGAAGAAAAGGGGTAGTGTCGACCTGTTCGTCGGTGCTCATGGTGGTTGTTTGACAATTGAGGTTGCTACAAGGTACTCTAGAAACTTGAGCTCCTCTGGAATGTTTTATTACTCCTTGCGGCTTTAAATGGTAATACAGGAAGGGAAACCATTTTTTCCTTCTAAAACTTTGATTATTTTTTTTTAATTTTAGTCCTAAACTTTTTCACTTAAGTCCTAAAATTTTGTAATATCGTGTAAATAGTTAGTCCTGAAAAAATTTCACTTTCTGACATTAACTTTATTTAAATTGTATAATAATCTAAATTGTTCAGCAATTATACATGCACAATAATTTTTTCAAGGTTAACAAATCAAATAAATTATTAGTTTTATCTTTCTGAAAATATTGTTTCTATTTGGTAATTGTCTTTCACTAAATCTAGGACTAATTATTAACACTTTAGTAAAGTTTTAAACTCAAATAAAAATAGGGTAAATTTTAAGATGAACCTTGAAGATTAGCTAGTTAAGGATTGGACAATTATAAAGCTTAGTTCCTAGTACTGACAAATCGTTAGAAAAAGATAATTTTATATATGTGTTATTATTAAATTTATAATTGTATAGGTACTCCATGATGATGAAATTTTTTAGATTTGTCCGCACTTAAGCAAATCCTCAAGTATGCAAAATATAATTAGTCTCCTCAAACAATAATCGAGCAATAGTATTGGAACCATTCACAATAAAATTTTCTCTACATATAAAGTTTTTTGATCAAATTTAATATCTCTTACAGTTAAGATATTGGAGGTCCATCGACTTGAATCGTTTATTATGAGGTTAATTAAAAAAAGGGTTTGATGAAATCAAGCGAGTCGTCTGTGATTCTAGAGTAACTTTTGTCATCCTTTCGGGAAAGTCACGCGTTTCGAAGAGGACGGAAAACTAGTTCCTAGCTAGAGACACGAGCTAGCTCATTTGACCTCATTTTTAAGTTGATAAAAAGAATATAGTTGGGAGTATTTTTGGGTTTTGGAATTGGATCATCCGACTAGCTAGCTAGCTAGTCTTCGAACTCTTGATTTGTATACTTGGAAAGTAGCACTACTAAAAAATTGTATTTTTCCAACTGCCATTTCCAACGGCCGGCAGTTGGAAATTCAAAGTTTTCAACGGCCAGCCGTTGGAACTTTGGCAGTTGGAAATCCTTTCATTGGAAGTAGAACTTCCAACGGCCCATATCTTAGCCGCTGGAAAATAAGCAGTTGGAAATTTCGAACGGCTGTATTTATTATTATTTTTTTTTGTATTCTAACGGCCCAGACAATTGGAAAATTTTGTCATATTTCCAACTGCTTAGGCCGTTGGAAATAGATTTTTTTTCATATTATTTATTCCAATACTTTTTGTTCTAATAATAATAATATTTCAATGTTGTTTATTCCAATATTATTATTATTATTACATAATGATATATTATTAATATATGAATAACTTATATATCCCTAACACATTTACAAAAAATTTAAAAAATTATATCTTATATTTACAAAATAACATTCAGAAACAAGAGGCAAAAACCACAAAATTATAAAAAATGAGCTAATAATAACAAAATCACAAAAATAAATAAAAGTAGATCCAGAAAATACAACAAATAGATCTAGAAATAAATACAACAAATAAAACAAACCCACAAAATAAAATACAATTAGATCTAGAAAATTTAAAAACGAATACAAAAAACAGATCTACAAACACAGTGTAGTGGTGGCAGAGCGAGCGAAATCACCAAGGCGGACGGACGGTGTGCGGCAGAACCAAGGTGACCGGTGGACGGCTAGCGCAGATCTAGTGTGGATCTGGGCGGAGAATGCGACCTGAGAGGGGAACGACGAGTAGAAGGCAAGCGGACGACGAGCAGAGGGCGAATGAACGACGAGCAGACAGCGACGAACAGTCAAGTAAATGTTGAGCGGACTGCGAGCAGCGACGATGAACGGCAGAGCGAGGAGACGGAGGCCAGAGAGGAGACGAAGCACAGATAAGAGGGCAGAGACGTGGCGGAGCACAGAGAGAAGACGAAGGGCAAAGACGGCGATGGAGGGCAGAAACGGCGTGAACGGCAGAGCGAGGAGAGGGTGAGAGGAGACGGAGAGGGAGACGAAGCGGCGAGAGCCTGAAATGCAGAGACATAGAGAAGAAGAGACGGAGAGGGAGATGAAACGGGTAGAGACTGTTAAGACGAGATAGAGAGGATGAGATAGAGAGGAGGAGACGAGACGGTGAGGGAGGAGGGGTTTAGGGAGATGGAGGGTAAGGGAGCGGTATTTATTGTTAGGGTTAAGGTTGGGCTTGGGCTTTTTAGGCCCAAAAGATTATTTTTTTTTGGGTTATAGAAAATTACACACACACACACACACACATACATGTATATATATTATAATAAATATTTAAAATATCATAATTATAAATGTTATTATCAATATTATAAATATTTATTATAATATGTATGTATGTATATTTATTATAATATGTATGCATGTATGTTTGTATATTTATACATACATACATACATACATACATATTATAATAAATATGTTTATAATATAATAGATATACATATTATTATAAATAAATATAATAATATATATAATTATGATAGATATATATATATATATATATATATATATATATGATATTATATATATGTATGGCATATACATCATATATCATATACTATGTATATGTTATTATGATATGTTTAAAATATGATATGTATTATAGTATGTACAAAAATATACTAAGTATAAATATAACAATAATGTGTAAGATATATATACGTATTAATATATATGTATTATGGTAAATATATATAAATATCAATATCAATGCAACATAAATATGCATATATATAAATGTGTGTGTAAGGCAGTTGGAAAAATAAAATATATAAATGTGTATGTATTTTCCAACGGCCTAGGTAGTTGGAAAAATAAAAAACAATTTCCAACGGCCTTGGCAGTTGGAAAAATAAAATATATAAATGTATATGTATTTTCCAACGGCCTAGGCAGTTGGAAAAATAAAATATATAAATGTGTGTGTATTTTCCAACGGCCTAGGCAGTTGGAAAAATAAAAACATTTTAACTTACATATTTTCCAATAGCCTAGAACGTTGGAAAATAAATACTGAGATGCACAGTTAACTTACATATTTTTCAACGGTTTAGGCCGTTGGAAATTTTTCAACAGTTCCAACAGCCAAGCAGTTGGAGAATGTTTTTTCACAATGATCAATTTTTATCCGCAATTTCTAACGGCCAAGCCGTTGGAAAATTGCCCGTTGGTAAAAAGGGTTTTTTTAGTAGTGTAGCTACTAACAACGGAAGCCAACTTGAAGCCTAAAGTCTGAAGACTTGGAGAATGAAACCTAATTAAAGCAAATTAATATACATAGCAGGTTGATTAATTTCAATTTGACAAGCTAGCGGAAGAAACAAAATTCAAAAACAATGAGCTAGCAAATTATATTTCAAAGGGAAAGAAGAAGAGAAAATAAAACGCTTCCCAACATTTGCAATGCTAGCGCTGTTTTTTTCTGTGAAAGGCTATATATTCAATATAATGCATGATCCAGATGAGCACAACTCGTAGAAGGGGCCGGCAGGGCAGGCAACGAAACTATGAAGATATATATCTATTCTAACACTGATCACTCCTGGCTGAGGACCGTCCCAGGCCTTCCTGCTCGATTGGTCAGACTGTTGCATATGATCCACATGCAGCTTCCTCCCTCTCTATTATGATTGAAAACTTTAAGATATATACATATTTTATGTTGACATGTCTTGCCTTTGGACCCTGAATTTTTAACACTTTTCATTTTGATGATGGTTTCTTTCCGTTTGGACTTTACATGTTATGTTATCAATACAGCTAGCTTTCAAACAGCCTTACAATGATTTTTTGAGGAATCAAAATTTCTAAAGTGGGCACAAACTGAAACTGAGCACCGGTAAAATATGCTGCACAACTAAAAATGGGCATTTTCCAACGGCCACACGTTAGAAATTTCCCAGTTTAGGCCGTTGGAAAACAGCACGTTGGAAGTTTTAATTCCAACAGCCTTGTGAGAGCAGTTAAAAATTTCAACGGTCAGCCGTTGGAGAATAAGCCATTGGAAATTCCCAATGGCTATAATTAATTTTTTTTCCTTGTTCCAACGACTTATCCAACTGCCTAGACAGTTTGAGAGATTTCCAACTGCTTTCTAACTTCCTAGGCCGTTGGAAACTTTGTAGAAGAAAATAAAAAAAAATATAATTTATAAATTACTAAATTATATTTTATATTTTATAATATGACTAACAAAATAACAAAATATTAAAAGGTAGGAGATCAAAAAATGGCAAATTTCAAAAATATGAAAATTACAAAATTACAAAAATTACATAAGTAATGAAAAATCAGAAAAATAATTCACAAATATCACATAAAACAAAAAAAAATACAAGAAAAGCAAAGAATAATAATCAGATCCGAATCTGGAGGAGCATCGGCGGATCGAACCCAAGGCGTAGCACCGGCGGATCTAGCGCGACAAAGAGCGAGAGCGAGCGAAAGCAAGAGCGAGCGACGGAACGTAAGCGGATTTGTTGTGTGCGAGCGCGACGGATCACCGGCGGATCTGGCGCAAGGTGAGTCAAGGCGGTCGGCTAGCGACGGAGAGCGAGAGAGAGTGAGTGATGAAGCAGAGAAAGAGCGACGGAGCAGAGAGAGCCTAGGCGGTCGATCAGCGACAGAGAGGGAGAGAGAGCAAGAGCGAGGAGGAGAGGAAAAGGTTCGGCGAGGAGCAAAAGGATGAGACAGATGAGGGAGAGAAAGATTGCGAGCGGCAGATGCAGTGGAAGAGATTATGAGCGGTATAGGATTGACTAGGGCTAGGTTAAGTTAAGATGTATATATAGGGATTATATGGGCTGGGCTTTAATATTTGGGCTGGGATATAATATATATGGGTTAAGTTATGTTATAGTAGAAAATATATGTTACATACATTATATATATTAAATATTATAATATGTTTATATACATTAATATATATGTTACATATATTATAATATATAAAACACTGTAGTATAATATATATGATAGATTAATATATGTAATATATATGTTATATATATCAATATATATCATATATGTGATACATAATATATAATAATAATAATAATACATAATAATAATAATAATAATAATAATAATAATATATGTATGGCATATACATCATATATCATATACTATGTATATGTTATTATGATATGTTTCAAAATATGATATGTATTATAGTATGTACGAAAATATACTAAGTATAAATATAATAATAATGTGTAAGATATATATATATATAATATATATGGTAATGGTAAATATATATAAATATCAATATCAATCAATATAAATATGCATACATATAAATGTGTGTGTATTTTCCAGCGGCCTAGGCAGTTGGAAAAATAAAAAAATTTCAAACCACCTAGGTAGTTGAAAAAATAAAATATATAAAGGTGTGTGTATTTTCCAAGGGCCTAGGTAGTTGGAAAAATAAAAAAAATTTCCAACTGCCTAGGCAGTTGGAAAAATAAAAACATTTTAACTTACCTATTTTCCAATGGTCTAGGCAGTTGGAAAAATAAAAATAGGCCGTTGGAGACAATAAATGTTGAGATACATAATTAACTTATATATTTTCCAACGGTTTAGGCCGTTGGAAATGTGTCCATTGGAAATTTTTCAACACTTCCAACGGCCAAGCAGTTGGAGAATTTTTTTCGCAATGATCAATTTTTTTCCGCAATTTCCAACAGCCTAAAATGTTGGAAAATTGCCCGTTGGTAAAAAACGTTTTTTTTAGTAGTGGTTTTCATAGATAGCTTGCCATTTCTAATTTGGATGTAGCGATATAGTAATGGCTAGCTGTCGCTAATGCTGATCTAGTCTTAATTTGTAACAGCTTGTCACCAAGTAGATACCAAGGATAAGCTAGTGATAACTCGCAAATTTTATAATGGTTAGCCATCACTAGGATTGGCCTAGCCTTTGTGACAATGTATTGTTACTAGCCTGGTAAAGCTAAGTCTATACTAAAGACAATCCAGTGGCGGCCTTAGCTTTTTGGCCGTTGCGAACTACTTATATTTTAGTATTGGATTTGCTGAGCTTCATGCTTCACCCTTGTTGCCAATATCTGGAGCTACAGACATTACATCTGACTTCTTGTTGCCATAGGGGATCAGCCAAGTTGACGTCAACTTCTGCACCTACACTGGCTTGCAACCATTTGTAGGCTCCAAACGGGTCTCCAACTTCACTCTTTTCAAAGCTACTTTGGAGGAGTTCCTGGCCCTCAATGGACAGGGCGTCTCTTATGGAGCTCTCAAGTTCACTCCTGGCTCTGTCAACCCCCTACCTCTACATCCTCGCACTTCATAGATTTTATCTTTCCGTTAAATTCTCAATTAAATTTGATAGAATTTCGAGAAAATGCCTCCTTTTGTCATACATTTTTTTCTTCCCATTCAAAGTACCCTCAAGCCTTTAAATTTAAAACTTCAACCCCGATCTCACCCTCTCTTCATCCCTCAAGCCTACTTTCTTCCACCTCCATGAACTGCCTGCTCATCTCCCATCGTTGTCGCCATTAACAGTACCAAAATCAGTAGGCCCACTATCGACAACAGGATCGGATTCCGAAACAGCACCTGGTGGCCATTGGGCCTCCTCTCCAGCGACACCACTTGGATCCATGAGCTCGATGTGAAGGATTGGCCGAAAACTCTAACTAGTATTTCTGGTCTTTCCGCAGGAATCAACAAAAGCCCAAAACAAATCTCTCATAAAATCCCACTAAAAAGAACCTAAATCATCTAACTGTAATTACCTGGAGAAGAGAGTGACGCAATCGCACTTTGCACTCTCTAGCACCACAAATATTTGAATGAGCCTTCCAAGCGGACTGAACCTTAATAACTCTGCCACAACAATTTGTCGATCTTTCAGTTTACCTTCTTTCCACACCTAGAGGAACCCAAAAACCAACTTTTCGATTACCAAGCCTCTGCCAACTTTTCAATTGAGAAGCTGGCAGTAGTGGCTAAAAGGCAAGGGGCCAGTAAAGGATCATAAAGGACCACCAGAACCTAGGGTTCGAGCTGAAACTAGTGAAGGGCAGGAGGCCATTGCGTTGTAGATCGGGAGCACGGGAGGAGAGCTGGGGAGACGGTGGCGTGAGTGTCTTAAGATGATGGGTTCTCTGGTCGATCTCTAGCCACCCCATGTTTCACTTCTATGTCACCCTCTCTACCGCCTCCTCCCGCGACGAACAACACCCCTCTTTGCAAAATCGGAGGCAAAGAAGCACAAGGCGATGGCGTCTAGATGGTTCATGGATTTGCTTCCAGGCACGACGCTAGAGATGGAGGAGATTTTGCGTTCTTCGTCCAATGCAGCCAAGCGGGAACCCGTGATCTTGCGGTGGCGGAGATGCTTCCGGAGTGGTCGGTGGTGGAGTTGGCTAGCTAGTGGCTAGATTATAACTTTATTTTAATAATGGTGGTTGATTTAGACTAAAATATAAATATGAGTGATCTATTTGTATAAATATAATTGTCTACCAGAAATTTTGTATACATGCACACTAAATGTCTTGAAAAAAACATGGATCGTCTAATAAGTGCTTGGTCATGCATGCTACCCCGTGGACCTTTGGGTTAAGATCTTAATTCGCTTCCTTCTTCAATTCTTGGACTCTTATCCACCTCAAATGTGCAAATTAACGTCCACTGGAAAACGGATTATTCAAACTCTATTTTCAAAATCATGGTGTTTAATTATAATCGTTACTATGGTTACAGTTTTGCCATGGTTCATAATGATCGAGATAACAACTGATTATAGCGGTTTGCTTTTCAATATATACTTTTCTCAATGCCTCACACTTATAGTTACCGTTATTGCTACACCACACAAGCCGAACGATTTAAGTAATGATACTTTGAAGTCCCAGCAATTGACCCTTCTTTTTTGAAAAAAACATATATTTCAGAATATGAAAGATTTACCTCCATCTCACATTAAATGACCCATTTAACTCTTTATATGACGATTTAAAAAGTATTTATTGAGTATTTTCTCAGAAAAGATAAATATAAATAATGGTAACTTATTTTATTTTTTCAAATAAAATGGTCAAGTAATTTAAAACTCTGGAGAAAAAAAAACAAGGTTAACAGAGAACAATTTTTTTTGTTTTTTTTTTCTTTTCTAGAGTTAATTAGAAGCAAATAGAAAAATAGGTATAGAGCAGGAAAGATGTCAAGTCGTAAGCTGATATAGTTAATCAACGGGCCAGATATAGTTAATCATAAATTCTCTCATGAATAATCGGGTTTAATAGTACCCGCATCGTAAATAAGTCTGTATTACTATTATACACCGACCCATTTAAGGCATATATTTAATTTTTTTAACTTTTTTTTATATGTTTACATATATATGAAAAGAATGTTTATATTTATGATTAACTAATACATAAAAATTATAATATGAAGTAATATACGATAATTTATTTTAAATTATAAATTTATTTTAAAATAAAATCATATTTTAAAAATAAATATTAATTTAATAGAGGTGCGCACAAAGTTGGGTAGAATTGGTTAAATATGTACCCTCTCTATGAATTTGTAGTAGGGTCAGGGTTGCGTTCGGCTTCAAGTGGCCAGGTTCAGAAAAGGTAAGGCATACAGAGAATTGTTTTTGGCATGTGAACTAGGGAGTAAAACCGAAGGGATTCATTGTTAAAATTTCATGATTTACCAACGGCTACGCGTCGTTAAATCAATCGTTGGAAATCCAGTTGCTAACGTGCAAAAATTAAGTCGTTGGTAATTTATAACGCGTATATGTTGATAACATGGCCGTTAGTAATTACCAACGATCATGTACCAGATTCAGTTTCCAATGAGTATATTGATAAATATCAACGAGCGTGCACATTGATAAAATGAAGCCGTTGGAAATTAGTTTCTAAGTTTTAAAAAAAATATATAACTTTTTAACGAGGAGCCGTTGGTAACTGCATTTAAAAAAAACAATTAATCTAAATTGAAACTACATATTCAATCAAAATTAAATCATAATTATATCACTAAGAAATTATTAGTACCGAGAAATTTGAAAATTTTAGTACAAATTATAACTAGATAATTTCACAAAAATTAACTAAAATTTCTTGAAATTTAAAAAAATTCTGAAATTCAAAAAAACGTACCAAAAGTAAGAAAAAAATTCAAAAATTAAAAATTTTAAAAGTCAAAATAAATCCGAAAATTGAGTACAAAAATTAACTCAGAATTCACAAAATTTTAAAAAAATCTCTAAAATTTATAAAAATTTAACCGAAATTAAGATCAAAATTAAAAATTCACACAATTGAACACAAAATTCAGAAATCAACAATCAAACAAGCAGATCTACTTACGAGCCAACCAGATCTACAAACAAAAACAACAAAATAAACAGAAAATAAAAGCGAAAATCAGTAAAGAGTCGCGGATTTAGGGCGGCAAGGTGATCGAAAGTGAGGCCAGGCGGCTGTCAGAGACGAGGAGGTGAGGACGATCGACAGACACGGGAGGCGAGGCAGCGGGCAGAGGCGAGGAGGCGAGGCAACGGGCCAAGGCGAGGACGATCGGCGGCGGGAGGCGAGGCGGAATCAGGAGGAGGAGGGAGATCGCCGGCTGGGGACAGACGGACGAAAGAGAGAGACGGCTGTCAGAGATGAGGAGGTGAGGAGGCAAGGCAGACACGGGAGGCGAGGCGGCTAGCAAACGCGAAGAGGCAAGCAGAGGCAAGGAGGGTAGGCAACGGGCCGAGGCGAGGACGATGGGCATCAGGGTTACACGAGAAAGAGGTGAAGGAGGCAGGGCCGAAGCGGAATCGGGAGGCTACGCGATGGAGGAGAAAGAGGAGAACGAGGAAACGCGAGAGCGGAGCAGAATAGGAAAGACGGCTGAGAAAGAAAAGAAAGTTATTATTTATAGAGGTTAAGTTAGGTTTAGGTTAGTGTTATGGGTATTTTTGGGCTTTTATGGGCTATTTGGGCTTTTACTTATATATATAACATATGGGCTTTTAATATAAATAATAATGATGTTAATAATAATAATTTATTTAGTTTCATGTGTATTTTTATTATTTATAAAGTGATAGTATTTTATACAAATACTTTTTTTGAGGAATTAAATAAACACGTAAAGATTTATTACAACTAAGGAATTATAAACTAAGAAAATTTATTATCATTAATTCTTCAAATTAAAAAAAATGAACTAATTGATTTCCAAACATGATAATTAATTAATTAATCTGTTTCAATCACTTAGTCACTTATTATATGATAATGCAATGTCAAGCAATGATAATTGCTTTATTATATACATTAAAACCATAAATTTTAATTTCACTATAAAAATAAATTCATATATCTGCTCAGACACATTATATATGTATTATTATTATTATTATTATTATATATATTTATTATTATTATTATTACATATTTTTAAAAAATGTTTAAAAAATATTTCTTTACTTTCTTAAATTGATAATTTATATATGATTATTATCATTAAACATTATACTCCCTCCGTCCCGATTTCTTTGATCCATTTGACTTTTTTTGCTAGTTTGACTTGAATTTTTTTGTATTATTATTTGTTTGAAAAAATTAAAAAAAATATATTTAGAAACTATAAGTCTTGATTTATCATTTACATATAATTTTTTTTCATTTATATGCTAAAATGTCTAAATAAAAAATCATAGATTAATTGCTGAAAAATGAATGGTGCAAAGAATTTGGGACAGAATGAGTAATATATATAATACTATATTTTAAATATATATTATTATATTTTTAATAAGTAATAAGTAATAATAATAATAATAATAATAATAATAATTATTATTATTATTATAATATTTAACAGTTACCAAAGCGTTGGCGCGTTGGTAATTACCAACGTGCACGCGCGTTGCTAATCAGTGATGCTGATTACCAATGCTCATACACGTTGGTAATTACCAACACGTGTGTACGTTGGTAATCTGACCGTTGAAATACCTGATTTACCAATGCATTGAACCGTTGGTAAATTACCAACGCATTTGGCCGTTGGTAAATTTAAATTTGTTTTACCAAAAACCTAACGCGTTGGTAATTTGGTTGTTGGTAATTTGGCCGTTGGAAAAACTAGTTTTTTTAGTAGTGATTAAAGCTCGTCGGGGGTAGGGATGGAGATCTAAAAAGGTAGTCTGCAGTGGGAAAATTGGAAATTGAGAGAGAATTTCACCCTTATTTTAATTTGTTGGTAAAATAAAATGAAGCAAAAATAATGGGATGGAGGGAGGGAGTATTTAGGGAAGGAATAGGCAGAAGCTAATTCAATGGGAAAAATTTATTTGTTGTCTCTAACGTTTTTGCGTTATCCTAAATAGATCCCTAATTTTCAGTTTGTCCTCTTAAAACTCCCAGCGTGTCAAATTGTATCCCAATTACCTTTTTTCATCAATTTAATAGATAAATTTAGCAGAATCTTATAGAAAATGCCAATTTCAATTCCTACATTTTCTTCCTCGTATTAAAGCACTTTAAGTTTGTGAATTTTCTTTCTCTTTCTTAAAGATAATAGCAATGCATATTTCCTATTGATCAACAAATTCGAGATTCCTACCCTTAGGCCTTAACAGTGAATGAGCCACGTTAGGGCGGGGTAGTGCCGCTACCCCCCAAGAATTTTGAAAGTTTGCAAATATGAGATACTAAGTTGGTCATTTTGTAAGAAACTAAGGACCAGTTAAGTATTTTGCCAACCAAATTGGTTGAAAAATATAAAAGGGTAAATAGCGTCAACAGTGCTAAATCTTTACTTTTCATTACAAATTTACCCCTAACCTATGAAACATTGCATGTTCATCTCAAACCATTTTATCTTAACGTCTCTCTGTCTCTCTCTTCTCTAGTTTGCTTCAGTGATTGTTGCTGGCCTCACCTCCGCTTAGCCCCATAGCCCCCCCGAGCCTAAAAACCTGGGTTCACCACTGGGCTTTAGTGTCCTAGCTTTCCATTCCGCCACCAAGCGCTATCATCATCGCGGCCATTATTTGGTCGTCACTAGCCCCCCAGATGTTTGACGCCTTGCTGGCTAATTCCAACAATTGTCCCAAGGGTTGCCTTCCACTAGAAACACCAAATCAGGCCGTCATTTGTCGCCCTAGCTTCATTTAGGTCAATCGCCTCCATTTTTCATTGTCGAGGTTTGATTGGCCCATCTTTGAAGTCAACCACCACATTCTAAAGTGACCAACGCCACTAGCTACCCCAATGATCGTCGCTACTGCAAGAATTAGAAGAAGGGAGAAAGATAGTGGCCTCAGCGGTGCCCTTGTCATCGCCACGTTGTAGGCCCAAGCGGCCTTAAGCTGCTACTTAAGAGACTCTAGTGGCATCAATGGGATGACATGGAAAAATAAATCAAGTCACGAGGTTACTGGTGGCAAGTTCCATGAATGAATCTAGAAGCAGCCTTAAAGGATGATTCTACAATGGATAGAGGTATAACGTAGAGCTCCGGTGGCCAATGAGGGATCAAGCCATAGGATTTAGGATTATTAGTTAATTGATATAGTTTCTCATATGACTTTACTTTTTTATTCCTAGAATGGGAATAATCTTTGGGTTCAGATTTTATTGGTGACAGTAGG
The DNA here is from genome assembly GCA_005392925.1 of Aquilaria sinensis. Taxonomy (NCBI): domain Eukaryota; kingdom Viridiplantae; phylum Streptophyta; class Magnoliopsida; order Malvales; family Thymelaeaceae; genus Aquilaria; species Aquilaria sinensis. The sequence goes on from SMDT01001185.1 coordinate 378,308, forward strand.
AATCATGATATATGTGATGCGTTGAACTTCTAGCTAAATGAGGCAATGAGCTTGTTCATTCCAGTCATATCTGAGAGGGAAAATGGTGGTGGTGCATCTATGTGATCGACTGGGTTTGGGATGTTTTTATTGAGAAGAAAAATGGGCAGAAGAGGTAAACCACCCACTGATGTTTTTGCCATAGTCAGATTACTCACTATAGTTTGTTTGTAATTAAATCACTCATTAATGTTACATTATCAGTAAATATTGTTCGTTGTCGTTATTTTTGCCTATCTGTATGATGAGTTGAAATATTTTTTATGATTTGGTGACAGACGTGGCATTTATACGTGAATGCCTGTAAAAATGAAGGCGTGAATGCCCAAAAGACTTAAATGAAAGAATTTGGAAGACCAAATAGATAGTTTTACTAAAGAAAACTAGCAGAATTCTTTGTTGCTGGGGTTTCTCTGGGCTTCATTAGATAATGAGCAAAATCACTAGCCTTGTGCGAGCAAGCTTTGATTTAGAGGGGAATGGAGAGAAATTGTTGGGGGATTTGGGGAATTGGTTAGTCGTGATGGTGATTTGGTGTGAAATTGATATGCTCACGAAAATGCCCGACAATGAAAGTACAGCAGAAATCTTCGCTTAGAAGCGAGCGAGTTGGTGGAGAGGGATATTGATGGAGGGGATGGTGATGAAAGCGACAGTGATGTAGTTGGCAATGGCGGTGTTAGGAAAAGGGGCGGCGGTGTGGTTGTGGGTGTGGAAGATATCTTCTTTTTGGCTTCGAATGAGAGATCAGAGGGAAAAAGGATGTTGGGCAGAATGGCGACCTTAATGGAATGGATGGAGATGGATGTGGCGACGATGTAATAGGCAATGGTGTCGAAGATTATTACTGCAAGGAGAAGGTGGCGCCCGTGGTGACAATAGAGGGGGCTTGGGGCCCAGGAGCTTTTGGCAGAGAAGTGTTATTATTTTTAGCTTTGGGAGGTATGTGTATCAATGAAAATAGTTAAAAAATAAATATTGTAATTTAACCACGAGAATAGTAATTACATAGCTTTTTATTTTTATATTATTGAACAAACTTAATAGAATATTAAAAAAAATTATTCTTTCCGTTAGTTTTCTAAGTAGCTAATTTATCTACTTTCAAAACAATAGTGTTATATTTCACTCAATTGTAAAAATAAGTGCGCAATTTAACTACAAAAAAAAACTATAATGTGTGATGTTCACTATCATGAAAAGTTTAATTTGGGATTTGCCAATTTTGCCAAGAAGATTGTATGGACAAGGTATTGTATTTGCAACAAAAATTCTATTAAAGTTAACCATGAAATTAATAGAATGATTATGACCGAGATATGATCTGGAGTGTTGGGACTTTAACAAGATAAAATAAATGTCAAGATCCTGCTTAGAATAACACAAAAAAGTTATAGATGATAAATAAATTTTAACCCTAATTTAATGGAATGAGTCAAATTCTTTTCCCTCTCCCAGCTCCCTCTGGCCTGGTGGGAAAGGATTCAAGTGTGCTTTTGATTTGATTTTGGAACTCTTGTTGATTAGACGGTCTCCCAGGTGTGCTGTGCTGTAAGTTGACCAGGCACGCACGCACATGTTCGCTATTCCAATAAAAATAACCGACGCTTACATGGCGAGCTTATCTCACCAGCTGCAACCGCTCGTGCCTGAATATTGCTGCAGCCACGTGTGTGCCTGAGTGATGCTCACACTGACGAAACCAACCAAACGGCAAACGCCATGGAGAAAAACAATTTCTTCTGGCCTTGCCTTTTTAAGAAAAAACCACAAAAACAACAAAGTTAACCATGATCTATTAGTCTACTTCTTATTAAACCAAATTTTTAATGTTGTTTTTAATTTAGCAAAACAACTTTAACTTTTAATGGACAGCAGTTTTAATTTTTAATGTGAATAAATTTATTTAAAGTTGTAAAGAAAAAGACAAGTTATCGGGGCCTTATAATAGAGAAGAGGAGAGAGGACTGGGTGAGCGTAGGCGGCGCCGCGGCCGAGACAAGGGGTTCTTACAAAGCGACGGGTGTGGCGCTGGAAGTCGACGTCTCGCAGGCGGTTGCCGACATTGATGTCACAACACAACCTTCCCAATTGACAGCCATCAAAATTAACAAAACTTGCAATAACCTACGAATAACCTTTAATTTTACGTTTTTTTATTTAAAAATTCAGACTTTATTCCTTTCTTTTTATACTACCTAACAATAATTTTTAGAATTTTAATTTAAACTATACGATTCTCATTTTTATTTAATTTTAATATATTTAAATATTTTTTATAATTAATAGATATTTTAAATATTTATCGGCTCTTATTTTATGCAAATGTACTTTTCACTTTACAAATGCAAGTTAACATTTTTTTAAATGTCAGTTAATTGTGAAAAAAATATAAAAAGTTTTGAAGTCACTTTGTAGTTACTTTTCACTTCAATAAGGATTCAGAAATTATTGTTAAATAATATAAAAAAAGTATAGGTAAAGTGTAGATTTTTAAAAATAGATATGACAAGGTGTCTGTCAGGTTAAATTTTAGGGGATTTTCTATTATTTTCTCTCAAAACTAATTACTTTATAGAAATATTATTTAAATGATCATTAACCGGATATAGTATTAGCTTTTAGATGAATTGGTTGTGGCTTGTAGATATAAAATCACAAAAAAATAAAAAAAATAATAGAATATCTAACTGCAAAAAAAAAAAAAAAGCGACCGTTCAACTATAGAAAATTAGACAACACAAAGACTCAACAGTAAGCTTGATCAACACATATGCAGTACAATCAATTAACACAATTAATTTCAGCAAATAATCACAGAAAAAAATTGAATAGGAAAAAAAAGATTTCAGTTATTAGTTCTGGTCTATTTCTAATTAACACCATAAAACAGACCTATAAGGTGTAATTAGCTGAATATCTAGCTAGCTATCACGCTAGAAGAAACATAAAGAAGCAAGCAGAAACCCATCGAGCAGGACAACAAAAAAGCTGGATGTGAATTGGTTTATGATCACGTGGATTGATCCAACGGATGAGTCTTGTAAGGATTGTATGGGAAGTCATCCGGATTCACTCTGCACAGTGGTGAGTAGACCACACTTAGCAGCGAATACACCTCGCCAGCGATCACCCCAAGCTATGGCGGCCGAAGAGGGATCCTATGGTGGCAGACGGAGGGTTAGGGAAGGGTTTTATGGTGCCTTTGGGGTAACAGTCCTTGCAAAGGGTACACTCGGAGTACCTTCGGGCAGGGACGGATCCAGGTTTTTAATAAAAGGTGAGCTAAAATAAATTTTATCATAAACTATAGTCTTTGTAATGGAATTCGACTCATTTGAAGGATGACCATAATGTATTTACTTTTAAATTCTAAAAAAAATTATAAATACTTTATAATTTTAAGGGAGTTGAGGCTCCTGTTAGACCCATTTAGTTTCCCCTTAATTGGAGAGCATGCAACATTCTGTTTTCAGAGGTGAAGATAATGGCTATCGGTAGAGGATTTTTTATTATTTTCATTATTATGTATTTTTAGTGTTCAATGTTACTAATCAATCAAAAAAATGTTAACGACATTATGATATAGGAGCTGGCTAGACTAACTTGTGATAAGTTGCAAAGTAGAGTACCAAGAGACACTGAGTTTGAGTCGATGAACTAACTTGTATGAGTTAGTTGAGTTAAGCAATACTGTAAGAAATGAACTGTGAAGGGAACCAAACTGTGGTTCACGGTCCAACCTGTTGGACCTCCACTACTAGAAAAAGGCCATTTAGCAACGGTTATTAGCGACAGCCAACCTTCGCTAAACATGAAATGGTGACGGGACATCATCGTTAAAAGTTCCGTTGCTAATTTACTCGCCGCTAATTTTTTAGCGACGGTATCCGTCGCTAATTAATAACAGCTAAACGTCACAAAACAGATCGTCACAAATTTTCCGGCAACAGTATCTGCCGGTGCGTTAGCGACATTTTGCCATTGCTAGTTAGTGACGCGTAACCATCGCTAGTTAGTGACGCTTAGCCGTCACTAGTTAGTGACTCGTAGCCGTCGCTATTTAGTGACGTATAGCCGTCGCTACTTAGTGACGTTTAACCTTCACTAATGATTGCTAATTAGCAACGAGTGGTCGTTGCTAGTTAGTGATAAATTGTGACTAATAGCCGTCGCCAGTTCAAAAACTCTTGACCAGCACAATTCCATCACTAGATCTCCACTATACGCATCCATTCCATACAACTCGAACAACCAGGAAAAAAAAAAAACTAGTTCCCATTACTCAAACTAATACCATACACTTCCAAAAACCATAAACATAATTTATTCCCATTAATCTGAAATATTTTACACATAAACATAATTTGTTCCCATTGAAATTATGATGCATTAGCACTACTTAAAATTCTGTATGAATTCCAAATTAATATTTCATACTCTCTTCTATGCCTTCTTTGGTCATAATGACTACCTTCGTAGCTATGGCTCTGTGCATGAGTCTCGTAAGGAGGCCTTTGGCTGACTAGCTCTTAGAAATGTTGATAAAAATAATTCAATCTGTTGACCTTCACAAGCTATTTGCTGCATTTTTATTTTTCTGTTTTTCATTCTCAGTTTGCTTCCCCTTTCACCCCGTGATCCTTTCTTTTTAGTACCTTTGTCTTTTGACGACTTCTTTCTCTTTGTGGGCAGCTTTCCTGTCTCATTTTCTATTTGTACATCATTTGTGCTGGGCTTTTCATGTGGTGGGGTTGCTGCTGCAAAAGCTTTTAGTATGAGATAATGAAAAAACACAATAGTTGTCTTGAGAAAGTAGAACCAGAAGATGAAATAGTGACCTGCTTCAGTGAAACTTGCATCCAAGACCACTTTGTTAAGATGCTGTTTCAGGAAAACCTGCAACCAACCACCATGTTCATAAATGGACCAAACAATCAAATGCATCAGCAGAAAAGCTAAATGGTGATTAAATCATCAAAATCCTTTTCCCAATAGCATAATAGCAAGCAAGAAGCATCTCTCATATATCTCAAACAAGTTAACCATTGTAGAGATTGCAGGTATATTTGTAAGAAACATAGCATCAGATATTGAGACAAAATGACATATTATGGAATACGACGAAGAAACTTACTAGTATGCAGGGATCCCAAGCAGGATTAGCAAAATCTGAAGCCATCCCAGTTGGTGGTCCAAGAAAACTTTCACACACTTCTTGCAACCTAGATTCATTAGCTTCTCTGCAACAAATATTGTGAGTGTCTCTAATGTAATCATTTTTCTCATAACACACAAGATCTTGTCGTCGGACAAAACAATCCCAAATTCAAGTAGCCAAATCCCCTTTCTCTAAAAAGCAGCATCCTGTTTTGAGTCATGGCATCAGCAATGCACAACCAATACATCACATGGACCAAATGGTAACAAAACATATTCTTTACATCAAGATTCCATTGTCATAGAAGCCAAGTAGCATCCATCATAAGTGGCAGCTAACAGTTGAGAATAAATTCATGTACTAAAATAAACATACCGATTTTGCCCAGTGACCCTCAGTTTTGTGGGCAAGACTCCACTCACTTGCTCGCCATATAATGACAGTCTTATCATCTGACTGACTTGCTATGAAGGATCCTATGGGATCCCAAGCTACTCTATTAACAAGACTGGAATGACCCCTAAGAACAGCAGTGCAAATTCCATTTGCCATATTCCATATGTGGACAGTATTATCCAAATTTCCGCTGGCTAATGTTGAGTCATCTGGAGACCAATTGAGATCCACCTACTCCAAGTGTATGGTGTCTATGCATTGCGGTAGTTCAATCCGTGTTAATATTAAATATAAATATAAACAGTTGTAATCATAGATGAAGAAAAAAAGTTTCATAAAGTGAAAAAAGAAAAGCAAGAACCGGGATAAAAAATCAAAGTAAAGTTTTAGGACGAAAAGAGCAAAAAAGGAAATTCTAAGTATGAAAAGATAAACCATAGCAGCTAAAATTTTGTTTTAAAAGAGAGCAATAATATGAAAAAGTTAATAATATAAGACAAAGAGTATAATTTCAATAAAAAAAAAGGTTTACTAATTAATAAATACAAAAAAAAATATAAAATGGTCTTCAGGCCAAGAGAGCAAATGTAAAGATTTCAAAAACTAAAGACTTAATCATTAACTTAATAAAATAAAAAAATAATTGAAAAGATTGGCTAAAATGAATCAACTTAAACCATACAAAAAGGTAGACAACTCATAGTGACTAAAGTTTTATTTTAAAAAAGAACAAAAAAAAGTCAAATGAAATCATTATGGTTGATTAAAAAAAGTAAAAGAAACAAATAATGGTTACCAATACTTTGCTTTAGAAGACAATAAATAAAAAAATTAAAAAATTAAAAACTAATAGAATAAATGAAAAGGTTTGATGACCCATACATCATAGTGGATATTTTTTGTAATAAATTTTAACAATAAATAAATAAATAATTCTCATCAATAAATTCATGATAATCAATTAAATTTTTTATTTATTTCAAATTTGAGTTTAGCTCTCTTCATGTTATATTTATATCATTAAAATGATTACTTATGATCGAAACATAATACTGTGAAACAAAACATAGTATATACATTAAAACAATGCATATTTTTTTAATTAAAAACAATTCACTAAAATTTTTTATCTCTTATTAACTCAAACTCTAATTTTTAATATTGTTGAAAAATTTATCTAGAAAATTTTACTTTCAATTTTAACAAATATGGGCCAAATTAATTTATTAAACTATAGAGCTTAAAGTAAATAATTGATACCACAAAAATGTAATTCATCAGTAATGATAAAAAAAAGACCCGAAACACAATACTATATTTAATATATGTTAATTAATTAACATTCTAATCATTAATTTAATAAAGATAAAAAGAAAAGAAAGTATAAAAATGAATAAATCCAAATCAACTAGAACCAGGCACAAAGTTGGCAAATTATAATGATTAAAGTTTCATTTTAGAAAAATAAATAAATAAAATCAATAAAAAGAGTTAGGATCAAGAGAAAAAAAATGGAAAAACTTTAGGTATTAAGAATTTAACAATTGACTCAATAAAGATAAAAAATGATTTAAATAAAAAACAAACAAATTATGGTCACCAAAGTCTTACTTTAGAATATAGTAAGAAGATAGTACATAAAATAACAAAACAAAAACTTGGGGACCAAGAAAGCAAATAGGAGATTTAATTAAATAGTTATAAAATTTGGGATCAAAATGTAAGATGGACATAACTCAGATTCTAAAATGAAAAAATTACAACGTTAGGGACTGGAACCGCATTTTAACTGAAACAAACATGAAACAGACTAAAACTGGAAAATTGCATTATTAGCCCTCAGAAAGACAAGTTCCTTGCGAAAAGGGAATCGTACTAAAAAAAAGCAAATTGCATCAGAAAAAGCCCAATAAAATAAAGACAAAAGCAAAAAAAAATGCACGGAATTGTTCTCCTACAATAATTACTGCTGATAAATAGTGAAATCTTCTCCTCTTTTAGAATATAGTACTTCATCCGTTTTACATTAATTGACCTTTTTACCCTTTTTTTTTTTTAAGTTTTACTTGAATGTATTCATATTAATATGTGTTAAAAAAATTCTTAAAAATGATATTTAAGAAATTATAATATTTAAATTTTTATTTTTATATAAAATATTTATATTTTTATAATAAATTTCAGAATAAATAAAATTATAAATTAATTATTATAAATAGTAAAAATGTCAATTTTTATGAAACAGAGCAAGTATAATTTTGAGTCTATGATTAGATTCTATAGAGTTTGTATTTAGAGCTCCAGTTTGTGCTTTTTCTACATCAAAATATTGCAAAGAGAAGAATGTACTTTTTCTACATAAAAATTTTGCAAAGACAAGAAATTATTGAGACTTCAAAAATCATTACGAATGTTAATGTTGCCCACAAACAAAAAATCTAGGATATATGTTATGCTAATTTAATTTTGGGTTTCACTCATAACTTGCATGCATCATGAATATCTTTAGCCTGAAAGCTATATATAATAATGCACATATTCCTTGACTGTGGCTCATCCGGTTTCTGTCACTTAAATTATACTATAACCTATCCTACATTTTTCATAATATTTAATATTTTGAACCGTCTTAAAAGTTAAATCTTCATAATATTTTTATATTTACTGAATTATCATATTAACTTTAAATTATCATTTCAATATTTAATTTTTCTATTTTTTTTCTAATTTATGTGAAAAAATAAAAGATAAAAATCAAAACAATAAAAATCTTTTTTTTTAACTTTTAATATTCATATTAAACTCAAGTATTTCAAATAGAAGTAGTTTTTATTGTATTCCTATAGTTTAAGATATTTAGGCTTATATCCCTGGCTTAAACATGCTACAAGCTTCCTCTACTTGTTGCGACTAAAACATATGTTAAGTTTACAGAAAAAGAACCAACACATGGAGCGGTGGAGGGGCTTATGGCGCTGTTAATCCGTTATATTGTTCCGACTAAAGTTTTAAAATACCATGTGCTGTGATTATTATATTTGGATTGAAGCACATTGTTTATCCAAAATACCATGTGCTGTGATTATTATATTTGGATTGAAGCACATTGTTTATCCCCCTCGTAGGATTTAGTACTTTTATTTACCATTTCATTCCTCCTTTTATTTTTTTTTATTTTTCATTTATATTTTTATTAGGGAGGGGAGGTTAATTAAAGGAGAGCAAGAAATTGAATCTCATCGTCATATTATAAGCATCAGTCTTAATGATCATGTTAGGACTTTAGCTATTTTCATGAAATATAAGAGCATCATTAAAAAAAAAAACCAATATAAAATGCGGACACCTCGGTTTTATTTTAGGGAAATATGGCACTCATATTTTTAAAACAAGCGAATAACTCATTGACGGAATAGAGTACGGACAGATTGCCAATTGAAGTCTATTAGCGATCGAGTACGGAATTTGTACCCTTAATATGAGTTCACCTTTAAACATATAGAATTTGGTTCAAATTTTACTTGTTTTGGATTTACTTGAAGTAATTTAGGATTAAAATCTAACATAAGCTTTAACATCTTCCAGTGATTAAGATTTTTTTTTTTATAAGTAAAGTGATTTTGTCTTAATTAGATGCTATTAGTAAATGACTGGTGCAAGAAATGATATTTAGCTCTTGTTACCCATGGATGACCAAACAAAACACACTCATTCTCCGGCAACAACTTGTGTTTTGGATCTTGTATTAGTACATATATACATGTAATGGTGATGCCTTATTTGTTTGAAGGAAACATATATGACATATTGGTTGCCAAAAATACAATAATGGCTTAGTTGTTCCCATTACATAAGATTAGTGGCATACTAGGTGGCAAGTTCCTGCGGTAAGGTGTTGTTTGATCGGGTCCTTAATCATAAATAAGTGAAATTTGTTGTCAAGTAAGAGAAAGAAAAATATTTTAGTTACTCAAACACTACAAATTGAGAGTTGATTGTTTGAAAGAAAGGTATGATAACCAAATAAGAAAGTGTGATATTTCTAGGGACTTTTTTTTCTAAAAAATAATATTTCTATTTTATTTGTTCTGATGTATCTTGGACTAAGTAGGATGCTATTCACACTTCACTACTAAAAAATAAGGCTTTTCCAATGGCCTTGCTTTGGAAATTGCCCAATTTCCAACACAAAGTTTTTTGCAATAAATGTGTTGGAATTTATCATTAGAACGGCCCAAATGAGAGTCGTTGAAAATTTCAAAGTCAGCCGTTGGAGAATAAGCCGTTGGAAATTTCTAACGGCTGTAATTAATTTTTTTTTCTCATGTTCCAACTGCTTAGGCCGTTGGAAATAAATTTTTTTTCGATAATGTTTCTAATGGCTTAGGCTGTTGGAAAATTCAATGCTGTTTATTCCAATGCTATTTGTTTCAACGTCAAACCATTACAGTCCAGCTAATTGTATCAGATATAGTCAAATATTGAACTGATATAACATAAATGTAGTCATAAATCCACATAAAAACATACATAATTCAAATTATAGTCGTTCCATTATCCTAATAAGTGTCTGTTTGTTGATAAACACACATAGTAGCATGATATACCTGATCTAATCTTGATCCGATCCAGAGGCATCTATATCATCTTCAACAGGCGCGGGTGGAGGAATGCCAAGTAATTGACATATGTACTCCATTTCAAGTCGTTGTCTCTTTTTAAGACGCTCCAATTTCCACTAATAATATGATGCTTGTTGTGCGGTATGCTCCTCTACCACTTGCTGTACTTGTTCAGTGAACTCCGGCGTCTGAGTGACATCAACATGTACTACAGGAGTATTCGCTGGTCGTCGTCGTCCAACCACAACATGTTGTTCTGATCCAAGGCCAAATACACACCCTTTCTTGCTGCCACCAGTAGTTGTACTCATAATCACAACTTCATCAATGTCATGTGAGCCTCCTTCTTCATCCATTTGCTACGTTTGTTCCTCGATCTTAGTAGTTATCTTTGCCTTCATAAGTAAGGGTAAAGATAATTTATTAGTAAGACTATCATAAATGGTATGTAAAAAGCTCATATCATCTAGCATGATAATTACCGACACTTCTTCAGTCTATCTGTTAACGTATTCCCCGCTCTTTTTCTTATGAGTTTGCTGCATGACCTTGAACAAGCCAAGGTCTTTCTTTTTCGAATCTTTTTCACGCTACATTGTTTGTTAGTAAGATTAATTTTGTTACAACATAAATAACTCGAATTATGTGTAAAAGAGGTTGATAATTTTACCATTCACTTTTGGTGTGCAGTAATTGAAACAGAGCCTTCTGCATAAGTAGCACTGTATCTACCAATCGAGTTAAAGAACTACGATGATGATGTTCAAATTGTCTTACCCTTAGCCAATCGCTCGTGAAACTCAGCTGAAGCTCACCATTCTTCCATTTCTGCATACTGTGCGTCGGTTATAAAAGATGTCATTGCTCGCCGTTTTGCAGGATTTTTCTCGCAGTGAATGTCTCCCAGCATTGATCAATAATGATTAGCTGTCATTATATGCTAAACGTGATACACCTCATTATAGTGAGCTGGATCCTACTCACATAATCCCTGGATCTAAAATAAAATTCAAGGAGTCGAATAGTTGCCAACATGATTACAAAAATTTAAATTGTGAAAACAAAGTGGATACCTCAAATACGCGCCACCATACCTGAATATCTGTTGGGGTTGTGCTCGTCCAGTCATGATATGGCTTGACGTGTGTGGTGAAGCATCTAGTCACTAACCGTGTTGCTCTTGTTGGAAAGAAGCTACATGGAGTGCATGTTTCAACATAATAAACATAATTTTGAATGGCACTAAACATACTGCAAGTAACATAAACTATTATTGTTGAAAATGGTGCATTACTTACGTGTTACCGTGAGGTGTAATCCGTAAGTGCGCCTGAATCGGGCATTAGGATAACGATGACTGACCATTGGAATTTGCACCATCAGGTGAAACTACAGAGGACGGAGTAGATCAACTTGCACTACGGCCGACAAACACAATGCGAATATCACCTCTAAGAGGATTGGGATGTAGAACAGTTGTTTGTTCTATTGAGGGCTGTGAAGCTGAATGGCAGGAATGCGATTGGCCTGCCTTTTCATGTCTGGCAATTGGTTCTGCTAACACTTCTTTCATCTGCTCAAATAGGCCTTTCCCTGGACAACGTTTATACGTTGCATCTCCTTTAGGTGGCATCTGCATTATTTTAAAAAACCATACAACAATTTACAAAAAAAACATATAGGAAAAAGTCTTGCTATTACCACTGCGCCTACCACAGTAAAGTTGGACTTAATATTTACGTATTAAAAGTTATTCCACGTTCACATTACATATTAGAAGTAATTCCACATTTACATTACAGTTAATAGACATTATCGTCGTCATATTGTGCCTCTGAATCGCTATTTTCATTATCCCCATATTCAAATTCATCTTTTTCATCACTTGCTTCAAGAGACTCCTCTTCGTGAGAATCATTGTCATGCTTCTTCCCTGATCGGCATGTCATCCTTTACAGCTTCCCCCACTCCTATTTCAGCTAAATTGTCGATTGGGTCATTCATAATTATGGGAGGATTGTTAACGCCGCCTAATAATTCTTCCTAAAATGCATCTTCGACGTCATTTACATTACAATGAACGATGCGTCTAGGTTTGATTTTCAAAATGGCTAACCACCATGTTTTTTCACGTGACTTTATTGGGTAAGGGGTGTAGTAAACTTGATCAGCTTAGGAGGCAAGAATGAACAGGTCAAACTTCTATATCGGCAACCATCACGAATCTCAACTATACCATATTGTTTATGAACCCGAGTGTCATGATCTGGTGTAGGGTCAAACCAAGCACACCTAAACAATACAACATTTTTGTGTGGCCATCCAAGATATTTGAGTTGAATGATTTCTTCTAACACCCCATAAAAATCGCATTCAACTTCACTTGATCCTAAAGTCCTTATACATACTCCACTATTAAATGTTGCTTTATCGTGACCCCAGTAGCTAATGTGGAACTTGTACCCATTTATAAAATAAACAGGCCAAGTCTCAACACGACGTGATGGGCCGAATGCAACATCCCAAAAGAAGCGGTCCATGATAGTGTTACGCACATTATCCACTTAGTTACATATCAATAATATGAATAAATCTTTCCTTCGAAGCGAAGAATGGCTCAAGTTTAAGTGTAGGTAACTTACATGGTTGCTAAGCCATGTGACAAAGTTATTCTCAATGTAGACATCCAGGTCTGACATAGCTAAATTGGGTTCATGCATATGCACTTCATCAACAAATAAACTACAAGATATAGATAGAGGTTAATAGAGCATAAAGTTGATGAGTAGAGTATATAAAGAGAAAAAAAGTGTTATTATTATAGTATAGTATATAAAGAAAAAAGGTGTTATGGCTCTTACTCGATGTACGGCTTCACCTTCTTACAATTCAGGAAGATATATGCAGTAGCAACCCTCATTTCATTATCATCAAGATATCGATATTTGGATACAGCATACGGATGACCCGGGTATCTAAAGATAGACCACAATGATTCATCATATGGTCTTGGTTCACCATCATCATTTTGAGGTACTTTAGTTGCCATATGTTGAATATGAGATTCAAAGTAGTGAGAGCAAAATGTAGAGGTCTCCTCAATTAGATAGGCTTCAAAAATTGAACCCTCTACATAAGCCTTATTTGATACCTTCATTTTGAGGTCATGCATACAACACACAAATTTGTACATCCACCTATACTGAGCGTGGCCTTCAGCTCTTGCTTCGTAGGGTAGGTGGACCGACAAATGTTCCATCAAATCGAAAAAAGCAGATGAAAAAATTCTTTCCAAATTGCAGAATATGATAGGAATATTGGCTTCTAACTCGACCATATGATTCACATCTAACTCTAGAGAGTATAAATCTTGAAAGAATTGGCTTCACTTGGTCAACAATTTTCATATATTTTCAGGAATCGCTTGAAGGGTTATTGGGAGAAGCCTCTGCATCATTACATGACGATCATGACTTTTCATACCAGACATATGACTAACATTATTGTCAACACACTTCCCAAGGTTTGATGCATAACTGTCTGAGAGTCTAAGTGTTTTAACCTAATTGAGCATATCAGATCTCTGCTGTGTGTTTAGTGTAAAAGTGGCTTTAGGTTTGAATGCTCGGCCATCGGCTTAAGGAATTAAATTTAGCTCTGATCGACTGCACAATATCTCAAGGTCTTTACGAGCCTTAACGCTATTCTTAATTTTATTCCTGACATCTATCACTGTATTCCATATATTGTCAAACACATTCTTCTCTATATGCATCACATCCAAATTATGGCGGATTAAATTATTCTTCCAAAAAGACAACTCCCAAAAAATACTTTGTTTTGTCCAATTATGAATTCTCCTATAACCTGGTATGGTACAAACCTGTCCATTGTGAACTACAAAAGGCAAATTTAAGATACGTTCAAATATTGACTCAGGCGGAAGACGCTCAGGAGGCAACGATTTCTCAACTTTTCCTTTCTTAAAAGCAACTATGTTTCTTTAATATGGGTGATCCAACTCCAGAAATTGCCGATGACAATCAAAGAATGAGGTTTTCCTCCCATGCTCAAGCTGGAAGGCTTGACTATAATCCATGCAAATAGGGCAAGATAACTTCCATAAGTCATCCATTCTAATAACATTCTATAAGCCGGGAAGTCATTTATGGTCCACAAAACTAAAGCTAGGAGCTAAAAATTTTATTTCAGTGAAACATCCCATATTTCGACACCATCCTCCCACAACTGCTTCAACTTATTGATAAGAGGTTGTAAATACACATCAATACTCTGACGTGGACTTCGAGGGCCCGGTATCAATGCAGTAAAAAAACATATATAGTTTTTTCATACACATCAACGGCGGTAAATTATAGGGAGTAACGATGACTGGCTAACATGAATATTGTTTACCAGCATTTCCAAATGGAACAAAGCCCTCAGAACAAACACCAAGCCGAATATTTCGGGGCTCTACGGCAAACCATGGATACATTGAATCAAAATGTTTCCATGCTTTCCCATCTGAATGATGTTTTAAAATATTTGGCTCAGATCGATACTCACTGTGTGACCTCATGTGCTCTGCAATTGAAAGTGAAGCATATGGTTGCTGAAAACGATGAGTTAGTGGTAAATGATGCATGGTCTTTGTTACTCTATCTTTACCCCTTCCAGTTTTTCTCGGCTTAAAGTGAGTTTCACCACGAGACTTGCAGGCAGTAGCATCTTTATCATTATTCCAAAATATAATGCATTCGTTAACACATACATCAATTTTAAGATATGCAATACCTAGTTGTGAAACTAATTTCTTCGTCTCATACCAATTGGATGACATCTTGCTGTCACTTGGTTGCATCTCTTTCATCAAGGCCGCGATACCATCATAACAGCATCTTCGTATGTAATATTCTGCTTTAAGGTTTAAGAAATGAACTGCAACAGACAGCTCAGAATATGTATCACATCTATCCCATAAAGGTGTAGCTGGCGAGTACAATAAATCAGAAAATCATCTAAAACCTTCATTAGGTTGTTTATCGACTTCATTGACATTCTAATGGGAACTTGGTTCAACTGCATGAAATACCATTTGAGCATATGGATTTACATTTGAACTATATTCATATTGCTCATACCAATCAGAATTATTAAACGGCTGATGCGAAGAGTCATTAAACGGCTCCCTATGAGCTATTCAGTTTAAGTAATAAGGCATGAAACCCTATTTGTATAGATGAACTCTAAAGTCATCACAATCCATAAACCTCAAATTTTTACATCTCCTACACGGGCACCGTGTTTTGTTTCCATCCATATGGCCTGGATTACTACAGGCAAATGTTATAAACTTCTCAACCCCTGTCTCCCACTCCTCTTTATACCCAATTCGCCTGAGTAAAAAATGATTACTATACATCCAACTACGTTCTTATTCCATGAAGTCCTACCAATGCAAATTATATATTTATCTTTATGACATCTCGAAAAGCATAAACAAATAAAATTAATTCCCTAAATTTAAAAAAAATTAAAAATTAAATCCACGAATTGCATATATCAATAGGCAACATATAATTTTTAATTGCATGGATAAATATTTCACTCACTTGAACAATGTAAGTTAAAATAACAATATACTAAGTTCTAATTAAATCATTACTTCAGAAAATTTTTAATAACTTCTAGAAAAATTACATATATTAATGCATATTTAGGATTCAGGGTTTAGATACGGTTAATACTACTTAGGTTTAAGGTTTATGGTAGCAGGTTTAAGGTTTAGGGTTTAGGGAATATAATTAGAGTTTAAGGTTTAAAGGCCATTTAGGGATATGAGCTTAGGGTTTTTGTTTAAGGTTTAGTGTTAATGGTTGTCATTAGACTTAAGGTTTAGGCTTTAGGCTTTAGAGATATAGATTTAGGGTATAGGGTTTAGGGTTTAAAGGTATAGAATTAAGGTTTAGGGTTAATGCTAGTTAGGCATTTAATTAGAGTTTAGGGATATAATATATCATATATTATAATGTATGTATCATTTATATTATAATCTATCATATATAATCAAACATATTATTATTATTACATAAATGCTATATTATTATTATTATATAAATAATTTATATGTCCCTAACACATTAGAAGTAATTTTGTTTTAATACACACTGTAACCTTGGATCTTCCTCATGTATTATTATTATTATTATTATTATTATTATTATTATTATTGTTGTTGTTGTTGTTGTTGTTGTTGTTGTTGTTGTATAAGTCAAACTTAATCAAACAAACTTATTTAAATATAACAATATTATGATTTTATATTAATTCCCTTTAAAAATAAATCCAATTAAACAATGTTAGTTAAAACTAACAATATACTAATTTTCAATTAAATCCTTAATTAAAAAAATTTCATACATAAATATCCCACTAAATACTATACAAACTTAATTAACACTAATAGTATACCAATATTCTATTAAATCCCAAAATTAAAAAAAAAACCACATATTCCTTATATTATATGAATGGGTCCCTATCAACTATAATTTCACACATAAATATACTACCCAATTAACAATTTAATTAAAACTAATTATATCCTAATTTTAAATTAAACGTAAAATTAAAAATAATTTACAAAATCAGCAAAAATTCAAAATATCAATGGGTAACCTAAATACTTCACTTCCAACCATCAAAAACTACAAATCATATACATTTCACATATTTCAAACCAAATTAACTTAGGAAAATCCAGATTTACTAGAATTTTTTGGTAAAAAAAAAACTTAAATAAATGAGAAAATAAATATTTGAACAACTTACCTCAAATCTGGAAATGAACTTCGAAAATGCATGGGAATGGCTTTGAATCTGGCAACACAAGAAAATTTTTGCACCCATTAACATGCTAAACCTTAAAGAAGAAAAAAAACCCGAAAATCTAAAATGGAAAAGAAAAAAAATAAGAAAAACTTACAAGATCTATAAGTTTGAGCCCCAAAAAAGCCAATGCCGACATAAAAAATGGAGGTTGAAGCTATGCCGTCCCGAAAGCTAGCTATGTGCAATGTGTGCGTGTGGTAGAGCAGAGGAAGAGAGATGTCGGTGGAAAAGGTGAGGAAAAGAAAATGAACTAGATCTGGAGATGGAAGACGATTTAAATTTGTACTTTCCAATGGCCTCAGCCGTTGGAAATATAAAACAATATGCAATGTTTCATTAAATGATTTTCTAACGGCCTAAGCTGTTGAAAATTTATTAAAATTTCGAACAGCCTAAGCCGTTGGAAATCCAGCTAAAATTTTCCAACAGCCTAAGCCGTTGGAAATTAATTTAATGAATTTTCCAACGGCTTAAGCCGTTGGAGACAAGAAATATGAGCAACACATTTTTAATAAATACTTTCCAACTACTTAAACTGTTGGAACCAAACATTTTCTCTTTAATTTTTCCAACGGCATAAGCCATGGGAAATTTTAAACACAAAACAAGCAACTATTTACCAACGGCTGAAAACACTAAGTATGGAAGGTTGTCTCAATGAAATATTTTCCAACGGCTTAAGTAGTTAAGCAGTTGGAAGGAGCGTATCTTAAACTGAGCAGTTATGGTCCGCATGGTTCCAACAGCCAAGCCGTTGGAAAAATATTTTTTTGGTCTCCAACGGCTTAGCAATTTCCAATGTTGTGACCGTTGGAAAATATGATTTTTTTAGTAGTGCTTGGCCCAGAGTTGAACTTGTTGTAAATCTATAATAACTTCAAAACACACACACATATATAATTTGCCCCTTCTATTTTTTTTTCTTGCCACACTTTGAAACGTCTGAAATAAAAGTGAAATAGAAAAAGGAACGAAAAGATTTCAAGTGTAATAAGATAGACGGCAATAGTAACACCGTTCTAGGCTCTTTTTGCACACATATATAGCTGGGTCACAGAGAAAGTGAAAGAACATTTTTTGTCCTAAAACTTTTCACGTTTTATCTAATTACTCCTAAAATTTCTCAATTTGTTAAAGAAGTCCTAAAGCATTTAACCCATCAATCCTATTATAGTTAGTCTTAAGAATCTTTATTTTGGCATCTGACAGATGGAATACACATGTGGCTATAAATAGCATTTTCTTTCAAAACATGTCAGCAAAAAAGATGACTAACAATATTGGCAACTTAAACATTTTAAGACTTTTTTAACAAATTAAGAAATTTTAAGACTAACTTAATAAAACATGGAAAGTTTGAATCTTATTGATAACAAGGAGACACAATCCTTCAAGTCAAGCTCCCTAATCTTTATTTTCCTTTTTTATTTGAAACCCTAACCTTCAAGTCATTCCATCAAGGTCCTTAACAATTTGAAAAGCGTCTCGTATTCCAGTTTTTTTTTTTTGCATAAACTGTTACATGTGATAGAATCAATCCTAGATTTTTGGAGAAATAGTAGTTTTTTATCCTCATCCTTTAATTATTTTTTTGGGAAAGAGCATTTTCAAACTAGAAGAACTATTAATCTGATCATAAAATCATAATAATCTATTTGTAACCTCTTCTTAGGAATTATAAATAATAATGATATATATGTTTTCTAGGTCTTAAAGATAACTTGAAGGATTGTTTTTTCTTGTCATTGACGAGCTTTAAACTTTTATTATTTTACGAAGTTAGTCCTAAATTTGTCAAAAAAATCATAAAATGCTTAAACTACCTACTCTGTTAGTTCTTTCTTTTTTCTGACATGTTTAGAAAGAAAACAAGATTTTACAGCCATGTGCACATTTGTCAGCTAGATGGTAAAATTGAGAGTTTTAGGATTAATAGGGTTAATGAATTAAAAGTTTAAGGACTTCTGTGCAAAATCAAGGAATTCTATAACTAATTTGATAAAGCGTAAAAAGATTTAGGGCTAAAATGTCCTTTAATACAAGATACTATATTATCCGTCTTAGCAGACGTCTGCTAGGGATGGAGCTCTTAATGCTATTAGGTGCCAGTGTCTGACGGTAGGCTCAAAGTGTCTGCTTTATAGCAATAAAAGGTCATTCAATGACCTAATCTGAGATTCAACTGAAACCCTAATTGACTGTCACCAGCGAGCGAGGCAAGACAAAGGTGCTACATATAGGTTTGGCAAAATCGACCCAGTCACAAAGAGGAAACGATGAAGTGATGCTGGAAAATAACACTAGATCCAGTGAAATCAATGGTAGTCACTGACAACGTCTCCCAACTTTGGCGAAATTAACTGCTCCATCGGGTCTCAACTGCTCCACTTCCCATTGGCGAAACTAATACATTATTTTTTTTTGAATTTATTAATTTTAATGAATTTTTTCTTTACTTAGAATAAAAAAATCAATTTTAATTATTTTATAATTAATTTTAATTAATTTTAATTAACTTTTATAATTTTCATTGTTTTTCATAAAGTTTAGGGCCTAATGCAGACCAAATTTTAGTTTGATGGCCAACTTAAATGAGTTGTCAAAGTTTGAGGGCTTTTAATATATTTAAACTATTAAAAATGAATACCAAGTTAATAAGCTGAAGTAAAACATACTAGGTTGCAAAGTTGAAGGATTGCTCATGACTGAGTTATACTTCAGGGACCAATTCGTCGAGTTTTCAAAGTTGAAAAGCTGTTGGTGCATTTAAGCCAAAATTTAATATAATAGGTTGGATGTTTAAATCTAGTAGGGAAACATTTCATCTACATGTTTAAGTGTATGTTTTAGATTTATATGATGTCCAATTATGGTACTTGAATGTCTAGTATAATAGATCAAGTCTTTAAATTTAGTAAACGAGTGTTTAGTCTACTAGTTGATAGTGTTCAAACATTTAATTATGGTGGTTGAATGTCTAATATAATAAGTTGAATATATAAATATGTCTATATCTTTATCATTGTCAGTTAGATAGAGAATTTTTTAACATTAAAAGTAAAAAGGAAATGGTAATTAATTCGTATTCCTTAAAAATATAAATAATATAATTTCAACAAAAAAAATGATAAGAAATAGGCTGATTATCTAATCTACAAATGGAAAAATGATTTACAAACTTAAATTGCAAACGATTAATGTACAGCAGAGTTTGGACGGGTAGGACGACATAAAACCTGACCGGTGCCGACTAGATGACTAGAGCCAATGTTCATTCTCCTTGTCAAAAAATTTTTAACATCTAATTTATTTTACTACTTTCATTTAAATTCACTCTACATAAAATTTAAGAACTACATAAAACATAAAAAAATATATATTATTTTTTTAATTTAAATTTAAACTTTCAATACATAAATCTCAAAAAAAAATATTTTTTAATTTATTTTAGCTTCAAGAATAAAAATAAAAAAATAACATAAATTACATAAATCTTAGTTTTCATATCCAAAGAAACTCAGCACCCGTATCAAAACAAAGGAAGTATTTAACTTCATGTAATTATAACTCGTCTGTATAAAAAAAAAAAAGAGTCAGAGGTTGCTTGCAAACTTTAATAATTGGGCCATTCCCATCTTCAATTAAATTCATTTGGAAGTAATTGAAGCAACGGTTGACGGCAATAGTAGTTCATTATTTCTGATTAGGGTAAATATCACTAGTTGTCCCTAAACTATATTTTATGTTGGTTAATCATTCTAAAGTTATTTGCATCAATTATTTATAAACTATTTAATTGCTACTATTTCATCCTAACATCAACTAAACTATTAAAGATGAATAGAAAAATGATACCACATCGACAGCCACGTCATTTTTTCATACCACATCAACAGCCACATTATTTCTCAATCTATCTTTAACGGTTTAATTGATGGTAGAATGAAATGAAAACAATTAAATAATTTGAGAATGATTGGTGCAACGCCTGATAGGTTCAGAACAATTAAGCAACATTAATATCATTTATAAAAAATCTGTGTTATTTACCCTTCTTATTATTATAATTATTTTTATTATTGTTATTATTACATTGGTCCTTGGTAGGTTCATGATTATCCACTTCTTGCCGTTATGTGTGACCAGTGACCACTGACCACAGTGTAATAAAAAGAAACCGCAATTGTACTTCACTGTTCAGTTCGTGAACCTGCACGCTGCTACTTTTGCTTCCTTGAATTCCCTAAATCATTAATGATCTCATCTTGACTTACCTAAATTAGTAACCATTTTTTTGTCTTTTTCTTCTATATTTATGCACAATAATTGTATTCAAAGATAACAAAACAAGAGATATCTTAATATACATAATCATATTATATAAACCACCTAACATATTAACGTAAGTGTTTGAACACAAGATGAATTATAAAAGTTATGAGACTTATTTGTTCCGCATGTTGTAGCCGTTCAATCTATAGTATTGTTTAATACAAACATAACAAAATAATTATGAAATAATAAAGTTTGACGGTGAAGAGGGGAAAGATGAGAGTTCAAGTAGTTAAAAATGAGTTTAATCATATATGTAAAAAAATTTCCATAAAACAAAAAAAAAACTAGGATTTGAAGTTGACTTAAGATCATGATCTAATCTTAGTACAATGAAGTTTTTGGATTAATAGGGTAAAAAATTGGATTTTAGCAATTAAAAATAGTATTTCACCATTGACATACCAAAAAAAAGTAAAGTAATAAAAAAATTGTACGAATTGCAAGTGTAAACAGAAAGGTCTAAACAAAGTCTGGAGATAGTCCAAGTCATGTCTAAAATAAGAAACCATAGTGACCAAAGTTTTCAGTAAAAGATAGAAATAATCTTCCCACAAAAAATGGTGTTTAAACATTGACACACAAGTCAAGTTAAAGTTTCGGGATCAACAGAGTAAATGAAAATACTATATGCAATAAGGTTTAACATTAACTTAATAAAAAAAACCAAAATTGCAAACAAATAGAATTCAGGAACAATGAAAATAATTGTAGCCAAGGGACTAAAATGGACTGAAGCACAAACAATGTGAGACAGACAGAATCTAGAGAAAATCCTTGTAGTTTTTCTCTTTGGCAACTAAAGTCCCAAAACTTATGAATTCATCAACCTTACCACTACCCTAGTACTGTTTCTTAAAGCTTGATTGTAAGTTGGAACAATTTAGGGACCAAAATGAAAAGAAAGGAAATTTGCATAGGCTAGAGTATGACTTAGACCATTACTTAGGAACAAGCAAAAAAAAAAAACAAAAACAAAAATCACTATTCATGAACAATGTTTTTGTTTCATAATTATTGAGTAAGTTGCACTCATGACCCCTAACATTTTATTATTATACAGTTTTGGACCTTATCTTATATTTTTTGCATAAGACATCCCTAACCTCATTTAAGTATTCTTTTTTTAACCTTTTGTAAACGAAAATTGTTAATATGGATGTAAAACATGATGTGGCTTGCCAACATGGGTGATTTGCCATGGTGGTATGTTTGCCACATCAAAACTGACCTGCAATTAGCCACGTCAGAAATTTAAGACCTATATTACAAAAATAAAAGAAATTTAAGGCTTATATGGGGTTAGGCAAAAATCAAACATACATTTTCTCTCTCCCACAGTTGATAGACCTTCATAGCTTGCCAAGGTCACCGACTGTCACTGTCGCCTAAGGTGTGGGAGATTCTTGTGTGGTTTACAATTGATGTAGGGTTCCAATTGGTATTCTCCCCCATCACCATGAGATTCATTCCCCTAGAAGTTGGCTTTTTTAGATTCAGGTGGCCAACAAGATTCGGTGATGGAAGGGGTAGGACGAAGATGGCGGATGAAGAGGTCAAGTCAATTCGAGGAAGGGGGCAGGTTCACCGGAGCGTGAGAGCTTGAATTGACAATCTGGTGGTAATGAGGGCTTGAATCATCCGTTGTTGATGTTCACCATGATAAAAGAGCATCGATTCTAAGATGAAACTAGGCTTCAAATGGCAATTTCGATTGGCATTTTCAAATGGTGATTTGCTAGATTTGTAGATGAATCCACTTTGATCAGCATTTTCGATCGGTGATTTTAATCATTAACTTTGAATGAAGATTACGAATGGTGACTTTGAACGGGTGATTATGAGTGACAATCTTGCCAATTTTTTGTGCCTCCGATTTCACTAGGTTGGCCGGTGTCTTCGTGGCTGTACACGGGAAGAATAAAGCTAGAAATCAGCGAATAAAGGGAGAAGGAGCGATGGCTATAAAAGTCAATCAAATCGAGTGAGAGAAAAAGGACATGTGTGATTTTGGGCTAATTAGGTCTTAAATTTCTTTAGTTTTTGTATCATAGCTCTAAATTTATTCAATGTTTACAATTCTTGTACAACTAGCAAATTGCAAGCCAGTTCCGACATAGCGAAGGTGCCACTACAACAAATCATCCATTTTGGCGTGCCATATAGGGGTTTCCGTTTATATTAACTTTTTTGATCTGTAAAAAGTCTAAAATAGAACACTTATATAAGGTTAAGGGTGTCTCATACAAAAAAATCTATGTTAGGGTCCAAAATAGTACAATATTAAAATGTTAGGGGCCACATGTGTAATTTACTCCACAATTAACATATAGTTATAATATGATCTACCACTAACAAAGCATGCCCCTATAACTCTATTTACATGTAAAACCTTACTTTATGAAACACTTAATTAAAATCTGCTCAACTACTACTAAATTAATGTGGTAACAATGACATGTTCAAATTTCATCTATCTATTGATAGAGATAAGAAAATCATATTTCATAAGGTTATAATTACATAACAACTCAAATATGTGATAGTCCAATTTGGATTGTCCTTTCTTGTGGAACCCACGAAAATAGACATTTGAAATTAAGTAATCATTTCCATGAGTTGTTACAAGTAAGGTTATTAAAATCGCGATCATGATCATAAGATCGTACGATCTTACGATCATAACATAAAAAATCTTGTCAAAACGTTATAGGATCTAAGACATGGTAAGATCGCGACTAGAATTGTAGGATCAAAAGATCCTACCAATCCTATTCGGGTATTGATTTTTGTTAGGGGTAAATTGCATGGATAATCCTTAACATTTAATTTTCATTCTGTTTTCATCTCTAGTCTATTAAATGTTTTGTTTAGATCTTAAATCTATTAAAAATGTCATATTTTGGTTCTAATTCTATTAAAAACATTTCATTTTAGACCCCAATTGGACGAAATTTGTTAACTCAAGATAACTGTCTAATAACAATTTTTTAAAGTATAATTTAAATTATTCGATAATTGTCTTACTGTAAATTTAATATATATAATAATATTTTTTATAGTTAATGGACATTCAAATTACCAGTTGTTTCTCTCTGTCAGTTATACTTATTTCATTTAGAAAGAAAAAACTAATAATTTTAAATTATTTACTTACTGTAAAAAAATCATTATACAGTTTAAAATTATTGGAAGTCAATTACTGGATATTTAAATTATGGATATTGTACTCTTTTTTATTTTTCGATAATGTGTTTGTTCATGAATTTCTTTCAGACTTATGTTGATTATTTTATTAATTATGTTGATATATACTCTATTAAGTTTGAATTTTACTTGTATTGATCAAGAATTGTGTTGTACCATTGCTATCACACTTTAATTTTACTTGAGTTTATAACATAATTTGTGTTTTACATGAATTATATTATTTACACAAGAAATTTTAAGTTTTTATTAGAATCTTATGATTTACAATTCGATCTTATGATCCCGATCTTACATGATAAAAAATGATCTTGTGTAGGATCCCAATCTTGACAACCTTGGTGACAAGTACAATACTATTTCCTTATCCATTGACTCTATTACAAATGTTAGACACATGAAAGGAGTTAACAACTAAGAATATGAACTCAACAACACATTGTTAATAAGGAGGATTTTGTTGTGTTTATCGGAAGGCTCTAGTGTATTGGATAGGCCTGAAAATCGGCTGAGTTTAGTTCAGGCAGCTCAAGCTCGAGCTCGTGTAAAGGTGTTTCAAGTTGAGCTTTTTCAAGCTCAAGCCGAAAATGGGGCTTGAGTTTATTTAAGGCTGAGCTCAAGCCCGATGCTACTCAGCCCCTTAAGCTCGTGAGCGTAATAGGCCTTATATTTTGTTTCTTAGACCCCTTTTGTCATTGGGCCCGTTTGTAACAAGTGTTGAGGGCCTTAGGGCGTTAAGCCTAGAACTCCGCCCCCCCCCCCCCCCCCCCCAGTAGCGGCTGGTCTGTTCTTCTTGTGGTTCATGACTTGTCCCCTTCTTCCAATTTTGGAAGACTTGAATTATGGTGTAATTCGGTGAAGCAAATTAGCCCTAGCATTGAGGAGGAATGAATCAGTTGTCACCCATCACCAATTGTTGACGATCACTGCCGCAACGAACCAGGGAGGTTGAAGCAGTGTCCGTCATCGACGCCAGAACTATGGCTCGAGACCGCTTGACACTAGCCATGCGACGATGATGCAACACTAGTAAGGCAGGGACGCAACGATGACTCAAGGTACAAGGCTTTTAAGAGTTTTGTTTCCGTTTTTCCTGCTCAGTTTGTGCTATGTTTTTGTGCAAAATTTATATTTGTATTTGAGCCTGAGGGACCTTGAGCTGAGCTCGAATCCAAAATTTTAGGCTTGAGCAATTCGAGGTTGAGTTCAAGTACTACCAAATACCATTAGAGCTGAGTTTGAGCTTGGCGGGCTCGGCCCGACCCAACTCATTTTCTACCTTAGTATTGGAGCCTAGAGGACGGACAACTTCCAAAGAAACAAAAAACTAAAACTAAAAAACAAAATAAAATACTAGTGGAAAATGAATAAAGAAATAGAAAAGGCAACCGGAATTATAAAGGAATGAAAACGTGTATAATCGAAAGTCTGAGCTGTGACGAAAACCGAAAAAACAAACAAAAACCCGGAACCGACCAGCCCCGCCCCGCCCCGGCCCCGCCCGACGTATATAAATTGCACAGACTCGTCTGGCTTACGATCCGTCCTTCTTCTTCCTAAATCCTAATCAGTCCATGTCACACAAAACCCGCAAGCGATGCGAAATTCCCAAGAAACTTCGTTGAACCATCCGCAAATGTTTTGCTCCGATCCGACTCCCTGGACCCGCGTCGAGGACAAGCTCTTCGAGCAGGCCCTCGTCCTCTTCCCCGACGACTCCCCCGACCGCTGGCTCAAGATCGCCGAGCACATCCCAGGCAAGTCTCCCGCTGATGTCCGCGAACACTACGACGCTCTTGTGCACGATGTTTTCGAGATCGATTCGGGCAGGGTCACCGTCCCCACTTACGCCGACGACTCGCCGCCATCACCCAGCTGGGACTCCTCCGGTCAGATCTCTTTCGCCGCCAAGTCCAAGCAGCCTGATAACGACCGTAAGAAGGGCACTCCTTGGACCGAAGAAGAACACAAGTACGTCTTCGCTTCTTTTTCGTTTCTTTCTTTTTCAGAGATGAATCTTCTCTTCTCTTGTTCGGTTCATGGTGATTTCCTTCCACTTTTCCAGTTCGGATATCAATTGAAATTAAAACTGATCGAGTGATTGTTGAGTTTTAATTCTTCGAATTCTCTCTCAACTCGGTGTTTGGCTGCTAGCGTAGCGAACAGAAATTGTGCGTGTTCTGGTTTTCTTTACTAAAAAAAGGGTTTCTTTTGACTTAAGCTGGCGGCCGACAGTGGAGCTGTATTTGGGCTTTCCAGCCCAGTTACGGTGCTTGTGCTTCTTCCCCGCATGAATTGCAACTGCACGGAAACACTGAATAGACAACACAAAGTTGAATAGAATGAAATCTTGTTTACCATGTTTACGAGTTGGTTTGATTTTTGGAAAAATGTCTAAATTCACCCTTCCCTTATGGTTGCCTCCAATTTGAGCTAAAGTAGAAGCTTGGGAAATCAAAATTTTTTAGATACAGGGTTAAGAGGATTCTTGAGTGCCAAAGTTGCATCTAATCTAAATCAAAATGTGGTAACTTTCTTTTTCTTTTTTCCTTAGGTCGAAAAGATATTATTTTGTCTCTATATGAGAAAAGGGTAATTGGTCGAATTCAATATGAGAAGTCCAACCAATGAAAAACTTTGTCGCAATTGCTAGTCTAATCAGCTGATCATTTCAAACTGGTAAGCACACTATGGTTTTTAAGGTGGAACTTGTTGCTTGCATCTGTATGACTTTGGCCAAGTGATTATGCAACATGGAGGTTCAGTAAATTCAGTTTTGATTATAAACCTCTGTCTTTCCTCTAAATGGTGCAACACCTGTTGGATATTAGACTGGCAGATCTTGGATTCTCTTTAGCATGTTTTTCAAGTGTTTCTGGCGTTGGATTATTGTAATGTTCCAATGGGTGTTTACAACGCTGCTCAACGCTGCCGTTGTTTTCAATATTGTTTCTTTCATGTAGGGATATTGGCTCGTAGACAATGGATGAACACTGTTTGCTTTCTCAAATTCCCACTTAATATCATGCTCACATTTGATGATATGGAACAGGTTATTCCTAATCGGACTGAAAAAATTTGGGAGGGGTGATTGGAGAAGCATATCCAGGAACGTGGTGGTGACAAGAACACCTACACAAGTTGCTAGCCATGCCCAGAAGTACTTTCTGCGCCAGAGTGCTGTGAAGAAAGAGCGGAAGAGGTCCAGCATCCATGATATCACCACGGTAGATGGCAACACGGCTGGCATCCCTGGCGACCAAAACTGGATTCCTCCTCCTGGTTGTCCTCCTGTTCAACAGCAGATGCCTCTCCAACAGATGCAGCCTCCAGGCCACCTCCCGCATCAAGTGGATGATGGTTTGGGGTATCAAGGCTTTGGATATCACTTGTGAATATATGGAGAGAGCTGCATATCATCTGTAAATAAATCTCGTTTGGTTCAGGGGGATCAGATTTGTAAAGTTCCTTTATGCTGATTGCAGGGCGAAGGTGAGGCTGATAGAATAGTTTGTCTTAGTTTTTGAAATCTTTGTGAATGCTGAAAAGAGATAGAGAAAGGAATAGAAGAGCGGGATAATGTACCTGAATGTGTTCTAGTCTAGGAAGCAAGCAAGCAGATAGAAGTAGAAATTCTTTGATGCCCTTATAAACGTTTTGTAGCCTACTGAAGCTATTCTGTTCTACTATTACTTGCCTAGTTTTGTTGTGCTTCAAATATTCACACTCTTGAGGCTGTCCCTAAGTCTCAAGTTCGTGGTTGGTATTTGGCCTGTGTTTATAATGATTTATAGGTGGAAGAATACGAGAAGTTGAGAAATATGTTGCTCTATTCAGCCGTGGTTCTCTTCTTTTACTCGTTTGGACCGAAGGTGAAAAACAGCAGCTCATTTTTAGTTCATCCACCAAATAGAAATGGTTTGCATGCCCACCAAAATAGGGCAGCGGCAGCAGCTCACAGAAAACAACTGGGCAAGGTGCAGGCCCATAGAGGCAAACATAAAAACCAACAACAGGGCGAGGTCCAGACCCAGACAGACCAAAAAAGAAACCGGTCGGATCCAGTGACACCGACCCACCACCAACAACAAGATGTTATAAAGAAGCTAGTTAAAGCTTTATATCCAGGAAAATAAAGCTGGTTACAGTTTTGTATGCATGAAAACTAATGTTCACAAATTCATGTTAAAAACAATCTAATAGTCGAAAAAGAAAAGGAAAAAAGATGAATGTTGATGCGTTGCATGGAATGAAACAATCTGTATCAGAAAACGTCTATGTTCATATAATATCATAAAACTGTGAATAGATTTACTCATCTCAGCTGCCTGCCTGCCTGCCTGCCTGCCTGTCGTTGTAAACATACATGTAAAGCAAAACCAATATGAACACATGCCTGCCAGAGGCCCGGCCCAATAAATGAGGTGAGTTTCGCCAAACGCATCGAATTGATCAAAGTTTGTTGCCATAGTACAAAGCACATGACATTTTAAAAAACAGACAAAGTTCACATTGCATGATTAACAGATTTATGACATGTGACTGTTTAACACTTATAAATGTTTGTTCGGTCATGTCTCTTTTGTTGGTTTCTTTAGAAAATATATACTAATAGATTAAAATGATTTATGAGAACTTTTCGAGCCGGCTCTCCATCTTTTGTATGCAGAATCTGACCCAGACTGCTAGACATGCGATTCCAAATTGCCATTGCAGGTTTTTTTTTCTTTTTTTGTTATTATTCTCAAATTTTTGCAGGAAAAGAAGTGGTTGATAAACTGTTGCCTACTATTTGTTCATACGGTTGCTAATGCTGGATGAAATGTTTTGGGATTAAAATTTAAAGGGGCAAAGTCTCTCATCACAGAGCTTTGCATTTGCGCTACTTTGATATTTGCAGTCTGCCAGTAATAACTCAAGCGAATAATAAAATGTTTGTCTTAACTTGAACATGGACTAAACAATCAGGACTTGACTTGTACTTGGACCAAATATTGTTGACAGACTTCTTCTGTCAAAAGAAAAGGAGCTTCAGGTTCAGACAAAACTTACAACTTTACACATTCATTTGAGAAACCCACATTTTACCTCCTTTAACTAGAAAAATATTTTTACCAACAAATTGATGAACATTTGATAATTTAAATTATTAAGTAACTATCACAATATTATTACACATTTTGAATTTAATGGAGATAAAGTAATGTATTGTTTGAATTATTTTCCTTTTAAAAAGATGTCAAATACTATTTAAAAAAACTACTATAATAAACAAGTCGCAAAGGGTCGGTTTCTGAAATAAAAGAAAGCAAATTGTAACTTCATTTAAATCTGATGCAATAAGTCTCAAATCTCCACCAAAAAGCTATAATATACATGCACTGCGTGAATTGATGTGCATTTTGAGAGGTTATAATGGGGCCACGCTCAAGATAGGAAGTGAAAGCCTTTCAAGTGGAGTTTCATGGAGATTAGTGAAGCATAGTGATATTTATGGGTTCACATTCATGATTTCAACTAAGCACTCATCCAAAGTCCAAACCTCACAATAATACACTTGTTTTAAGCATAAGTTACTTCCACAAAAATAACTATGTAGTTATGCTATATATATATTGACTTTTTGAACCCTCATTTTTCAAGTTTATTTAATCGCCTTTTTCTTCCTCTTCTTGCTTCTTTTTTCTTCTTCTTTTTTTTCCTTATTTTTTTAATGCATCATTAAAAAACATGGCAGTTAAGGTCGGAAAAATATTTTCAAAGCTATATGTCGACCTATACCTTGCTTATCTAGGTGACATAACTCAATTCCCATAATTTTATCCCTAAACTTAAATTATTGAATGACGTCCCACATACAACATTCTTACCCTCCTAATCTAATAATTATGTGAAAAAAAAAAAGATATAAGTTAAGGTTCACAATTCAACAAAGAAAAGGCTCAAGGCTCAAGGGCCAAGGGGTTTCACCAACTGACAATGTACAAAGGTTGGCCATTTGAGTAAGTAGCTAAGGCTAATATCTAACATCCATTCAATATAAGCATGCATCTTAAGTGAATGCAATCATACACTTATATGTGGTTTTGATGAGACTTTAAATATTAGCACAAAGAGCCACTAAAGTGAAGAAGCAATTCAAACCACAATACTACAAAGCATTTACGGTCCTTTATTGAGGCGCCACCATCGAGAATTGATTGTATTTTGCAGGCCAACTCAAAGTGTATTTTGTTTGTGAGGGATAGCCTTCCCCTTGGTTCTGCTTGTTCTTTTTCTGCTGCTATTTTCTTGTCTTCCACCTTAAATTCTCACCTGTTCATTTTTTTTACCCAAAGGAACAATAATAATCTTAGTTACTTATTTCAATTTAATTCCAACTTAAGTTGTGAGAATTTCACTTAAAAAAGATATGGACAATTATTGATCATATATAAATGCATATGGAACCTACATGCACATTATATGCTTCATAAATGCGTCTTCTAAAAGCATAGGAAAAAACATGAAAGTGAAAAAAATGTTGAAAATAATCTAAAAAGTAAATAAACAACCCAAAACCTAATCAACAAGCATGTTCTCCCCAAACTCAAACTAAATATCATCCTCAACGTTTTAACTAGAAGTGAGAACAAGAATGCCTTCGACTACTCATTTTCCTTGAGCATTGGATAATGAAACTTCCCTAACTTGATTCCAAACTTTTGTCTAATGTAGGCTTAACCTTTCCGTGAACCATCAAGAAATTAAGCACAATGAGTAATTATGAGACACATTTCCTAAATGTAGCTTATTCAAACACACAAGAAAAATAAAAGTAATGATAGAAATTGTTAGAGATTTAATATAATTGTGATTGACAGATTTTCAGTGATTCTAGGGATTGAATTGGAAGTGATTTAAGGAATGAGAATAGATTATAGGATTGCATGCAAACAAACAATTAAATGCATTTTCATGCATTTATTGATTTCTAGAACACTAAGAATAATGCATAAAAACAACTGACTTTCCGGTCATTATCAATCTCAACGAGTGACTAAGAAGTGATTAAAGATGTCAGTCACTAGTTAAGAGCGACTAACAACAACTAATGTAAATGACTGACAAGTTTAGTCACTCTAAACAGGGTTTAGAGTGATCATTTATTTCAGTTTTTTTATTTACTTCTAGGTATTAAAATTAACATGAAATTAATTATTCAAATTATTTTAAATGGATTTATAAATTAATGAAGGAAAAACTTAAAATGGATTTAACTTAACATGAAATTAATTATTCTAGCAATCCTGACATTTGAGAAAGAAAAAATATCTTTGAAAAAGAAACATTTAGATAAGGAGGAGTTGAAAATGGAGCATCAACTCAATGAATGATGCATGTGAGAAAAAGAGCCAACAACATCAAAACATAGGCAATCCCCTAACCCAATGCTTCCCCATCAATTGAAGGAGTGTATGCTAGAGCTGTTTTTGGGCAGCATTTGTTATAGGGAGGAGCAAACCTAGAACAACACAAAAAATGGCCATCACAAAAAACAAAACTCTTACCATCTCTATTTATGTTTCTTTAGATCTTTTGAACCCCCCAAAAAAACCTAAACTACTTGCATTCTTTTCTTGCCTGGAATGGACTTCTTCTACTTCTGCTTTAAATGGAATTTAAATGGAATTGCGAAGGAAGAGCAAATAGTACTTATAGAGTAAGAATGAGACATGTTTTGTTGTAGGGGCAACTAAAAAACAACTAAAGTTATCTTAGTAGTTGAAAAGTGACTGAAGTTTAAAACATTGGTGGCTAGAGCAACTAAAGAATGACTACAATGCTGGCAACTAAGCATTTCAGTTGCTCCTTAGTTGCTTAAATTGTCTTCCCCACATTAAGGGGACTTTTTTGTTAATCACTTTTTTGAATTTCTCTTGTGGAGTAATATAAACAAGTGGAGGAGTTGCGGGTTTTATCAAGTTCTCTCCAACCATCTTTTTATCTTATTCCTATGACATAAATGTTGGTTACCTCTTAACAGGTGCTAAGTTTGATATCTTTAGCTAGACAGGAACTTCAACAATGGATCTATATCACTCCCTTTAGCTTTACATTGTCCACGATACGAGGGTCCAATGTTGTTCTTTTCTAAGATCAATCCAGTTGCACTTAAAGATCTTAAAAATATTTTTCTTATTGCGGCTTTTGGTTCACCTTAACATCATGGTGTTTCTTCTCATATGATATTGGCCAATGCAACTCATGATCTTCATGGACAATAGATAATGGAGGATATGGTTCACCACCATCTTTTATTGCATTTTTCATAATATTCCTATGAGGTTTTCTTGATTTGATATGTTTAGGCTCCTCTTTTCTTTACTCTTCTATATAATCCACTTGATAAGCACCTTGAGCAAAAATAGAGGGCTTACTCCTTTGGTCTATTATGTTTTTATTCACTTTATTTTCAATTTTAACAATGCAAAACATGAGAAAACCACTAGAAGATGAAGTCTCAAGCTTTTCACCACTTAATTGAAAATTGCTAATTTCCACATCTTCATCTTGTACTTGGTCTCTAATTCAAGGTCTAACTGTTGGCTTTGAAGTATTTAAAGGTATAGGATGGATGGAACATTTGTTTTTTTTTTTTTGCTTAAGTTCATCATAATTTGCTTTCTCTACTACATCTTCCTGTATGATTACATCATGTGGCTATCCCACTATGTTTTGTCTTTTGTCCACCTGGAGACATATCCTTGGCTAAGTTACTACTATTATGGCTTATTTAAACTTTTGTCTAGCCAGACCTATATCCATGAAGGCTAGGGACATGTCCTTGGCTACTCCGGTGGCAAATATTTATTTTATCTCTCCAAAGCTATAGCTTTAGGCGCTAAGCAATGACCTCATGTTTTCCTCCTTACTTATGCATCAAGATTTGCCCATTTAGCCTCCCTTTGGAACCGTTTTTTCTTTAAAAACACACAATACTTAATTTCCTACAAATCAATCAAGATATCTACAAATTACATGATAAAGCTTGGTACTAGTTAAAAGATCAACTAAACATATTGAAAACTTCATTAGATCACTCACCAAGACAGATTGTGAAAATGAGCTAGCATACAAATAGACTGTGTGAAGGAAAAAATAAATAAATAATAAAAAGAATAAGGGAAATGATAATTATCTTGTAAACAATTGGAGTCGAAAAGCAAAACTAAAACATGTAATGGGGCAACATCCATGAAGATAAAAAAAGCTCCAGTATTGAAATATTACTGAACCAGTGGCAATCATGGGTCACATTTGGAGATTAGTCTTTCCTATTAGATCGGGACACCTACGGGTAATAGAAAAAAAAAGGTCTAGTTGAAGTAATTGTTGTTTAATTGCTCGCCTAACTTTTGATTGAAATATTTTATTAAGAAAAGAATGTACTAATTCATTAATTTGCTAATCTCCAAATAATTTTAAAATTGAAATTTTGTTCAACTATATGTAGCTTTAAGCATAAAAACCTAATATATGTATGGGTGTAAACAACATCTTAAAATAGTAACCTTAGACATTAATTTAGTGCAACAATGGGCAAATCATTGGTTCAGTAAGCATGGAATGGTAATATGTATGTTTGGTGTTTGATTTCTATTTGCCACTCATCCACTATATGTATGTAATTACCAATTACTGGTCATGTGAAATGTTAAAGTAACCTTCATTTTCTTATGGGATTGACTAAAGTAAACCTAATTAAAAATATTATTTAATTATATTTATTCAACGAGTTTTGAATCTATTTATAAAGCAAGATATTTTGAGGTTTGTGAGAAACCTAGATGGTTTGGTAGCCATGTGTTTAAAGGGAGATATTTTCTTTGTTCATTATTCCTATGGTCATCCTGGCTAAACCACTAATCACCTATATAAAAAGAATTTTGGCTGATCGGGAAATTCTAAGAAATGTGGCCTTTTGGAGAATAGAGGATGGTGTACATATTTCAGTATTGTTAGATGATTAGCTTCTAGGTCCAAGCTTTAAACTTATAACAACTCTAGTTTGAGGCATAAAGAATTAGCATGTTGGCTACTAAATTGATCACCAAGGTTTTCAATAGAATTACAAATTGATTGATGCGTTGCTCTACCCAAAGGATGCTGAGATTGTCAAACAAATACCACTTTCAATCCAATTCAAGGAGGATATATTCCTTGGGGTATGAATTTCAGTGATATCTTTATTATGAATTCAACTTACCACCTTGCATATTTCTTACTTTATGGCAGAGATTTTGATTCGATCGAAGTTATGATTTTCCTATGGAGCCCCATACTTGCCACTCAGGCTCACTTCCTGTTATGGAGGCTCTGTACTATGGACGCTCTCTCTACATAAGACAATATGGCTAGAAGAAGTTTGGAGGTCTTCTCATTTTGCCCAGTTTGTGAACAAATAAGGAATCAACATCTCATCTACTTTTCGATTGCCATTTTAAGAGGCAGAACCAGGTTTTTAGGCTTCGGGGGGCTATGTAGAGGCAAGACTAGTAATGGCCAAAACCTAAGGGAAAAAATTATTTAAATAATTATTTAAAATGTTTACTTTTTATGGTAAATTTATCCCTAAGTTATCAATTGTTGTATATTTGTCCCAATTCCGTCACTAACAAAGTTAACTATTGGTCAAATAATGAATTTCCAACTCCAGACAATGGTTTGGGACGAATATGCAATATTTAAGAGGTTAAAGACAAATTTGCAATGAAAAGTAAAGATTTAGGACTGCTGACACTATTTACCCTTTTAATATTCTTCACCAGTTTGGGGTGGAAAAATTCACATTTGATCTTTAATTCCTCACAAAATAACCAACTTAGTACCCAGTATTTACAAACTTTTAAAATTCTTGGAAGGGTAGCAACACCCCCCACCCCTATGTGGTATGCTCCTACACATTTTTTATCCAAGTGCTGCATGGTTTACTGTTGGACTTTTCTCATGTACCACATAAGTGCCAAAAGGGTTTGAAAAGTTTCTTAAACAGGGAGAAGCAATAGGCACAATTATAGCAGTGTATTGATGGTTCACCTAGCATAATAGAAATTTAGTAATGCACGAGAACTTTAGTTAATACCTAGGGAAGGTGGTGCAAATATCAAAACATGGGTAGCCAGCCAGATACAACATGGTAAGCCTACCATGCAAAGAATTGAGTCAAGAGTAGCTCTATATACGTGTTAGATTCCCCCTGCTTGTGATGTTTATAAAACTAATGTAGATGCAGCCATGGAGTGGACATCAAAGCATGGTAGTTTCTTTACTTTGAGGTATTGGCTATAATGTCAGGGCTAAAGGAAGTACATCAAGTTGGTTTATCATCAATTATCATAAAATTCGACTCGTCCATCCTAGTTACAAAACCTAATAGGGGAGTGTCTTTTTCTTTTTTAATCTGTGGTGGTTATAAATGAAGCCGATGTTTTAGGTAGCTGTTTTTTTATCGTGTTATTTCTCTTTTATTAGAAGTTCTTGTAATGGGGTGACTCACGCTCTCCCTAGGAAAGGTCTACAGACCTTGAGCAGTGTGTTTTGGGAGGGTCAAATCCCTATTTGGTTGTTGAATGCTTTGAGCTTTGATTAACTTAAATTAGTTCAATATGTAAAAAGAAAAATGGTGATTTCATGTATAGGTGTAAGGCAACTTTTACGTACATGAATTAGTTTAAGCCAAAGGGATTCGAATATCTAAAGTAAAAGTAACAAACCAAAGTTATGGTATGAATTTGCAATGACCCTAAAAAAGTTGGGACGAATAGCAATTGACCCATATTTGTAGGGATAAAAATATGAAAACCATCATTAAGCATAAAAACACAAACGAATTCCCTAGGAGACAAATAAGAAGATAGATCAAAACTAATAAAAGAAAAAGCATGGATGAAGACAAAGGAGGTAAAAAAAAATCATAATCTTGGAATGATTAGGTTAGATTTTGTCAATATGGAGCTAAGTTCAAACTAGATGGAGAGCATGTGATTTTGGATGGCCGAAAAATATAATTGAAAAGGATGGCACCCTTTTACGTGTGTTTGTATATATATATATATATATATAACTTTTTCCCTACAACTTGGGTTCTTTTGTATACATTGGTGCCACATTTCATCAGTACCTACCCATTTCTGTTCTTTTTGTCTCAACTTCGCCTGGTTGGCTTGGCTGCATGTGTTATATATTGTCTTAAATATCCTCAATTTGTCAACTTTCAAATTGTTTGAATCCCAAGCAATTACTGTGCCTTTTTCTAAAAAATGGCAATTGCAATGTTATGAGGCTAGTTTGGTTCTGATCCTCTTCTCCTGCTGTTCTGGTCTAAATCTAGACCTTGTTGGAAAGTGACAAGAAAGATAAAGGAATGGGTTGAAACTTGAAAGTACTCCAACAAATATCCAACCAATTCTTTACATGAGAAAAAAAAACTTATATGTTAATATTCATTTCATTTTAAAATATCTGCAACATATTATATATCTTACATGTTTACAATATTTTTAAATTTAGTAAATTACTTTATATATTAATGTGCAGATTATCATTTCAACATTAGTAAAATGTGAAAAAATAAAAATAACATATAATTTTTTTATTTTTCTTAATCTCTCTGGCACATATAAATGCTTTAAGGATGTAGTATCCAACGAGGAGGATGATATGGATGCAGTGTAATATCCACATGTGTTGCCTTGATTTACGAGCCTTAACTGAACCAAGTTGTTACTATCCTCCTCCTCCATTCATTGTACGGAAAAAGAACACATTTAGTTAAAAAATTTTGCTCACTTTTCTAATTAAGTTTTAAAATTTTACAAGTTTCTATTTGAGCCATAAAATTTAGGATTGTAAATGAATAAAATGAACACGAATAAGCGATGTTCTTGTTCGTTCATTTAATTTTTAATGAATACAAACATGAACAATAAATAAGCATAACTTTTCTGTTCGTGTTTGTCAATTTATTATTAAACAAACACAAACAAGAACAGAAAAAATTAAAGCTAATAGCTGTCATCAATCTTAATTAGATAACCTACGAGGCAATAGATGATGGTGGGAAAGATTATGGATTAGGGCCATGGGGCTTCACTCGATGCGGTAACAAGTTCATGCTATGAGGAGAATGATCAATTAGCTTAGGAGAAATAAAGATAATATATTAATTTATGGGAGATTAAGGCATAATTATATGTGCGTGGAGTAGATAAACCCTAATAAAAATATATGATATATAAAAAAATATATATATAATAATGAATGCACAACTAATATATAAATAAACAAACAAATGACATTAATGAACAAATAAATAAATAAATTTAAGTGAACAATAATTGAATTGTTTTATGGATGTCAATAAATGAATAAGACCTTATTCATATTCATTCATTTAACTAATCAAATTGGAAAATTTGTTCATATTTATTCGTTTAACTAAATAAACGAATATAAATGAAATTTTACTGAACAGTTCACGAACTGTTCACTGAATACTCTATCCGTTTACACCCATACTAAAATTTTCAAAATATGTAAACAATTAGTCTTAAAGTTAACCATAAAAAGAAAATAGGTAGCTAACAGTTTAGGACTAACTATTTGCACATTTTACAAGTTTTAGTACTCAAATAGAAATTTAAAAGGTTTTAGGACTTAAATAGAAAAATTGCAAAAAATTTAGAACTCAAAGTAACCTTTCCCCCTCCAACTTGAAAAATATTTTTTTAGAAGTAAGAATTTCTTATAACTTTTTAATTTTCATATGAGTGATTTTTTTTTCAATTTTAGAAAAAATAAAGCTAAATTTTTTTCCAAAAATAGAAAAATAAAAAATACTTTTGAAGATCTTAAAGGATTATTAAAAGTGATATAATAGTTTCAGACATTAAAAGGTAATATCCACTAAACTCATATAGAAAAAAAAAAGGTTCATTAATGAGTTTGAAAATTTTCCAAAATGATAAATAACATGATATTTTCCCCATATTGGGAAAAAATATTAATGGGATCTACTAAACAAGCATTTTTGTATGTTAGGTATGTTCCAGGCAATGTTAATGTCACATTAATTTAAATGGTTTCAATAAATAAATCATCCACAAATTGTATTTTTTATCATTTTATGCATAAACATAAAAAATATTGTATCTTCTTTACATTGAAAGAGAAAATATTTGTGCTTTTTACTGCAAGAAAATAGGGAATCAACTTTGAAAAGTATTTAGGAGAAAAAGCGGTGAAAGATAAAATGGTAATTTTCCAAAAGGTTTTAGAAGGCCAATAGAGCAAAAGAAAGAGGAAGACTAGTTTCAATTCTAAATGTTTTGCAACTTTTTTATTTAATCCTAAATTTTTTTGAACTTCTATCTAAGTCCTAAAACTTTGAGAATTTCTATTGTAATCATAACACCTGCAAAATATGTAAACAATTAATCCTAAAATTAACTCTAGAATAAGTGGCTAATGGTTTAAGACTAATTGTTTATACTTTCTGACAATTTTGGGACTCAAATAAAAACTCACAAAGTCTTATGACTTAAATAGAAAAGTGATCAAAGTTTTAGGACTAAATGTGTTTCTTTCCCCTTGATTTCACAGTACAAGTTCCGGGCTCACTTTCCCTCAATATATATAATTGCATGTATTAAAAATTCTATGGAAATTAAAAAAAAAATCATATGGTATGGTCTAACCTACAATTTGCCTAATATGTTTTTAAATACATATACCTTACTCTTATTTTTTTTTATAGTTTCCGACAACAACTTCTAAAACTCGAATTTAAACTATGTAATATCATTGTTTTAGTAATTTCAAAATTTTTAATATTTTTTTTACAGCTAACTGATATTTAAAAAATATTGGTATGCATTTACAACAAAAAAAATTCATTTATAAGAATAAAATTCTAATAATTCAAAAATCTATTATCTATAAAAAATATTAAAGAGATAAAAATTACTAGAAGATTATTATCATAAAGTTTAAATTAAAGTTTTAGAAGTTGTACGTTATCAAACAGTGTAAAAGAAATGTGGGTAAAGTGTAAGTTTTAAAAAATAATGGGGGGTGGGGGAAATGTAAGTTAGGGAAATATTAGGGAGATAATTGTAAGTTCCCAAAATTCTATGATAGAATTTTATGAACTTTAATGTAATATAATTCTATTATTAAATAGAACTTGTAAACATTCAAACTACACTTCCCTTACTTCATATGCTATCTACATTTTCTTCCTCCTACTTTAAAAGCTAATATTTACCTTTATTAATTTTAAATTTGATAAAATAATTCAAATTATTAGTTTTCTATCTCTCTAAATGTAACTTATTGGTAAAGTAGGGGAAATAGTAGTTTTCCAACCCTCAGTGTAAAAGTATGAATAGAAAAAACTTTCGAGGAAAATGTAAATAATCCTTTCATGCATTTGAATTATTCCAAGTGTAAAAATAGGTTCCAAATCTCATAAAGATGATGGTATTCTAAATACATAGCAAGGGAATTTTTGTAAATTACCCTACTTTTTTAGAAATAAAATTTTAACATGTGGATGATTCAAGTTGCTTATGAGTGTCTAATATCTATAAATTTGTTTTGCAAAAAATTTTCTAACTCAATGGCTGAAGAAATGTACTAATGGCACTTAAACTTTGTCGACTTAGTCAAGTTAGTACTGAAACTAAAAAATCAGCCCCCCTTCAACTTTCAACCTGATATTGATCCATTATAAAATAGTATGAATGGATGCAAATTAGCCACGTGAATAGATATCATATGAGAATGGTAAGCCCAAGTCCCCCATCAACTTGAGCTTGGCATGATAATATTGAGCTCAACTTAAGCTTTAGTTCAAGCTCGAAGAGCCATGATGTTACTGGTGCTTAATTCACACATGCTTGAGCTTGTTTGAAAGCTTTTTGTGAATGACAGATCAAAAGCTAATTGTAACTTTAAAATCTAAAGGTGTTACATGTAAGTATTACCTAATTTTAAAGGTTAATGTATAATTAACCTTTCAGATAGTGGTACTTAACTGTGTTAAGGAAAATTTTTAAAACCTAAGTCAATTGAGGGCTCTTGGCATTTGGTTTTTAGCTGGGGAGTGAACTCGTGTGAATTCACAGAGTCAAGTGACTGATACTGTAGTTAGGCCAATGGATTATGAGATAACCAAGTTCATAGATTCTAAGGTAATGCAGCCCGAAAATCATGCAGCTAAGTCTTAAGCCGTAAGCCTGCATAAACAAATTTGAATAAAGGGACACCAGATAATTAGGTCATTCAGGCGTTCTTAAATGCACACCATACCTTTTAATTAGAATCTCATTTACTTGATTATCCGGACAATACACTTGGGATTAAAACAGATTTATAAGCATTCGATTTGAAAGCAACTGTAGACTTTTAGAGCTTACGAACTTCGTAAGTAACTATTTACCTTCAAATTCAATAAATACTCTCTCTGTCCCATATTCTTTGCATTACTTTTTTTTTGTCCCAAACTCTTTGCACTATTTCATTTTTAGTAAATTTTAGAAAAAAAAATAACAATTATACACCTATTTATTTGCCTATTTCTCTTTGTTATTTACTTCTATTTTTCCTTTCCCTCCCACACAAATTCAGAAAGATGAACACAAAAACCTTTTACCATTGAAAATTACTAGAAAAAATGGACTGGGGGAAGTGATGAAGGTGATGAAATCAAGGGAATCGATTGAGGGGGCGATGCGACAGAGATGATGAAATCAAAGGAATCGATTGAGGGGGGCGACATGGCTGAGCTGACAAAACCGAATGGGTGACGGAGGTGGAGATTATGAATCGACGTGATGGAAGCGGAGGTTACCAAATGAATCAATGTGACGGAGGTGAAGGTTACCAAACAAATTGACGGACGAATACCGAATCAAGGCGACGGATCTTCTAGGAGAACTAATCAACGAATTCAAGATGAATGGATAGGTGATCAAAGGAGTTGGAGATCAAGGAAGCGAAGTGTAGTGGCGGATCGAGGAGGTGATTGGTACCCTGGCGATGAGCGAGTTGAGGGCAATTGCGCGATAAAAAACGGCAGTGATTGAAAATGACTTGATTGATGGTGGAAGGCTGCGTACGATGAGAACCAACCAGTACTCCGGCGAGAATGAAGAGAAAGACAGATATCAACAATGAAGGAAGTGAGTGAGAAAATAAACAAAGACCAGTGTGCTATGGCAAAAAATTTATAGACACAAAGAAAAAAAGGGGTAAACTTAAAAAAAAAAACAGTAAATAATAACACGCTTTGTCTTCCATACAAATTGAAATGGTGCAAATATATTTGGGCGGATGGAGTACAAATTTAAAATTTTTAATTCTTAAAAAGTCGGTAGAAGTGACAACTTAAAACACCTATAAAAAGTAGGAAAATCAAGAACCACATTTCACTCTCCTACTAACGAAAATTTAAAAAGCCAAGAGGATAAGCACAAGTTTTATTTTATTGCGGGAAGTTGACCTACTGCTATAGGTTTAGTGTAGGGTTGGGCGGATAGGCGAAGAAGGGGTGATAAGATGGATCGAAAATAAAGATGGGGAGGGGAGAGCACTTCATTTCACATCAGTTGAGCAAGTAGGAGTAGTAGGCTGGCATGAATTTGCTTCGCGTGGTGTAGGTAATTGGTATGGGCGTCCTTGCCCTTGCTTTCCATTTCTACTTCCATTTTCAGGTCTGCCGATTCGTTCTGACACAAAGCACAGCAACAGGAACAGCAGTTTTTTTGTCAGCATTGCCTTGGATTTCGGCCTCAGCTCTGCCCATTCCATCTCCAGTATCCAAATTACCTGTTTGTCGGATATCTTGCAATTGTAAGGTGACGTGACGGTCGGTTCCTTCAATGTATGTTAAGATGAGATCGTTTTTCAAGC
This sequence comes from Aquilaria sinensis, assembly GCA_005392925.1. Taxonomy (NCBI): domain Eukaryota; kingdom Viridiplantae; phylum Streptophyta; class Magnoliopsida; order Malvales; family Thymelaeaceae; genus Aquilaria; species Aquilaria sinensis. Next base: position 420,914 of record SMDT01001185.1, read on the forward strand.
ATCAAATTGTTTCTCCTTAATTAAAAATAATTTATTTTTATTTTTATTTTTTATTTAAAATTAATTTTATTTAAAAGTTAATATTATGTAGTTGAAACAATTTATTGAAAATAAAATATTTATAATCTTACTAAAATTTTATAAATTTTCATAACTTTGAGCATTAAAAAAAATTTATAAAAATTTAATAATATTATAAAAATTTTATTTTTTAAATAGATTATTTGTATCTATATAATATTAATTTTTAAATAAAATTTATTCAAGACAATTTTTTTTTTAAATAAATTAATTTAATTTAAGTTAAAATGGATTGACTTTAAATTCTATTGACAACTATTTTGATAAACATAATATAAGATCTCTCAAATTGAAAAATTATTCTCTTTTTCTTTTTGTATTTGAGAATTCTATTGAGTTGATTTTAAATTATAAAATTTGTATCACTGTGATTTGCTACAAAATAACGTTAAAGTACCCCAGAACTAAAATAAACATGTTCATGAATTACTACTAAAAAAAATAAAACGATATGGAGAACATAGTCTACATTTTCAATTGTTATTTCAGTAGTTAATGTTTAGATTATTGAAGACAATCTAACCAATTTGAAGTTGAACAATGCCGCTTCTTGCATATGTCATGAAAAAACTTGGAAAATTTAATAGAGAAAATATCTTCCAAAGATTCAAAACGTAACAAAAAATTTATAAGAAAAAAAAAGTAGAAAGAAGCTGTAGTAACAAGTAATAACATTAGAAAATAAACAAGCTAATAATATCTTGATGACATATGACTAGTAAAGAAAAAGAAGCAGAGGTAATCAATATAGAAATTTAGAGAGAGAGAGAGAGAGAGAGAGAGAGAGAGAGAAGAGCGAGAATATGTCAGGCTCAAGTTCATATCGTTTCATATTGGGGTAGGCTCGAGCTCAAACTTGGCTCATAGTAGGCTCAAGCTTGATTCATTAGCTCGAGAGGCTCAAACCACTTGGTTTATTAGCTCAAACAGTGGAGCCCAGTTTGAGCTCAAATTTGAGCTCGATACACAAACTTGTTTCGAGCTCAATTCAAATTACCTAGTTTCACATGAAAAAATAACATAAAGCTTACATGTTCAAGGTGCATCCTATAAAAAACATAACAAAGGACATTCATCCAAGTTCAAAATGAGTCATACACAACCATAAACAATCAAGTACATGAAATATTAAGCAATAATAAATTATAAAAATTTTAGTCTCAAAGGTTCACTAGTTTGCAACCAGACAAGCACAAGAGCAATAGGTCATTGCTGAAAAACAAAGGTTGGTGGTTAGTAGCGAATCACTTAGAATATGCATGAACTAAGCAGAAAACTAAAACTCTAAACAAGCTACAAATCCAGTACATTTATTTGAGGTTGCTCTACATTTATTTGAGATTGCTTTTAGTAAAAAATAAGAATAAAAACTATCACATATAAGAGTAAAAAGAATAAGATACTAAAATAAAAACCAGATAAACTAAAATCATACTAGAACAGCACTTTATTATACGCAAATAAATCAAAACCAAGGGAGATGCTTCTTGCATTATAAAATTCTTATCATGAAAAACCAAAAACTGAAATATACAAATGCCTTAGCCTTGTGTTTTCACAAATTGTAAATATTCAAGTCATTTATCTATTAGATTTGTTAAGAAAAATGGTATTGGACAAATTGTAAAAACAAAGCTGAAAATTACAACATAAAATCATCATAATTTCAACACAAAGCTAAAAACAAATGGTATTGGACAAATATTCAAGTTATCTATCAACATCATGTTCAGCTAGATAAAATAAAACTAAAAATTCAATTACCTTCAACTAGTTTAACTACTGAAATTGAAATAAGAAATCATCATAATTTCAGAATAAAAACACATCTACAAACTAAGAACAATATGAATCAGACAAGAGGTGGGGTGTTAGGCTATGATTTTGCATGGTTGTTTATGTTAGCCTATTTTATGGGTGGGGTGATGCTTGCTCTGTGTGTGTGTGTGTGTGTGTGTGACAAGTGAGGCTAGGACAGCTAAAGATGGGGAAAAGGCTAGACGGCGTGACAGAAAAAAGGCTTGATGCTGAGAAGGCTAAATGATGAGATGGCAAAAAGGTGTAACGCCGAGATGGCTAGATGGGGCGAGATAGCAACGCCGATAGAGGCGATGAGAGATGGTGGGGTAGTGAAAGGGGTACAATGATGAACGGCAAAAAAAACAACAAAGGTTGAAAGTCTCAATGTACAAGAAAATGAGGTGAGATTTGAGGGAAGAGACTAGGTCTAGGGATAGCTGGATGAATTATGAATTATAATTTTAAGATATGTTTAGTTTTATTAAATAAATTATATTATATTTATATTATATTAGGCTCATTAAGCTCGATAAGAGTTTGAGTTGAACATAACTGGGTTTGAGCTCAATTTGTTTAAGCTTCAAACTAAAATATAGCTTGAGTTCGGGCTTAAAGCTCGTTAGGCTTGATTTGAAAATGAAAAAAACGAGTTTCAGCTCGAACTATTCGATAAAACTTTTTTTTTTTTACACCTCTAGTGAGAGCCGAAGGGTTTAGTGTGGAATTAAAGATATATAGTTGTTTATTTTTCTAGCTAAACCACTAAAAAACCCCATAATCTTTTATTTTCCAGTTAATGTTCACATATATATAGGGCTTAATAATATAAAAGGGATTTATATTAATGTATAAATACAATATAGTCCATGGGATTTAAAACTTTCATTACCTCTATATTTGGGCGACCCATGTTTGGAAGTTTATTATAGCCAATTCTTTTTAACTTAAATTAACTTAATTTAAAATAACTTATTTTTACGATTACATCTTTTTTACTGGAAGCTAACACTTAGTTTATTTTAAATTAAGTTAATTGACTTTAATCTTACTAAATTTTTATGATTTTTTTAATTTAAGGCATTATAAAAGAAAATTTTATACAAATTTAACAACATCATGAAAATTTACTTTCAAATAAATTATTATATCTACATAATATTGGATTATAAATGAAATTGATTTCAAGAAAAAAAGATGTAAAAATAAAATAAGTCAATTGACTTAAGTTAGAACCAATTATTAATTAATCCTCTACACCGCCGATGTAAGCCTTCCATAGTAGTTGATAGTAACATGAGTTAACTATATGTTTTTCTTCACATTTTTGCTTAGTTCACTTAATTTTACTAGTACTTAGCACAGTTCTTAGCTTTGTAGGTCATTAATTTCACTTGAAATCTAATATTATTTAGATGAAACAATCCATTGATTCTAAAATTTTTATGATGGTATTATTTTTTATGAAAATTTCTTTTTAAGGTATTAAAAAATAAAAAAATCATAGAAATTTAATAACATGATAAAACTTTTGTTTCAAATGAATTATTATACCTATATAACATTAGGTTTCAAATGAAATTCGTCCTAGGGTTAAATGATGTAAAATTAAAAATAAACCATTTTTTATTAAATTAACTTAAATTAAAATGAGTTAGCTTCATATTGATTAGATGATTTGTGATACGGAATACGTTAGTTCACAACCGACCTTACTATCATTATACTTATTTGCATGAGTAAAATCTATAAACACTCAAGCAGCAACTACTCACAATAGTGTGCGAACCTAGAAATTAAAAGTCAATTTATTTTAAATTATGTTAACTTAATCTAACAAGAATTTTTTTAGTTTTATATTATTGTTTTTAAATTGATTTCATTTGATAGCTAATATTATGTAGGTACAATAGTTCATTAAAACTAAATTTCTTATGATTTTATTAAATTTTTATGAATTTTTTATTTTTGATGCCTAAAAATAGAAAAATCATAAAAATTTAATAATATTATAAAAATTTACTTTCAAATAGATTATTAGATATTCATAATATTAATTTTTAAATAAAATTAGTTCTAAAAAAAAATATAAAAAAAAAAAAAAAATAAATTATTTTAAATTAAATTAACTTAAATTAAAACAAATTACCTCTAAACTAACATAATGTAAGAGTATGAAGCTACTCTTTCAATCCAACAAACTCAGTCATTTTCTAACTCGAGCTAAGTTGGACTAAAACATTAATTAGCAACAATAAAAAAATATAAAAAAACGTTCTAACCAGTTGTCGATCTCGCTCCTAGCACATGCTCTTTCCTCAACAATCCCGCTCTCATCATGAGCTTTGGAGACAAGCCGTCTATAATTAATTTACTCATTGCCACATTGTATCAAATGACACTATGAAGTACAAACTTACAATCAGTTATTTCTATTCATACATTTTTTTTACCTAGAATTAATTTTAATTAAAAATAAATGTTATGTAGCTGTTACAATTCATTGAAAATATAATTTTTATAATTTTACTAAATTTTTTATAAATTTCTCTAGTTTAAGATATTAAAAAAAATTCATAAAAAATTTAAAACATCATGAAAATTTACTTTCAAATGGATTATTGCATCTACATAATATTATCTTTCAAATGAAATAGATTTCAAGCAAAAAATATGTAAAAATAAAAAAAAAGTCACATGACTTAAGCTGACTTAATCTAAAATGACTTATTTTTATTTTTTTTCATGTTTTACTTAGAAGTATTTTTATTTACAATATAATATTATGTAGATATAAAAATCCATTGAAAATATAATTTGTATAGTGTTGTGAATTTTTTTAAGAATTTTTATTTTTTAATGCTTAAAAATAGAAAAATTTATAAAAATTTAATGATATGAAAAAAAATCTACTTTCAAATATATTATTGCATGTAATATAATATTTAATTTAAAATAAAATTGGTTCCATGTAGAAAAAAATATAAAAAAATAAGTCATTTAAAAGTCAATATTATTTTTCCTAAAAAATGATTTTTTTTTTATTTTTACATTTTTTACCTCTAAATTAATTTCATTTGGAATTTAATATTATATAATACAATAATCCATGATATTATTAAATTTGTATGAATTTTTTTAATGCCTAAAGTTAGAAAAATTCATAAAAAGTTTAGTAAGATTATGAAAATATATTTCAAAGGATCATTACACCTACATAATATTGAATTTTAAATAAAATTATTTTTAAGTAAAAAAAATGTAAAAATAAAAATAAACCAGTTTAGATTAAATTGAAATAAATTGGCTCTAATTTTACCTACTATATATATATATATATAAGTCCGGTTTGTTCTCCTCCGCACACAAGAAGTAACAAACAAAAAAAAAATGATAAATGATAAAATAGGCCATCTATTAATGTATGATGATATTTTTGGTATAAAACTTTAAAATCACACATTTTTGTCATTTTGTCCCAATGAACTCAAAAGATGTTTGAAACTTTTAGTTTTTATGTCTGTGCTTAGGGATGGCAAAATCGGACCCGACCCGATAGCATGGACCAACCCACCCGAACCCAAGCCCGACCTGACCCGATTTGACTAAAAAAGTCAACGACCTGAACCCGACTGTGCCTAATCCGACCTGAACCTGAACCCGATTAAACGGAAACCCGAGAAAACCCGAACCCAAATGACCCAAACCCGAAATACCCGATCCCGAAATGACCCGAGACTGAATTGACCTGAACCCGAAATTACCCAAATCCAAGACTGACCTGACCTGAACCTGAGATGACCCGATAACTAAACCCGATAATACCCGATTTTAACCATCACCCTAAACCTTAACTTTCCTCTTTCATTGTTTTCCATATTAAGTCAGTCCTAAATATGGAGGTTTCCATATTTAGTAACTTCCAGTTTTTGAGTCTTTCATATTCAGTATGTCTTATATTTAGGAATGGTGACTTCCGTTATTAGTAACTTCCATTTTTTGGTACTTCCATATTTAGTAAGTCTCATATTTAGTAGTTTCATTTCTTTTTTTAAAATATTCATATTTAATAATTTTCATATTTTGAGAAAGGATTTCCATATTTAGTAACTTCTATTTTTTTAGGACTTCTATATATTACAAGTATTTTATTTAGGGAAAAAACATCCATATTTAGTGAATCCCAAATTTGGATTTTTCCAACAGAAGTAATTTTTATATTTAGTAAGTTTAATGATCTTAATAGGCAATTATTAAAATTACAACATTCATCCCTAAAATTTTAAGTATAATGCAATAAGGTACCTAAATTTTAAAAAATTTTATTTTAGTCACCCATAATAATTACAACATGGATCCTAAAATTTTTGAAATCTTTGCACTTTCACCCAAAATTTTTTAAAATTTACAATTTAGTCACCGATAATGAACTTGATTTGCATTTCATTGTAATTTCAAAGAAAATTTATTGAAACATAAGCGTAACAAAATTGTCGTTGTGTATGTCTGAGTGATAGCTGGGTGAAGATGTAAATAATCTATACAATGATAGTTAAAAGGTATGAGTTTAGAAAAACAATCAAATATTACTATCAATGTTAAATTACTTAAATATGTACTAAACTATAATAAAGAAGATTTTTATGAATATTTTAATTAAATATACTAAAAATGAAATTTTAATTTAAATTAAATCACACAAAAAATTGAATTATTTGATTTAAATTTAAAAAAAAATTGAATAGATTAAATCGTTTTGACTTTACACCAGTAACCCACATGAACACAATGGTTGACCCGAATTTGACCCGAAAGTTGGCCTGAAGTTACCCGAGATGAAAATTACCCAACATAAAGTGAACCCGAACCCGAAATCAACGCACCCTGAAATCAACCAGAACCCAAATGACATGACCTGAACCCGACCTGGATCTGAATTCATGCTAACCCGAGTAGACCCGAACCTGAATAACCTGATCCAAACCTGACCTGACCCACCCAATTGCCATCCCTATTTGTGCTCAAATCTTAAACCAAATTGGTTACCAAGATCTTTGAAATGTTTCAACATTTTCAAAACATTTGAATTAATTATGACTTAGTTTTGACTTCATAATCTTTCTAGCACTTTCTTTTTCCTATAGAAATGTATTAAATATGAAAAATCTGTAGTTTTGTTTATCGACTTACAACTAATGACAGATTAATTACTAGTATCTTTGCCAAAATCACAAAGGCAGAGCTGAATTGCATTGCATCAGAATAATTCCAACTACTTCATGCTAAATTGCTCGAATACTGCTCCTACACTCCTAATTTCTAGGCAGCTTTCTGCTGCGGAAATTGATCACTGCTCTTCCCGGAACCAGTAGCATGGCTGTAATAACGGTAAATTGAGGGAATTTTTACACCTTTTTAACCCGAAACCAATTTCATTTGATAGTCAAAATGACATGAATGTAATAATCCTTTCAAAATAAAATTATTATCATATTACAGGAAAATTTATTAATATCATAAAAATTTTATAAATAATGGATTATCATACTTAAATAATATTTAGTTTCCAATAAAAAAGATATTAAAATAAAATAAATTATTTTAAATTAATTAATTTAAGTTAAAACAAATTTACTGTAAGATATTTTTGGCATTTTTTTCCCGGTGAATAGGAATGCTTTAAAACAAGGCAAAAAGGAGAACAGACGACTCTTAGACAAAATACAAGCAGGAGACCTATCCGGGATCCAGATATCTTAGTGCTTATCCGTAAAAGAGAAGTTTGGAGCCAAGTGTCAAAACTCGGGAACACGTAAAGTGTTGGCTCATTTTCGCCTTTTTTTAAGCCGTAAAATCCATAACGCATGCACACGAATTGAGCCACCGAGGTGGTCTGGTCTCCTCTCCTCATCTTTATTACTCCACTTTTGTATGTGTAACCGTTTCTTTGCGTACTTCCTCAACCCCCACTGCAATGACTTCTTCCGTTTCAGCCTTGGATTCTTACCATTACAGGGTTTATTCATTCTTTTTCTTTTTCTTTTTCTTTTTTTTTTTGTTTATGTCCAGGATATAACTATCCGGAGACGGAAGACTACTTTCTTGAGATATTGTTTTGGTGGTTGAAGTAGAAACATCTCCTAAACAAATTTTTTCCATAAAGGACCTTCACTTTTAACTGCCTATTTTTTAAATATGACTTTTCTCGTTAAGTATGGGAGAGAGTACCTGCAGGCAACCCCTCAAATGGCATTATAGGGTGCCTTGGTTAAAAAACATGATGAAGAGGAAGTTATGGTTCGCCAGATTAGTCGCAAAGTGCTGGTAGCCCCTAGCACCTGTAGCAAGCAGTGAGAATGAATAAAAAGATTATTTAAAGGTGGTGAAGAGATGATAGATCAATTAATTCTTAAAGTTAAATTTGATGCTTCTTCGACATGGGTGAATCCATGTTATAATGACCCCTTTTTTTTAAATAAAGTGTTAATAAGAGATATATAATTTAATAATTGAAATTCTTTAAATTTTTTAATGAACTCCTATAATTTTTATAACATTTATTGGAATAAAATAATAAGCATTTATTGTTTTAAGAAAGAAAAAAAATGGGTCAATTTTTTTTCATGTATTAACAATTTTTTAATGGAAAAAAGTCTATACTAGACCCTAAACTTTCATAAATTTTCCCACCCAGACCTTATATATTTTTTTACTTTCTTTTATGTTTAAACATATACAAAAATTAAGAAGTTAGTTGGACATAGAATAAAACTAAGGTCTAAAAAGGACTTTTTTTTAACATTTTATACAACATGTACATCTCGCTTATCTTCTCTATAATTCATATATTATTTTATAATTGCTATTATAATGTTTTGACAAATGATAGAAAAAATAGATCATAAATTCAAGCATTTTTTAGATTTGATTCCAAAAAAATCTATTTTGTACATGAGTTCAAATTTTATATTACATATGCAAATCTATAAGTTTTATTACTTAATTTTGAGTTTAATAATTGTACATGTTTACGGATTTCCCTTCATAAAATTTTTGGATCTGTTACTATTCTTCGAGCTTGTCATTTTCAGTGTGATATATTATCAAGGTGAAGGTCCTTCCTGTGGACTTAGTCTGTGTCTTTTGCTCTCCATATACATCTTTTGATCAATGAAATTCTTATTACACTACCGAGGCCAACTTAAATTAGTGCTTTAGATTCCTATTGTATCTCATTAGTATGAGGTATTTGATTCATTGCCTAATCTGCGAGTCCATATGCTCAAGTGCTCCTAAACATTATAGGTTCAAACATCCCCCCACCGGAGGGAACTATAGTTGCAGGTTCCTCAAGAGAACGACTTCGAACTTATTGATATAAAGAGCTATAGGAACGCAAGTTAAGCTCAAAACGTATGGAATAATCCGTCGAGCAATGTAATTTTATGATTCCAAATTGGAGTGCGCGTTTAATTTGTTTGTGCGAAATATAAACCTCTAGTTGTCAAGGAAAAAGGAAACTATTGTGTGTGTGTGTGTATGTCACATGTGTGTCAAGGATTCTCGTACTTGATTCCTTGATCATATATATGTATATGTGCCAAACAAATTAAGAAATGGTCATTGCCTTTATTTGGATAGGATTGCTTGATCCTTACGGTCACATATACAACTCATCCACCCACCTCTTAATTATCTCTCCCTCCCTCTCTCTCTCTCTCTCTCACTCACATGCAAGTCAAAGCCATTGTTATTAGCAATTTAGACATCTTGAAATGCTCGTAGTTGCCATCTTAAATGGTTGTTGAGGAGCGGGCTGGTTTATGTCTTACCAAAAAGCGATAGAACTTGGTACCATCTTTGGTACCATATGATATCCTTCAGTTATAATCACTGTGGTAGGACATAAATGGAGAAGCACTTTGATAGACGATCCCCGTGAGCCGATTGGGAAATGCGTGACTAATTTTGTGCCAAGAGTTGTAGTATTATTGTTCATTACTTGTATATAAAGTCATTATTTTTCTAAATTGTCAATTTATTGAACATTGCGTTTAAGTAAAAAATATTGTTAATGCAAGTGTGTGTGTGTGTATATATTACAATGTATATCAGATTAAATATGAAAATGTTCTAAAAGTTTGGGACAGACTAAAAAGTATTAAATAAATATTATAAACAATGTGAGACAATAGTTAATATCAAGAACATTACGTTATATAAATATGGTAAATATTTTTTTGTTATTACTTATTACCTTTAATTAACTAAATAACACAAATACAAAAAAAATTAAAAAACATTTTAAATTAGTATATGACTTAATAGCATGAATAAAACTGAAAATAATTTTGAAATGGGTTAATTATTGTGTAAGAGTAGAAGACAATAAGATTATGTTTAATATTGTGCTTAATTATTTTGGTAAAGAATTTTTTAGAAGTATATTGTGCTCCAACTAATTTAAATTCGGCCATATTGAGCTCATTTAGGAGGATGTTGTTCAAAAAGTTTGTTTATAAACTTGCACTATATGACGCATATATTTACTCCATTCGTCCTAAAAATATTGCAACATATTTTATTTTAAACTGTCTCAAGCCTTTTCAATATTTTCATATTCAGCAAATTAATTTATCATACTATTATCCAAATCATCATTTTTAATATTTACTTTGTCATGTTTTCTCAATTTACAATTAAAAGGTGAAGAGTACAAAATTAAAAATAGTACATAGTTTTTTTTCTACTTTTTTAATCTTTTTACCAAACTAAGAGTCAATTTGTTTTAATTTAAATCAACTTAATAAAAAATAACTATTTTTATTTTTATGTTTTTTAACTCAAACCAATTTTACTTGAAATTTAATATTATGTAGATACAATAATCGATTTAAAAGTAAATTTTCATAATGTTATTAATTTTTTTATGGATTTTTATTTTTCAATGCCTAAAGTTAAAAAAATTCATAAAAATTTAGTTAAATTATAAAAAATTATATTTTTAATAGATTATTGTACCTACATAATATTAAATTTAAATAAATTTAATTTTAAATAAAAATTTAAAATTTTAAAAAATTATTTTAAATTAAATTAAAACAAATTGGCTCTAAGCACCAATTCGTTTTAACTTAAGACATTAGAGCCAATTCATTTTAACTTACGGCAATTGTTTTATTTTTACTTTTATATTTTTTTGTTTGAAACAGATTTCATTTGAAAGCCAATATGATGTAGATGTAATAATTCATTTGAAAGTAAATTTTTATGAAGTTGTTAAATTTTTATAAGTTTTATTTTTTAATGTATTAAACTAAAAAAATTTTAAAAAATTTAGTAAGATTATAAAAATTATATTTTTAATGAATTATTGTAGCTGTATAATATTAACTTTTAATTAAAATTAATTCTAAATAAAAATAAAAAAATAAAAATAAGTTATTTTGAAGTCAATTGACTTAGATTAAAATGAACAGATTTTATACTTTTATGTTTCAATCGACATGAGAGTATGTTTCTTATTGGGTAAATTTTATTTATGGTCCCTAACCTTTTAGCGTCGTCCTAAACGAGTCCCTAACCTTTATTCTGTTCTCTTAATGTCCCTAACCTCCATATTTTTATCCAATTGTGGTCCTTCCGTTATTTTTGGGGTTAACTTTGACAGAATTTTTATGAAAAATAACAACATTGGTCCTACATTTTCTTATTCCTACTCAAATTACCCTCATACTAATAAATTTGCTACTACAACCATCATCTTCCCCCCTCTTTCTCACAATCTCCGACTGTCATGATCTCAGCTTATTTACCTAAAATCACATCCTTGTACCCTTATCCCCATTGTCGGTAGGTGAAAATTTTTCCAAAACAAAACCGTTGGTAATCTTTTAATGGTTCAACCTGTTGGTATTTTATCAGCAGTCAAAACTGCTAGTAAAATTGTAAATATTAAAAATATATATATATAATAATTACAAACAGGTTAAGCCATTGAAACTGCTATTTTTAAAAAAAATAAAAGTATTTTTTAAAAATAGATTTTATATTTACAAAAAAATATATTTTATATTTCTAAAAATTACAAAATCAATCCAAAATAAGATAAATTAATCAAAAATTTTCAAATTCGATACAAAATCACAAAAATTCAAAATTCAAAATCTATCAAATCTGCATAAAAATAAAAAATAAAACAAAAAAAATGAAACCTAAATTAAGAAATTAATCCAAAATTAAATAGTGAAAATGAAATTTAAAAATCAAATTTAAAAAATTAAACCAAAATGAAAAATCAGATCTGATCTCCACGAAAATCACAAAAATCACTACAGTTCAAATATTTCAAAACTCATAAGATTTGCACAACAACCTAAAATCTCAAAATTCCAAAAAAATCATAAGATCTAGGAGAACGACAGGCAGAGGAGGCAGACGAGCAAAGGGCGAAGGGCAAGATCAAGGCAGATGAGCAGCGAAGAGGAGAATGATGTGATGGTGAGATCAAGGCGGACGCACGACGGTGAGATAGAGGCGGATGAGCGACAGTGAGATCGTGTTGGATCGAGGTCGACAGAACGATGTGAATGGCTAGAAAAGGTCGAGAGATGCGAGGTGAATGGTGGAATGGCCAAGAAATACGAGGAGAATGACGAGATTGTGAGAGAGGGAGAGAGGGGGTGATGATGATTGTAGTGACAAATTTATTAGTGTGAGGGTAATTTGAGTAGGAATAAGAAAATATATGACTAATGTTGTCATTTTTTATAAAAATTCTATCAAAGTTAACCCTGAAAATGACGGAAGGACTACGATTGGATGAAAATATGGGGATTAAGGACTTTAAGAGGATAGAATAAAGGTTAGGGATCCGTTTAGGATGACGCTAAAAGGTTAAGGACCATAAATAAATTTACTCGTTTTTTATTATTATAAAAAGTTGTATGTGCGTATTGTATTTAGAATTTGACCAAACAAAAAAGAAAAAGAAAAGAGTCTGATGTTGAGATTATGTGGGGTAAGGAAGCCTCCGTAAATTGATAGGATTCGAGTCAAAGCGGCGCAGGGAGAGAATTGAAAGTAGCAAACAAAAACCAGAGAGAGTTATCCAGTGCAGTCCACCACCAATACCACCACAAGTGCTTTGCTTCGTTTCGTTTTACTCCCTCTCCCTTCTACGCCCCCTCCCCCTCCCCCTCCTCCGCCCGCTATAAATTGATTTCTCCCAACAACATTCGCTTTCACTTCCATCACTAAAAAAACGTTGAGCCAATTCGTTTTAACTCCTCACTTCGCTTCCCACCCAAAATTCCTCTCTCTGTGTACATACACATACAATCAAGATAGAAGAGGAACCACCCCGATAATGGAAGCTCACGGCCGTGGCTCCTCCTTCTCCAGCTTCCGCTCCTACCTCACCGCTCTCGCTCAGACCCCTACCCGCCTCGCCCGCCGTGCCGCCTCCGTCTCCACTTCCTTCGAGGAAATGAGCCGGGTCAAGGCCCGCTCTGGCTCCGACATGCAGCGCACCCTCCGCTGGTTCGACCTTGTCGGCCTCGGTATCGGCGGCATGGTAGGCGCCGGCGTCTTCGTCACCACCGGCCGAGCCACCCGTCTCTACGCTGGTCCTGCCATTGTTATCTCCTACGCCATTGCCGGTATCTGTGCCTTGCTCTCTGCCTTCTGCTACACCGAGTTCGCCGTCCACATGCCCGTCGCAGGCGGCGCCTTCAGCTATCTCCGCATCACCTTTGGTGCGTCCGTTGCAACCCTTGATTTGAATTAACAATTCCTGGACTGGAAAACCGAATCTAATTTATCTAGTTGGATATAGGGGAATTCGCGGCGTTCTTGGCCGGGGCGAATCTGATAATGGAATACGTGATGTCAAACGCGGCGGTGGCGAGAGGTCTCACCGCTTATCTGGGGTCCGCCATTGGCCTGTCCACTGCCAAATGGAGGTTCACAATTCCCCAACTCCCCCAAGGATTCAACGAAATCGATCTCGTCGCTGTTGCAGTAATTCTACTTATCACGCTCGTCATCTGTTACAGGCACGAAAAGCTTCGTTAGTAAAGATCCCATTTAATTGTGTGTGTTTTTGCGCACTCGGCTGTAAATTTCGATCTAATTCGACCCAAAATAATTTTATATCAGCACGAGGGAGAGTTCGGCGATGAACATGATCCTGACAGCGGTGCATATTCTCTTCATAGCTTTCGTGATCGTAATGGGTTTCTGGAGGGGCGATTGGAACAACTTCACCCGACCCGCGAAACCGGAGCATCCGTCGGGATTTTTCCCCTTCGGAGCGACGGGCGTGTTCAACGGAGCGGCGATGGTGTACCTGAGCTACATCGGTTATGATGCCGTCTCAACGATGGCGGAGGAGGTCCGAAACCCTGTGAAGGACATCCCAATCGGGGTTTCGGGTTCGGTCATCATCGTCACCGTCCTCTACTGCCTCATGGCGGCTTCCATGTCGAAGCTTCTGCCATACGACATGGTAAGGGGTAAGAAGAAATTACGGATTTTCATTTCAGGGATTGTGTTTGTTAATTATGGGAAATGGGGGCGCAGATTGACGAGGAGGCGCCGTTTGCGGCGGCTTTCGGGGGGCGGTGGGTGTCGAGGGTGATAGGAGTAGGGGCGAGCTTCGGGATCGTGACGTCGCTGCTGGTGGCGATGCTGGGGCAGGCTCGGTACATGTGCGTGATCGGAAGGTCGAGGGTGGTCCCGGCATGGTTCGCTCGGGTCCACCCCCGGACGTCGACGCCTGTCCACGCCTCCGCCTTTCTTGGTAAGTCCATTTCTATTTCTAACTTCAAATCTTTAACTAGAATACGATTAAGCAGTTATTTTCAAGTAATTAAGTGTGGATTTGTTTGTATTGTGGTGTTGATGAGAGTTGAGTGGTCTGGGCTGGAACCGAACCAGGCGAGGCTCTGGCTCAGTTTCACTTCAACTCGATGTGCGTGATCCTGCGAGCGCCGTGGCGTGCTCGTTGCGCATCCTCTCGTCTCGTCTCGTGTGTTTAAATTTATTGGCTTGAGCTACAAGCAGTTGGGCCTGGTCCCACTCTGGGCTTTTTGTGACGATTTTCAATTCCACGAATATCGTTTTGTTTCTTTTGGGTAATAGCTAGTCTTGTACCTTTCTTAAGACGGTCCATAAATTAGAGTAATCTTATTATTATTATTATTCCTTAGAATAAAGCAAGGAGGAGTATTTATCTTAGGGTGTTGATGGAGTACTATATTCTGCTAGAATGAATTATCATCCAATCAATTCATCACACTGCAGAGGAGCATGTTACTGCGGAAAAAGTTGTGCAGAATTTCTTATCTTCGCTTCTTTGCTGTCCAATGAGATCTAAATCTAAATGCAACAATAAAGTGCAACGATTTGGGGTTGGGATTAGGAGAAGATAAAAACAAGTTACTAGTAGAAGATTCCGAGGCCTCACAATTAAAAAAATCAAAGGGGTGGTGGTCATAACGAGTCAATGGTCTCTCCATCATCACTGGCTCAGAAAAGGGTTCGTACTTTAATATTCGTAACTATTACCAACTATGGAGTAGAAAAGGAAAGGGTTGATCATACTTGGGTTTCAAGTCCATTCTCATTCCCTTGAAGAGGGAAAACAAGGGCTTCATCTAAACCCCTTTAGCTTTTGCTTGAAAATGTCAAGTAGCTGCGGTTTTTTCTACATTTTCCTTTCTTACCTCATGGCTTTCAGCTATCATTTTGTTTTTTGAAAGGTAACGGATTACAAAATATAATATGAATCTCGAATTTCAAAAGTCTTCCGAAACAGTACTCTGCTGAAAGCACTAAGAACTTTGTATTAAAATTCCACTGTAAAATTTTACACTTGAAAAAGAGAATAAGACCTGTTACTTTTTCCCACTCAATTAATTCATGCTACACAAGTTTTTGTACAAGGCTCAGTAAGGTTTTATATGTTTACCAGATTTCATTTGTGAAACTATTGCATTTAAGTTTATGCGCCAGAAAGAGAAAATCCCGTGCATTAGTGCTATGGTACATGTAGCATTTAGATGCGTCCAGAAAACACTTGCACGTTCATGTGGCGTTACAAGACAATTAAGCACGTAAAGAAACCCTTATTCACTGTTGATTTGACCTCCATGACATAGCCCTGTCCACACACTTCTAGCCGTATTTGCCCTTTTCTTTTCATATTTCGTGCTTTGCTTTTGGAGCTTTGGTCAAATGTTGCAGGTCAATGCCGGAGCACTAAGTCACTTTGATTTGCAAGCCATAATGGGTGGGAAGCTGGATGTGAGCGAGCATTATTTTTCTGTTTGGGTCAGCTAATATGTTTTTTAGGCACCTATTTTTTTCAAGCGATTAGGAGATATGTCCGTGAAGGTGTGGTTTAGATTGGTCCAGCAATCTCAATTGGATCAGATATGCCACAGATCATAAAAGTTATGAATTATATATAGCCCTTAGATGAAAATGACCTGTGTCCACAAGGTCATAGTCAGGGTTCCCTAGACATGGATAAGGTTAATCACTTCGATGCGCCTGGTTCTTTTGGGTGGTTCAACTGCTTATGCACTTGTCTTTTGACATAATATATACCATGATCTTTTGTTCTCTTTGGTCCTGTCTCCTCTCTCTCCCTGTTTTATTGTCTTGACCTGTCGTTTTCTGAGCTAAAAACCAATATTTCTGTTAATTTGGTTAACTTGGAATGGAGGCGTAAAGGTTGTCTTTTTTCTGTTCCTTTGACAAATTGTGAATGCTTTTCTTCTCAGGAATCTTCACAGCCGCCATTGCCCTTTTCACGGATCTGAATGTCCTCCTGAATCTGGTATCTATCGGCACACTCTTTGTGTTTTACATGGTGGCAAATGCTGTGATCTACAGGCGTTATGTTGTGGTGGGGACAACGAAACCATGGCCGACCTTATCCTTCCTCTGCTTGTTCTCACTGACATCCGTCATATTTGCCCTGTTTTGGCATTTCGCACCGGCAGGGAATCGGAAAGCCTTCATTCTAGCAGCCTGTGCTCTAATAGCGGCGGCGATTACACAAATTTTCTGGTACATGGTACCGGAGGTGCGAAAACCCGAGTTCTGGGCAGTGCCATTGATGCCATGGATACCCTGCATATCAATCTTCTTGAACATATTTCTGTTAGGGTCACTGGATGGAGCGTCCTACTTGAGGTTTGGATTCTTTTCAGCATTAGCAGTGCTTGTGTATGTGTTTTACAGTGTTCATGCCAGCTTCGACGCCGAAAGAGACGGTGCGTTGGGTGACAAGGATGTGGAGATGATAAGAGAATCAGCAGAAAGAGAGGACCCTGGGCAAAAGGTGTAGAGTTTCTTTTGTCAAAAAAAACTTCTTTTTTTGTTGGGTGGAGGTGGAAAAGGAGGGAATTCGATAAAGAGGAATAGATAGATAGGGAGAGGGAGAGAACAGGATTAGGTTGAATTCTGGGAGGAAGTGGCAGAGCAAGTTGTATAGGTTGTTGGTGTTGTGAAGGATGATGCTCTCTGTTCTGGTCGGCTTATCCTGTTTTGTACATGTTGTGAATTGTCACCTCATCTAATGGGATCGGGAGGTTGACATTTCTCATTAGTAAAATTTGCCAAATCATGTACATGTAGATGCTCTAAAACTCCAAAAAGGTTCCGGATTCTCTATTTAACTTGGGATTTGGGGTTGAAAGTGGAAGGAACGTGATTTTCATTGTCGAAAGGGGCCTTTAAGCCCACGCAAAATTTATATGGGGTGCCAATTAGAGCCCTACTGCCCTAACTGCATTTTATATGTAGAATTGTGTTCTATCTTTTTTTCACTTTGATTGCGTGGTAACCCAATTCGCATGTAGATCACCATGCTTTGTGGTCAGCCTCTTTTCAGTCAACATAAAAATTTTACATACCTTATAGTACATAAGTAATAGAAAAAATTATAATTACCTTATGAGATTTATTCTAACCTATAATTTGTCCATTTGTTTTTGAAAACTTATATTGTGCCTATGATGTTTTTATACTATTTGATAGAAACTTTTGAAACTGTATGATAATCATTTTTAGTAATATCAGTTTTTCCAATAATTTTTATAGTTAATAAAAAATTTTAATTATCTTTTTTTTTTGTAAATGCATTTGTCTTCTTGTAAATGCATATTAGTATTTTTTAAAAATTATGAAATTATTAGAATATAGTTATTGGACATTTTAATTTAAGGTTTTAGAAGTTGTTGTTAGACACTATAAAGAAAGTATGGGGTAAAGTGTAAGTTTTTTAAAATAGATAGAGTAAAGTGTAAGTTTTTTAAAATAGGTAGGGTAAGGTATAAGTTAGATCAAACTATAGGGGTGTATTTGTAATTTACCGAAAGTAATATTGAATCCTTTTAAAACCATTATATAATAATTAACTCTTTTCATCCTGTGGAGGCTGTCGGCATGCCTGACCCCACAGTAGTTGATAAGATTTCATGGTAAAACTTTTTTCATCGTGCAAAAAGCAAGAAGATATATAATTATAGATGCTATTAGTTTTTCAAAATTTAATATTTTACGAGAACATCTTGATAATCACAGGTGATTGGATTAAAGAGTTTACATATTAAAAAACCATATTTTGACTTCAAATAAATATGGGCATAAAAGAAGACTAGCAGGATGTCACGATAAAAGACAACCACTATAAGAAAATGTAAAAATGTGAATAAAAACAGAGACCGAGTTTTTGGTTGCTGGCTGTTTTGGTTGCCGATCACTCACAAAAAAACCCATTGAGGTTGCCAATCAGTCGTAAAACCCTGGTCATTAAATTTTTAACGACTAATTGCAATTGCCAGTTAATTATCAAAAAGCAAAAAATTAACCATTTGACAACTGAATAGCCGGATTCATAGTGTATCAAATTCTCTTAATCTAAGTTATTGGAAATCATTTCATTGTTTAATTGTTTTGTTGCATGATCATATGTGCAGTCCCATCCTATTGCCGAAAAGATTCTCAACGCTTCCCGTAGTCTCTTCTGGCACTTAATTCACAATAATGTCATGTTTGACTCAACCTGAATATGTATTCGTTTAAAATATAAGTTTAATTAATCTAAGATGACTTATTACAATTTTTATGAATTTTTCGTGAACTAATGTCATTTGAAAGTTAATATTATACTTAGTCATTTGAAAGTACAATAATCTGTTGAATAATATTTTTATAATATAATTCAAATTTTATGAATTTTATACATAGTCAACATATAAAAAATTAATAAAAAATGGTCATTGTACTAAAAATGTTATTCAGTGAATTATTAAATCTATATAGTATCAGTTTCAAATGAAATTGGTTCCGAATTAAAAAACCGTAAAAATAGAAATAATTCATGTTAAATGAATCCAACTTAGGGTGAGTTGTTTTTGTTGTTGTTGTTGTTATTATTATTATTATTGAAATTTTCTTCGGAAGGATAACTAAATAATTTAAAAGTTAATGTGAATCTTGAGATAGAAAAGAAAGAAAGGAAGATTTACAAATAACTATCCGGACATCATTCGACATTTTACATTTACAATTTTTACAACAGACAGTAATTAAGACAATTAAAAAAATGAGACATCTTATATACATGTTTTCCTATGAAGACTTTGCAAAAATTAATTGTGAAGTTTTTCAGATGACATTTAAATGGACCCATTTAGCTTCAATTAGCTGTATAAAAACTGACTCACTAATTTATAGTTCCACAAGGAAGAAGAGGCCCATGGAAGCGGGCCTTGATGTTGGGCCATTCTGGTTCTGATTGAGTCTGTTGGTTTGGGTTGTCTACAGGCCTAAATCTAGTTTTGCCCCTGAAACTTGCTAACTCAGACTTTTTTTCCCTTGTACTTTAAATCCACCCGATTCACCCCCTTAAATTTTGTAAAGTCGGTAATTTTAGCCCCTCAACGGAGAGACACGAGTCATGTGCATTATTTCATTGCAGAAGTGGTTATTTTGATTCAAAAAAGGCTAGGTTGTTAGTGGAGGAAACGTGAAGAACTAAGGGAAAAATATTTTATTTTCCACATGTTAGTTGAGTTCAACGAAAATACCAATTTAAGTCATTCCTTTTTATTTTCTATTTTGTTCCGGTAATAAAAGAAATAATAATATCTTTATTTCTGTGACAGAAGCTAATCACATGGCTGTACATGACTTATCTTGAACAGTTGAGCAAGTAAAATGTCCCGATTTACAAAGTTTGAATTGTGACTTCTAGTTTAGGTGCAAAAGATGTGAGTCAAGTTGGAGCAACAAAAAGGTTAGGCCAAGGCCTTCCTGATTCCTGACAATAACTCTTCTGTTCTCGCGAATCAACAAAGTTTGAGCAGCAAGAGGGTATTTAGGCCCGCTCGATGCTTTTAGTTGAACTCAATGGTTTCTCTTCTGTTCTTGCGAATTCCTACATGACAACTTCTGTCAGATCCAAGCAGAGGTTTTGTAATTTCTTCTGGTCACCTAGAAGCAACTTCTATGGGACAGCTGCTGCTGAAACTGAAGCACCCATTAAGCGCCACATATTTTGGGCAACACGAAATATTACCCAAGTTTCAGACTTGCACCAATTCTTACAATTATGCGCCAGAAACAGAGCACCAGCTGGAGGCAAAGCTTGCCATGCCAGGATGATCTCTATTGGCTTAAGACCGGACACTCTGACTTCGAACATGCTTATGAATATGTACGCCAAGTGCGGTCTCCTGGAGTGTGCTCGAAGAGTGTTCGACGAAATGCCCAAGAGAAGCTTGGTTTCGTGGAACACTTTGATAGGTTCTTATGCCAAGCACGAGATGGTGACAGACGCGCTTTGGCTCTTCGTTTTTATGCTAAGGGAGGGAAGCGGATTAAGCGAGTTCACCATGTCATCTGTTCTTTGTGCCTGCGCAGCAAAATGTGCTCTTCTCGAGTGTAGGCAGCTCCATGGTTTCTCCATAAAGGCCATGGTGGACTCCAACTCTTTTGTGGGAACTGCTCTGCTTGATGTTTATGCCAAATGTGGTTTGGTAAGAGAAGCCACCCATGTTTTCGACAGCATGCCGCAGAGGAATGTTGTTACTTGGACCTGTATGGTGGCTGGTTATGTCCAGAATGAGTTATATGAGAAGGCTTTGTTGTTTTTCCGACGCGCACAAGAAGTGGAAATAAAACATAATCAGTTTATGTTCTCATCGATTGTTTCTGCCTGTGCAGGGCTGGCCGCTTCTATTGAAGGAAAACAGGTGCATGCTCTTATGCTTAAAACTGGGTTCTATTCAAACATATATACTGCTGCTTCTCTTACCGACATGTATGCAAAATGTGGATGCATTAGAGAGGCTTACATTGTGTTTACCGACATAGAGGATAAAAATGTTGTTTCATGGAATGTCATGATTTCCGGTTTTGCTAAGCATGCTCGTGCAATGGAGGCAACAATTTTGTTTGAGAAGATGCAGCAGTTTGGCCTCTGCCCTAATGAACTGACGTACATTTCATTGTTATCTGCTTGCAGTCATATTGGATCTGTTGAGACGGCTGAGAGCTATTTCAGCCTCATGGTTGAGGAACATAACCTGTCTCCAAATGTCATTCATTATTCGTGCATGGTGGATATTCTTGGCCGAGCTGGGAAGATATCTGAAGCTTTTGATTTGATCAGAAGGATGCCATTTGAAGCTACTGCTTCCATCTGGGGCTCACTCTTGGCTTGTTGCAGGGTCTATGGGAACCTTGAGTTGGCCGAAATTGCAGCTAAACATTTGTTTGATATGGAACCTGACAACGCGGGAAACCATATTTTGCTTGCAAATATATATGCAGCGAATAAAAGATGGGATGAAGTTGCAAGATCAAGGAAGCTTCTGAAAGAAACAATTGTGAAAAGGGAAAGGGGTAAGAGTTGGATTGAAATAAAGAACGAGGTTCATACATTTACTGCTGGAGAGAGAAACCATCCGAGAATCAACGAAATTTACAAAGATTTGGATTCTTTGGTTGAAAAGATGAACAAGTTTGGTTATGAATTTCAAACCGAACACGATCATCATGACGTGAAAGAGTCTGAAAAGCAAGAGCTTTTGAAGCATCATAGTGAGAAGCTAGCTGTAGTGTATGGTCTAATGTCTCTGCCCGGTAGTGCCCCTATTAGGATTATGAAGAATCTCAGGATTTGTGGGGATTGCCATACTTTTGTAAGGCTGGTGTCCAGCATTACAGGAAGGGAAATTATTGTGAGGGATATAAACAGGTTTCACCATTTTAGGAACGGATCTTGTTCTTGTAACAATTTTTGGTGAAATATTACACCCTTTGATGACAAAACTGTTTTCTTTGTCAAATTATAACAGTTAGATTATATCATAGGAAATCGCCTGAACCGAAAGCCCACTTCCTTTCCATGCACCATACCTATCAACGGCCTCTGGTTTATATTGGCAATTAGACCAAGCTTGACTTATACTCAATGGCGGACCCAGCATTTTTCACAAAATAGGGGCAAAAACAGATATTTTTTAATCTTTAGTTCCAACAATTATTATGGGGAGGGCCTAAACGTGCGATACTACATACATCTCAAATTCTTTACTCTATTTCAATTTTTTTTACTTAAGTTTGACTTAAATTTATTTGTATTATAATTTGATAAAAAAAATTTAGAAAATTATATTTAAAAACTTCAATTCTTGTAATTTCGAAGTATAATAATATAAATAA
The DNA here is from genome assembly GCA_005392925.1 of Aquilaria sinensis. Taxonomy (NCBI): domain Eukaryota; kingdom Viridiplantae; phylum Streptophyta; class Magnoliopsida; order Malvales; family Thymelaeaceae; genus Aquilaria; species Aquilaria sinensis. The sequence goes on from SMDT01001185.1 coordinate 443,537, forward strand.
TTTAAGTCAAGCTTAAATTAAAAAATTAAAATAGAACAAAAAATTTGGGACAGATGTAATTTTTAATTGGAATCCCGCTCTAACTGAAGTCAGAGGGACATCATCACTTACTTATTTTTCTTCTTATGATCGAAGTTTATGTTAACTTTTAATTGTCCAAAAAGGCCGACTGGGCACAACTCCGAAAAGCTGGAGGGGTTATCAGGGAGAAGAACGAGCATTTGGGCAAATTTGGTAGAAATGCTGAAAATTGAGGATTATTTAGGATTGATTCTTCGAGCTAAGTATACGAGTGGGCATTATTCAGACAAAATAAAAAATAATGATTATATTTAGATAAAATGGTTCGATTTCTTTTCTTGTTCGGTCGGTTCCGATCAACATTGAATTCTATATTCAATTATTGGATCAGTTATTGGATATATACTTAAATCCGAATAAACCAAATAGGCTGAATAGTAATAAATATTTTTTTATTATCTATAATGACCATATATATATATAAAGTTATTTCCTATTAATTTTTACCATTATTTATATTGACCCTATGTATATAAAACTATTTCCTACTAATTTCAAACAATATGTTGTCTATCTTTCTTTAATTTTAAATATGAGAAGTAAAAATTTTAATATGTATCTTTTTTTTTCCCCATTTACCATGTGTTTATATCTTAGAAAGAGAAAAGAATAGCCGAACCAAATAAACTAAAATATAATTTGGATGGTTTGGTTAGTTCTATGTAATTCGGGCAATTCGGGTACACTTTATAAAAACCAAAAATCAATCGGATCATTATGTTCGGATCGGTTCCAAACTAAACCAACCGAATGCTCATCCATAGCTAAACAAACAACTCAAACCTGATTGATTTAAAATTAGTTTATAGTTCATTTATTATCTTTTTAATCTAAATTTGAATAAAATATCTACTTCCTACTCGACTTAGCCCATTTTTAACTTTCTATTTGAATTATCTAAATTGAAAGAGCTTTTACGTGCATACATTTCTAGTAATTGCCACAGGGTTTTCTAGGGGAGGCAAAACTTTGCTTCATTGGATAATATAGCATAACCCACCCAAATTCAAATCCGATATGATCAAAAAATCAATTACCCAAACTTGAACCCAATTAATGTGAAACTCGATTTGGCTTAAACTTGAATTGGCTTACACATAAGATAACCCAAATTCGAGATTGACCTTTACCTAAACCTGAAATGGCCTGGTAATTAAACTCAACAAAACCCAATTTTAACCTAAATCAAGATAAAATATATGATAGATAGAGATTTAAAAATCATGATTTTTTATATGTTAGTTATTTATCTAAATTATACTTCAATTATGACTACGCAATCAGCCAATTAGTTTCGTAACTTTCGTCTTTTTGTTGAAAGTTGAATTGGTAGTTCGGTGAATTTCTCAATTATTTTAGGCACAAACTTTCTTTGCTTTTTTTTTTTTCTTATACTCCCACACAAATTTGTTAAACTGGTTATTGGTTTCCAAATTTCAAGTTTGTCGCACAAACTTGATTCAGTAAGTACAATATTAATTTAATATAGTCATTGTATTAAATCAAGGTATTTGAAATTTTAATTAATTAATATGGTTCCCATTTTAGTTTGAAATTTAATTTAAGTAATTTCAAATATTTCGAATTAGGGTGTTTTGTGTCTAGCTAAATTAACTTTTCCTACTCTACTTGTATTATTAACATTCCCCCTTTGTATTTGTTACAAGATTAATTTTTAATTATTTATTTTTGGATCTAAATTTAATTTACAATTATAAGTATTTTATTGTATTTCTTTTATTTGTCTAGATTGTATTCTAATTACCAACAAATGTAATATTTGTTTCTAATTATTTGCCTCCAATTTTAAATACACTTAACCCTAAACTATAAACCAAAACCTATCTAATCCTTACCTTATTCTTAGCATTATCATAAACCCTAAATTTAGACTCTAAACCCTATACCATAAACCAAAATCCTAATCCTAACTCTAATCCTTACCTTAGTCCTAACAATACCATAAACCCAATCCCTAAACTTACTCAAACCCTAATTTAAACTATAAACCCTAAACTCTTAACTCTAAACCTTAAATTTTAACCCAAAATCCTAAACATTTACCCTAAACTAAACCATAAGTCATCAATCCTAACCATAAACCCTATACCTAAATCTAAATCTTAAATCCTAAATCTAAAACTCTAACCCTATTTAAAACTTTAACCTTTACCATAAATCTAAACCCTAATCTTAATCATAAACTCTCAATCCTAATTCTAAACTCCTAAATCCTAACTTTAAAATCTTAAATTTTAACACTTAATCTTATTCCTAACCTTTATCCTAAACCTCAACACTTGACCCTAATCCTTACCCTTAACCTTAACTTTTCTCTTTTATTACCTTACCTTCCATATTTAGTAAGTCTCATATTTGGGGGCTTCCATATCTAGTGACTTTCATTTTGTTAGGATATTCATATTTAGTAAGTCTTATATTAGAAGATTTCCATTTTTAATAAGTTTTATATTTTAATTTTTCTAAAGCAAGTAACTTCTATATTTAATAAATTTGACGATCTTGGTAGGTAATTATTAAAATTACAACATTAGTCCCTAAATTTTTAAGTATAGTGCAATAAGGTACTTGAATTTTAAAATTTTTTATTTTAGTCACCTATAGTAATTACAACATGGGTCCCTAATATTTTCAAATCCTTGCTTTAAAATTTTTAAAATTTTGCACTTTAGTCACTAGTATAGTAATAGTGAACTAGAGTTATATTTCATATCAATTTTACAACAAAAGTTGGATATCGTAGTAAAATTTTCTGAACACAACTATGAAAAAAATTAATTATTTAATTTAAATTATAACAAAAAATGAACAAAAAAGGTTTTGTGATTTCAGCATATACACTAGTAAAATGAACAAACCTAACTGATTAACCAAAGTTTGGTCCGAACCTAAAAAACCCAACCCGAAACTACCCGAGATTAAAATTGATCCGACCTGCATTGAACACAAGCAAAAAAGAAAAAAAAACTTTGCCCAACCTAAACCCAAACCCAAAATTCATTTAATCCAAAATCGACCAAAACCCAAACAACCCAATATGGATTAGAATTCATGTTACTCCAGTTAAACCTGAATCTGAATAGCCTGACTCAAACCTGACCCAACCCATCCAGTTGTCATCCCTATGGTTTTCAACCTAAAGAATATCAAAAGCGAAACTTTGGGCCTTTTTGAGGTGTTGGAATTTCTAGCTGTCATGTTCCCACTTTGCCGTCCTCCCTCTTGCTTCCTATTATTTTCCTCAATGTAACAAAAAAGAAAAAGAAAAAATATTATTGTTCTCTACAAAATGATTCACCATATCTTTTCTAGTTTGAATTAGGGAAAGTGTTGGATTAACTCACTTTAATTGTGCAAGTTTAGGAGCTAAATGTGTAGTTTGCCGGAGGAGAGATGGTGAGGTGAGGTGAGGTGAGGTGAGGTTTGTGCTTTTATGAAGTATTGTTCAGAAAGGGGAATTAATGGATTTGATGCAGGAGGTAAAAGAAAAATGCAAGAGCACGGTCAGTAGATTAATAAATGACAAGTTATTAATTTCTTCGGTACTAGTGTTCCAATTTTTTGTCCGAATCAAGTTTCCCTCGCAAATTTATGGCAATGGACACTTGCGTGTGATTCAACCGTTGCTCACATGAATTATTGGCGCCTCTTTATTACTCTTCCTGTTCCAAAGAAACGTAATTAGTCACACAAAAAATGCAATATTTTTCATTTTAGTAATTCTTTTATATTTAATTTTTTATTTTGTCCTTTTAAAGGGAAAATTACAAAACCCCCCCAACATTTGGAAAAATCTACTATCGTATCTTTCTGTTTTAAAATCCAACACTTACCTCTCTCGAAACATAACTCCGTTAATGACCGTTATTATAGAAAAGAAAAAACACTTGAGTTAGCCCCCCAACATTCTTCCATAGAAACTTATAAACTTTACCCCTAACATCTTCTGCATCTAAAGAAAAACAAGAATACCAAAATCAAAACAAAATCTTCTTTGCATCTTTCTCCGCTTCTACTCCTTCCACTGGTTCACATGGATCGATGATGACGCTCGCAAACTTCTCTAGCCACCGCCAAACCCTTCCCTCGATCAAGACAAAGAATCGGAGGAGCGTGATTTTGAACGGCTAGCCAAAAAATCGGAAGAGCGCAATTTTTTAACAGCAATCTTGAACGACTAGCAGGCGGCAAGCGTGAACTGGACCCATCTGTCTCTGCCCTCACCATCGCCACCTTCAATCGTCCATCGGCTACCCACAGAGTCGCTCGCCACCCGATCGTTTGATTTCCTACCCAGTTCCGTTCTCTTGATCTTCCCATCCGAAAGAAATTCAACTCCCTCGGCGATGGGCTTGGCAGCGATGGGCTCAGCGGTGATGGCTTGGCAATCGTGGGTGGGGATTCCAGATTCCCAATTCCCGATTCCCTCCGATCGTGCTGCCCTCGTCTGCAACATGGTGGGTGAAGAAGTCGAGAGCGGACATTCGAGCACCAGTGGTGTGCTGCAGTTGGACCACATTGTTGTGGCGACGCCAGTTATCAGTAGGGATCCCTTGGTATGGCGAAGGAGGAGAGCAATTTGGCTAGGGTTCATTAGGTGGGTGATGGTTAGTGGGAAAACGGAGAAGTTTGGGTTTGGGGCAAAGTTATCGAGCAAAAAAAGTTAGGAGCATACAAGAGAGTTTTTCCTTCTTTTTTGTCTGGACGGTGAATGATAGAGGTAACTTAATAGGGGGAAAGTGTAGGTTTTTAAAACAATAAGGACACAATCATAGGTTTTTCCAAACCTTAGGAGATTTTTTGTAATTTTTCCTTGGCTAGACGCCTTTTTCCGTTCACTGGTACGGGTTGGGTTCCCAATTGGCGAGCGGCGTGACTCCGATCCCAGCTGCTTTCAATGATCTTTTTCAAAAGAAGGACAAATCTGAGGCAGGGGTGGCGAATAAAATTGGAAGAGAGTACTGCAAATTCTGCTCCAGCCTTAAAATGCTTGCCCCCAAAAACGTTGCAAACTATTCGTTTTGTATTAACCGACCATTTTATCTAAATAAACTTTAAAGTTTTATTTTTATATAAAATATTTATATTTTTATAATAAATTTTTTAAAAAATAAAATTATAGATTAATTGTTATAATTGAAAATTTTGTCAATTTTTGTAAAATGGAAGAAGTATTATTTTTCTTATTCTTCACAGGTGGATTTCTAAGAATTTCACTAAATATACTCTTATATGAAAATTTCCTCGTTGAGTCATGATATATGTCTTTTAAGATTAATTTGCCTCATATTTAAATATTACAATTCAATAACATTGTAATATATCCAAAATTTTGATATAGTAGTTTAGTTTTGTATTTGTCATTCGAAAGGTTCAAAGATTAACCTTTCACTTGTCCTTAATTAACCTCCATCCCATGTACTATAAAAACCATCGTATATAAAAATTTTCGTCTATACAACTTCAAAAACTTCAATTTTATAATTGTGACGCATAATACTCTGACACTAATAAAAAGGGGAAAAAAAAGTCAAATTTCTAAATTTAGAAAGCATTTCAAATACATAAATACACAGACACACACACACAGATTTGAAAATATGAGAATGTGTCATATACAATATTAAAATTTTAAAACTTCACATATTTACATAACATTGCATGCATTCTGAAATGAGAAATTGTTACATATGCAAGACTTTAAAATTTGACATTCTAATATATATATATATTGTATTTAGAAATATCATACAAGTGTATAAGTGAGGAATATACTATTGTTACAAGTTAAAGAAGCATGTTAGTTTTTTAAGGGCCAAAAAAGAAATTGATCCAGTCTTGTTGAGAAATGATGTAGGGGGCTGAGTTACCAAAATTTGAACTCTGGACTTACTCTATATATATTCACCCAACAACACCTTGACGATCACACTAATGGCCAGAGATTCTAGCATCTAATCTTGAAATTAGCATTCCTATTTTGTAAAGCCTATAATTTACATCTGGACTCATCATCGTACTTATTTATTTAGTCAATATTGATTTTAAAGAACAAATATGCTTATACAAGCATATGTAAAACCTATAATTTTTATATGACAAATGAATGGAAAATACTAAGCTTCTATATAGAAAAAGGTTTATATTTGCGAGTTGTCCAATCGGCAATAATCAATCCTTTCTCTCCTACTTTTGTGTAGAAACTAGAAACAGCATTTTCAAGAACTAAACAGCATGTCCTCGCACCGTTGGCTTCATGAGTAGGTTGTTTCGGACATTGTGGGGAGATTAAGAGTTTAACTTTTATCTTTTTATTTTAAAAAAATATCAAATAAAGTTAATTTTGTCATTTTATGGATAAAAAAATGTTAAAATGTTATCCCTTATCTATAATACTAAAACCTCTTCCCTTATATATTTACAAATAACGCATACTTCCGAGTGAAAAAAAGAAAAAACTAAACAGCATAGAAATGTCCCTCCAACATGTCGGATATGTCCCGTCTATGTCTACTAAACAAACCAACACTTTATAATAAGTGGCGGATATACATATTGAATAGTCTCATGCATCCTCTTTTCCTATAAAAATATTAATAAGGGAAATATAAATATGTAACTGGACTCCTTTTAACTTTTTAACGTACTGCATATTTTTCATAACATTTGTTTGAATAAAAAAGTGTATCTATATATCTCACTTCAATAAAGATAAAAAATAGGTTACCATCGTCTCTCGAATAACAACAATGTATTGGCAAAAGTCCTATCTTGGTCAGTAAATTTTTATGTTATTTCTCAACTAGACATCAAACTTTTTCACCAAATTCATTTATCTTTGAAAATATGAAGTAATTTGGGGGCTAGTTTGGCATTAAGTAAAATTAAGGGGGCAAGAGGGCAGAAAAAAAAATTGGGGACTAAAAAGGGACTTTTGCCTTTTATACCACATAAATCTCTCTTCCCTCTATCTCCGTAATTAATGATTTTGTAAATTGCATTTGAGTCGTTCATGCCATATCTAGATAACAAGATATTAAATAAGAGAGCTACCAAAAGTTTCATTAATTAGTCTTAATATTTATTTCTGTATGTGAACCCTTATAAATAACCGTGGATCCATCGTTATTTATAATACAAATTTTGTCAACAAATTGTCTCTATTGCTTAGTTATTCTGTACAATGGAAGGCCGGGGCGTCCAACTTACACAAATATGATTAAATATACTAGTAATTGCACACGTGCAACAAATTAAATACTAAATTATTTTTCACTCAAATAGCTATAATTTTAATTATTTTATTCAAAATAAATATTTGCAATAATAATTTTACTTTTTTTAGTATAGATATATTTCTTATTAATTTTTTTATCTCTTATGTAGTAGTTTTTTTATTATAATATTTCATCATAACTATCCTCATTTGCGCCATTCATTATAATAGATAGCTTATTGTATTAGATTTATGTTTAATGTAAACAACAACAAAACAACAACAACAACAACAACAACAACAACAACAATAATAATATAATGTAGAATATGTTATAGGTAATATTTGTTATAAAAAAAATTAATAGAAGTTTTTTTATTTGTGATGGTAGAATACTTATAAAATTAGTCCATGGTATTTTTAAAATCTAATCAAAGATGTCAAAATTCCTTTTATCAGTGTAAAATTTAAAAATAGCATTCAATCTATTAAGAAAAGAGTCTTAATTTAATATCTTAATAGTATTATGTATTTATAAATTTTATTAAAAGTTAAGTTAGTAAATTTTATCTTAAGTACTATGCTTTAGATTCAAAAAGCTAATTATTAAAATGGAGATTCTATATATATTACTTGGCTCAAACAATTAAATAGATTTACCATTAATGTGTTATCATAATTTTGACTTTTTAAAGAGACATAAGCTAAACTTTTAATAATTTTTTTGATGTTATATTCAAAATTGAAAAGGACATAATACAGGTGGGACATTCAATAAAAAACTCAAGTAAAAATAAATTTCTTTTAAGAAGTGTGACACAAATATGGGTCACGATGCCAAAGTATAAACTTAGTAAGTAAACACTGAGTTTTTTCAAAGGCATGTAACTATAAGTAACTATACATTACTCAAAAAGCTTAATTACTCTACTCTTGATTTTTTTTATCAAAATACACTCACCTCCAAGGTTTCAAAATCTACACTTACCCTATATTTTATGGCTGATTCAATGTGATTGTTCCAAAGATCGAGGTAAAATCTTGTATAGCTTTTTATATTTTTGGATAATTAATACTTACCCATTGATTTAGAAATTATACTCACATCACTGAAGTTTGAAAATGTAGTCATACCCATTGTTCTTATAATATAATTAGTCAATCATAGGAAAATAAACTCATTAAAGTAGAATAGAATCTTAGTACCTAAAAGGAAAATTAATAACTTATAATTTGAGGTTTAGTTATTTTATATATCTTTGCACTTTTTATTACATATAGATAAATATGGATATTAAGTTAAGTTGCACTTTTAAGTTAAATTTCACCCATGTTGGATATGGGGGAAAATGAATACATTCCAAGTTTAAAAAGGTAAATAAATTGATAAAACACTATGTTTTTAGGCATGTTTAAGATACTTCTATAATGATTTCAAGTCTAAAATCATATAAATCAAAGTTCTGACTTGTAATCTGAATCTATGTTACAAAATTTTAAATTTATAAACACTATGTTTTTAGGCAGTTTTTCATATAAATCAAACACATACAAAATTTTAAATTTAGTGGCAATTTTTTTTCCATAAAAAACTTATAGAAAACATAGAAAACAATCAGTAATTTTTTTTTCTATTTTTCCTTTTCAAATACTAATCTTATTTTCCTAATATGAAGCCTAAGAGCTTGTCATCACTTTGTTCTATTTTTTTTTTTCTTCCTTTCCATAATTTTAGTTTTTTTTTTAAATCTAATAAATAGGAAATGACAAATTTGAGTATCATTAAAATGGGAAATAAAATAAAACTTAAGGATAAAAAGGTCGTCTAACATTTTTGACATATTCACTCTTTTTATCATTGATTCAAATAGATATAATTATGAGGTTTTTGAAACTTTTAAATTCCAATTAAAATACTTCATTCAAGTTTAAGGGTACAAAAAATTGATAATTTATGTTTAAGGACATGTCCCAAAAATATATAATTTAATTAAGGATATATTTGTTACAAAAGTTTAACTTATTTTGGCTATTTAATATTTTTGTCACCATTAAAAGTTATACTTAATATATAAATTTAAGCAAATGTACTAAAGCTAAAAAAAGGACATGCAGATTCCTCTTTTTTGTTTTTTAGAAAGTAAACATGGGACTTCTATTTTTTTCTTACTTTTTTAGATTCCTATTGCTAATTATACCTCTAATAAATATACAACACCAAATTAATTTGGGTCTCATTAAAATAATAAAACACCACATAAGTTAAGGGTATAAAAATTGATAAAAATTTTGTCACTTTTGTACTTTTTCTAATACTGATAATAGAATACTATGTTGCATGAAAGTATAATGTTTATAATGAAACTAAAAAAAATATATCATTAAAAGAGGGAAATAAAATAAAAATTAGGGATAAAAAGGTCCAACATTTGACATATTCATACCTTTTATGAGTTTTATCATATTTAAATATTCAAATAGACATAATTAAGAGGTTTTTGAAACTTTTAAGTTCCAATTAAAATACTTCATTCAAGTTTAAGAGTACAAAAAATTGATAAAATTTTATGTTTAAAGTCATGCCCCAAAAATATATATAATTTAATTAAGGACATATTTGTTACAAAAGTTTAACTTATTATGGCTATTTAAAATTTTTTTTGCCATCAAAATTTATACTTAATATATAACTTTAAGTAATTGTATTAAAGCTAAGAAAAGACATACAGATTCCTCTTTTTTGTTTTTTAAAAACTACACATATGAGACTTCTATTTTTTTCTCTCTTTCCCTTTTAGATTCTTAATGCTAATTATACCTCTAATAAATATACAACACCAAATTAATTCGGGTCTCATTAAAAAAATAAAACACCCATAGGTTAAGAGTATAAAAGTAGATAAAAATTTTGTCACTTTCATAATTTTTCTAATATTGATAATAGAACACTATGTTGCATGAAAGTATAATCTTTATAATAAAATTAAAATCATTATAACTTCTGAACAATTAACGTGCATGTAAAATAAAAATCTTAATTCTTTACTCTCTTTGTGGGAAAATTAGTAGTTTGACACAATAAAAACTTTATACTCTCTCAATATATGTCATAAGAATTTATTTATTCTTTTCTAGGTAGATAGTAGTGTTAGGGTGAAAAATATTTATAATTAAGCAAGAAAAGCCTTAACTATACTCTTAGTGTATGTCAAATGATTCTTGGTATATAAAACTAACTTGTAAGAAGGAAAACAAAGTATAGAACATCAACCCAAAAAAGCTTGAACCTAACCATTGAGATAAAGATTTAATTTATTTAGCATTAATTCAAATTAATCCAAATATGTTTTTGTGGCTTTTTTTGTCTGAAATTGATATTATTATTTAATTATTTTTTAGGTTGAATAATTTAAAAAATTCATAAAAATTACTATAAAAAATTATCATTAATAAATAATTAAAGATATATATAATTAGTTTTCAAATGGTATTAGTTTTAGATGAAACATCATGTAAAAATAAATATAAATTATTTTGGATAATCAACTTCAAACAATTGTCTATTTTTTTTTTCCAAATGTATGATTTAAACCTCAAATCTTCATGTTAAAGCATTAATAAATTTCTATACCTTTCTAATAAGTAGACTAAGTCAACTGTATAACTTTAATTCTACTTGACAGGATGAGGCCTCAATATTGGTATAGATTAAGCTGAAGGTTTAAATTCCTATGAAGCCTCCTAGTGTTAAAAAGACTCCTATTAAAAATTTTATTTTTTCTCTGTGTAAATAGAATTAAAACTTTAGTATATTGTTATTATTTGTTTAATGTATAAATAATTAGCGATGAAAAGTTGTAAATTTTAAGTATTATTATTATTATTATTATTATTATTATTATTATTATTATTATACTCTCTCTGTCACAATTTCTTTGTAACATTTTAGGTTTTTGACTTAAATTTATTTATTTTAATATTTTTAGAAAAAAATTTACAAAATTACAATTAGAAACTATAAAAATGTTAATTTTTTAAGAAATTTTTTTTAAATTTTTTGAACAAATATTAATATACAAAATTTAAGTCAAACTTAAGTAATAAAAACTGAAATAGTGTAAAGAAATTGAGATGAAGATAGTAGTTTGAAGTTTGAACGGTAAGTGAAGGAAAAAGAAAATAAATTGACCCACAACTAACAATCAAAAGCATTTATAAAAAATTTAGGGCATATTTGTCAAATTTAACTAAATTTGTGTGGTTAAGTAATGATTTTCCCAAAAATTAAAGCCTAAAAACAATACATGCATAATGCTACTTTGAAACAACTCATAAGATTTGATTGGCTCTACAAAAATAATAAAAATAAAATAGATTAATATTATTTAGTATAGAGAAAGAGTTAGTTGCTAAGAATAAAAACTTATGTTCCAACATTCACAATAATGACCATGTGGGAAAAAATAATTATTTTAATTATTTTAATATTTTAAAATATTGGGAAAACGTAAAAAAAGAGTTGCTACTAAAATTCCTCTTTATTATCATATAAGCAACTAATTCTAGGAGTTAAGAATTTATTTTTCTAAAATTTTTCAAAATGACCTTTGCTACAATAATAATTTTTTTTATTTTTTTTCATAGTATGTGCTTGAGTCATATGTGAATTATATAATTGCTCTAATATGGACCAAATACCTAGGCTTTCAAAGTATATATTCATCCAAGTAGAGAAAAGAAAACTCAATTAACAAAAATTTTGATGTTCAAAAATATTTTTTATAGTAGAATAAACTTAGGCCATATTTTAGTGGTCAAAGTAAGTTTAGTAGTCAAAATCGTAAATTTCCCAAAAAAAAAAGGCAAAATGCATGCCACTTTGCATTTTTTTCCTCTCTTATTATATTTGTAGTATTTTAATACTACTAAATATCTAATTAAATAGGCAACTATATATTTAGATCTCTGTAAGTGGATTCTTTTTTCGCCCTCTTTTTAAAGCCCTAATACTAACACAACTCTAATTAAATAGACAATATAATTTTTTTAATCATTAAAAGAGTAAAATAACTTATAATTTTAGGATAAAGGAAAAACTATATGTGAACTATTATAAAGTGTTCGCTTATATAATTTTTTAATATATACTTTTTATACCTAAAATTATTTTTTAATATGCAACACTTATAGATTTTCATGTGAAACTTTAGCATGAGTTTTACCACATAATAAGCTTTCACAGTATATACTCATTCAAGTTGCAAAACCAAAAAAACTTAATTGACAAAAAAATTATGTTCAAAGGTACCTTTTACAGTAATACAAACTTTAGCTTGAGTTTTACCATATATTTAATTTTTTATTCAAATAAAAAATTTAGTTATGAAGGTTTTTAAAATGCTAAGTTGAAATTTTAAGGTTTATAAAATATTTGGCTGTACAAACTTTAGCACGGGTTTTACATTTAAGTCTTTTATTCAAATAAAAGATTTGGCTATGAAAGTTTTTGGAAAGATAAGTTGAAATTTTAAGTTTTATAAAATATTTACTTGAGTTATTTTTTTATAGTAATATAGAATCAAGGGTAATATGTTTGAAATAAAAAAATTTTAATTGCAATTTAAGGGTTTTAGGTAAGGTTAACACAAAAAATAATATAAAATATAGGGCTGGTAAGTTTTTTTAAAAAATAAAATTTAATAGCAACGTAAGAATTTCTTTTAGTGTTCTAATGCTAATATAACTCTGTTTAAATAGATAATGACAAAATTAAATTTTATTAAGAGAATAAAATATCTTATAACAAAAAAACAGAAAAATCATTTAACATTTATGTACCTTCATATTTTTTATAAGATAAGATGTATAAATAACTACTTCAGTTCCCAGATTAATTAGCATTTAAAAAAATCAGTTCAACTATTTTAATTAATTAGTTTCATTTGTGACTTGTCTTGCTAGTGTTCAAGGCAGGCAGGCAAACAATAAATAAATAAATAAACAGTTCAAACTGCAAAAATTAATACAGGCATGACAGTTGACAGAGCTTAGCTAACAGCTCCAGCAGTTCCTCCCTCTCTTAATTATTTACTTCCTTCACCTCTCTCTCTCTCATGTCTGGCTCTGGCCTTTAAATATCAGCTCAGCAACACCCTCTCCTCAAGTCTTCTGTTCTCTTCCTCCATTAACACCATCACCAACCTCACAAAATCAGCCACTGTTCACAAACCAATTGGAACTGCAAAACACGAAAGAAAGTAACTTTTTTTTTTCTTTCGGGTTTTATGTCGTACAGTAATATTGATCGAAAAAAAATGGGAAGGAAAATCATGAAGAAGCTGAACTCCTTCCAGTGGGCCTCGTGCACAAACGCCAAGACGCTGTCCTTCAGAGCCGCCGCCGGCGATGAGATCTTCAAGACGGTGAACTCCGTCTTCTTCGACGCCGAAACCATGGATCAACAGTCCACCAATGAACAGTGTTACTCAGTGGAGGAAGATCATCAGGTGGATGCAGCGGTGGAGATGGTGGTGAAGGGGGTGATGAAGTCGCCGTCGGAGAGGCTCTTCTTCGAGCCGGGCGGGCGCAGCTGCTCCATCATGGAAGACGAGGCGGGGTGGCTGAAGGAAAGCGTGGCGGTGGCGGTGGAGACGGAGGACCCTTACGGGGACTTCCGGCGGTCGATGGAGGAGATGGTGGTGAGCCATGGGGTGAAGGAGTGGGAGGGGTTGGAGGAGCTCTTGGGATGGTATCTTAGGGTGAATGGGAAGAGCAACCATGGGTTTATTGTTGGAGCTTTTGTGGATCTTCTGCTAGCCATGGCCATGGCTGATGATCAAGAATCTGAGTCTGAGATTTGTTCTTCTCATGAGTCAACTTCTTGTTATTCTTCTGCTGCTTCTTCCTTTTCTTCTTCTCCTTTGGGTTCATCAAATGATGCTGTTTCTGATGAAGCCAAACCTTGACTCCAAGGCTTCCCTTTCATTTATTTTTTCTTTTGGTAATTCTAACCGCTATTTTTGTGTGTATGTGTAGGACTAGGCTCAGAAATATATATTTATTTATACAAGAACAAATAACATTGATCTTATCTCTCTTATTTATTCATCTCATCTTGTGGTTTATTTTCTTGAAAAATATACTTAATCCTATTATTATATTGTCAAAAGAGTTAAGACACAGAAAGGACCAAAAAAAAATAGGAAGCATATTCTCCCAAGAAAACTACTCCTATAAATGCACCTGAAGGCCTCGTCAAAGCTTCAAAATCTCTAGGATTACCCATAAGGGTATTCGGTGTTCAAGTTTTTTCAGACGTAAAAGAGTCACTCTTTTAATTTTTTTTTCTTTCTAACCTGTAATGACTTATATTTTATTTTAAATATATACAACAAAAAACTCTTTTATGTAGACTGAAGTAAAAAAAATATATATAGGAAATGTATTCTCTCAAGAAAACTATTATGCCCCCGAAGGCTTCGTCAAAGCTTCAGGGTCACTGGACTTCGGGTACTCAGCTTTGGGCCTAAATCCACAATTCACCATCCAACTTTATTGACTTAGACACTTAACTCCTTTAATTATAATTCAGGGCAACTTAGCTCCCAAACTTTATAAACTGGGATACATAATCCCTACCATCTGATGGAAATGTTCTTTTTAGTTTCTAAGGGACTTATATGATAATAACATTGAACAATGTGACTCAACTTGGTATTTAGCATATTACTATTTGAGAGGTTATCTTCCTCCACAACTTTACATGCAGGAAATCATAGAATTCATTTGAAAATTGGGAACATCCTTAGTATGCTAATTAAAACTATTGAAGAAGATGAACTGTTAAATAGTAATTGTTAAAATATCAAATTCAACCTCATTGTTCAATGTTATTGTCATTTAAGCCCTTAAAAAATAAAAAAGAATATTTTCATCAGTTAGAGGGGTTATGTGTCTTAGTTTACAAAGTTTAGGGGCTGAGTTGCCCCAAGTCATAGTTGAAGGGGTTAAGTGTCAGAGTCAGCAAAGTTGGGGGGTGAACCTTAGCTTTGTTTTATTAAATAAATTCAAGAGTCATGTGCCTGACAACGGTTTTGGTATTAAAGATTTACTGTTGAAACCTGAACAATGCGTTTGTTCGGTGAATAAAACAATTCGATTTTGCTTCCGGATTTTATAAATTTGATCCAAACCATTAAAATTATAAATTAAAACTAATCCTAATTATAATTTGACTTTTTTTTTTATGTTTATTCGAATCATGGAAACTACAGTCCAGTTTATTCAATATCTATAATTCAATTATTTTTTATTAGTGCTAAACACATGTTAATTGAAAAAAGGAATATAACTTGCAAAAAATATGATAAAAATTGATCGATAATATTTCATTCTATATCAGACATTAAGGGTTGATTAATAATATACAATCCAAAATTAAACAAAAATGACGGGTATAACAATAAAGTACATATATTATTTTTTAGTTTATTCTCATTATTCAGTTTTAAGCTTAAGAACCAATAATCAATCAGACAACCGAAAAAGAAATTTAATTTTAATACATTCTAAACTAAACAATCAAATCATTTTATCCAATTTAAATAATTCATTTGGATTATTTTGTTTTATCTAAGTAATGAACACCCATATGAGTAAGTCATAAAGTAACTATGCTTTTTAGTCAGCTGAAAATTTGAATTCTTTTTCATCTTTTTACAAAAAAAAAAATGACATGGAAAAAATGATGTGAAAAGGATGTTGGTATTTTAGTTTTGGGATTATCATGTATATATGTCTAATTAGACATACCACATGAAATTACTAAGTTACCCACTCTCTACCCATGTAATTACAATCGTGTCACTCAACCTAATTGTGTTCTCCTTTTCTCCAGCTGTCGGTAGTAGGAGATTGTGAGTCTTCATCTTCCTTGTCTACTACCGTCTCCTCTAACAATGTCTCTAATGACAACAAGCCTTCACACTAGAAAAGACGACATATTTAATTATATGTTATGATTCTTCATCTTCTCCAAATTTTGAACTCTACCTTCATTGGATCGCTGAAACTTCTTCTTTTCCCGCAATCCCTACCATTTGTTATTGAAGATTCTGGCGGGCTGGATGATGCTCTACTGCAATCGAAGCCAATGGCTATCTTGCACCGCTGCCTCCACAAGATTTGAAAATGATGATTAGCGAGATGTGATAGTGGAGAAGATGATACAATCTGGAACCAAATTTTGGAAATTTATGAGAAAATCGTGTGGTCACAATTTGTTATGCTCGGAAAATGAATTTTTTAAATTATTTTTTATACTTTAATATTTTTTTTAGATACATTTGCATATTTTTATAAACACTTGTACATATGTATTCAGAAATTTTTATTTATTGTTTTCAAACTCTTGTGTAAAGAAAACAATTTATTTGCACATTTGGTTTAAACAATTTCACATTTTTATTTAGATACTTTTGTATATTTACTGGAACACTTTTACTTATTCCTTCGACACTTTTATTTCCTTAAGATAATAAATTGTCTAAATATTACTCAATGCACTTTCACATTTTACATTAGACGACATTTTTACATATTGTTTCAAATGCTATTATAAATTAATTCAGACACTTTTATTTTTTGTGGGAGTAAGTTTTTTGTGTATTATTTCATGCATTTATTCATACTGGTGCAGACATTTTTATATATTCGTTTGAACACTTTTACAAATCTATTCAAGCACCTTTATACTTAACATATTGTTTGAAGAAAATAAAATATCTACATATTATTTCAAACACTTTTACATATTTAATCAGATACTTTTACGTATCCTCTTACATATTCATTCACATATTTTTCGTTTTTAATTAAAAATAATTATATATTCGAATGCTACAAGTAATTTTCTTTCCGTAAAGCAATGTAACTGCATTGGCAATAATTAGTTTATACTACTTGTCTGTGAGTAAAATTCTAGATTGAATCTTAAATCTATTGCTTAGTATCCTTGACCGATAAATCATAATAACATAAAAATAAATGTGACTAAAGTAGAAAAAAATATAAATTTTGCCAAATGGCAATAGCATTGGCGCAGTGGTGTCTTGTGTGGGAATTTATTTTGATGAGTACCACACACATCCTGGCCACTAACTTGATATGATTTGTGATGTAGTAAAACAAAATTTATAAGGTAGGAAGTCGTCTAGCTAATATATGCAATTGGATTTGGTCAACTAGTATAAGGCGAGTTCATCAAAATATAAAGGGCTGACTCGTTTATTGTGATTAAATAATAAGTTATTTAATATATTATTTTCATTTTTAGTGGATGTGTCACTCAACTTCTGTATCAGTTAAAACTCTATATTTTAAGAAGATTAAAGATTATCTTCAACATATTTTTTGAAAAAAGAAAGCATTTGTGTTGACTTTTCTTTTATTGAGATGACTATGAAAAAAAACTCATAGAAAATTAATTAATTTCTAAAAAATGTTTATACAAGTGATTATTAAGTTAATAAAGTATTATTTTTTAAATGATATTAATTCTAAATAAAATTAATAAAATTGAAAATAATGCAATGTTAAGTCGTTTGGGCCTTTAGCCATTTTATAAAGATAAGCCAACTTTAATTTGGGCTCGATCATCCTGCGCAAGCATTAAAGAGCTTAGGTACCACCATTGTTTGCAAAGTGGGCCTCGTAGTTTTATGGGCCTCATGGAAATAAATTTGTACTGTTCACTTCAGGGAGCGGGGACCGGGAGTCTGTCTCTTGGGAGTGGTTATCGGTTCTGATATTACGGGTCTTACAACCTTGAGCTGTGGTGTTTCGTGAAAAGTAATTTACACAGGCCGAGCATCGGAAGTTGGAACAGAAATTATAAATTTAAAAAACTTCAGAAGTTAAAATAATTTTTCTTAGATAAAACCACATGTTTCGTAAAGTGCTCTTAAGTCTGGAATTTTTTTTTAAGGTGACCTTGTTGGCTAATTTACAAAATACTCATCATTTGTTGTTATCGATCAAGTCTTAATCACTGCTTGTGCGAACTGTCATTTCCTTGCAACTAAGGAGGGAGTTTAAACAAGGGTTGGGTAAAGAATACGGAAAACATTGGATCTATAAAAAGGTGCTTATTACTACAACAGAAAATCTGAATCCCAACTGACTTTTTTTTATGGCCAAACCGTAGCAATTTTGCATTTTATTGACCTAAAAAACCAGCAACAACAAGGTTGTTAAAACCATGGTCACTAAGATCCGCTTCCTGGTGACCATATTGGTGACTGACTTATTCAGTTGCTAAACTGTGAAAAATTCCAATAATTTCTAAGGCAATTCTAGCAAAAAGAATGAACAAAAATCATCTACAAAAGGATCATGGTACTTCAAAATTAATGGGATTTATTTATTTCATTTAAACATTAAAAAAAAAATAGAGCAGCCTTGATCCTTTCCACATTGCAAATGGTTAGATTGTTGACAATAGCAGCAAATTGGGCGGAGGGAGAGCTTTATCGTAGGAACTAAGTCTACCAAAATTAGAAGCAATAGTTAGAAGTAAATCGCTAGGAGTTGTGACATCAGAGATGGTGCATGGTATCCTGTAAAGGAGGATAGTAAAGCCAAAAGAGATGAGCTCCTCTGCTCCAAATATACCTCCCCATCTCCCTAATCATCGTGCATGTGCTTGGTCTTGTTCGTCTGTCATGACTCCTCCCAATCAAGAAGCCATAGCACCCTATCCCAAATCAATGGCCTCTAAGCCTTATCAAAGGGAATTGATGGAATTGGTGCACATGAGTTAAAAACCCTAGGGAATAAGTGAAACTAGAGCGGATGTGAGTTCTTTGAGCAAAAGGAATAAGATGTCACATAAGCATCTTCATTTATGTAAGGGGTGAAGATGGCGACTAATTGGCAGCTGCCATAGCCCGCCTAAAAAAATTGGTTCAAATTTAAATAGGCCACCTATTGGGTGACAAAATTTGGTCGTCGGGTTAAGGTTTTTGCAATTTGGTTGATGTGCTTTTATTTTTTTTTGCAATTTGGTCTTTGGCCTTTAAATTTGTTTCACGGTGGACTAGCGAACATTTTTTTTTCTAATGCCATCTGATGACCAAATTGTGGGGACAAAAAACCCAGTGGGTAGGTTCTAGGGGTGACCATTATGATAACCATTTTGATCGACTGAATTGGAATGATAATGAGATGGTTTAGGTGCCTTGCCAAGTTTAACGCAACTTTTGAGTGACTGTTTTAGTTAGTAACCTAGCCACGATCGAGTTTTCGGTCTCCTAATTTGGTTAGGAAATTACATCTTTGTTTATACGCGTGCGTACGCACGCACACTCTTATACACATGCACACACATATGTATATGTATTTATATATAATTGCTAGACCTTATTTTTTAGGCTTTAGTTACAATAGTCCAGTATTTTAAATTCTTAAAAGTTAGTATTCCTTCAATCCAACATATTCTATTTTGAGTCGTGAAAAAACTTTATAATATTTTCATATTTAGTAAATTATTTTATCATATTATACTTTAAACTATTATTACAATATTCATTGTTTTTATTTTTATTGACACATGTGAGAAGTAAATGGTAAAAATAGAAACAACATAATTTTTTTTTAAATTTTCATGTCAAACCCAAATATTTTATCCAAAATGGACAAAGGGATGGAGTATTTTTTAACTAACATTTTACACATACAGCAATTCCTAGGAGACAAACATGATCAATCAATTGTTTGTCTTTCCAAAGTTTCTATAACAATAAAAAAGTTCTACTAGATTATGTGCAATTCCGAAGTTACTATACCATAATGTTTAGAAAAAATAAGTGAAGTATTTCAAAATTCTGAATTGAATCAGTAATTATCGTATAAAATTTTAATATAGATTCTATACAAAGTTTTAATACATCCACCAACATATACTTCATCCATCCCAATTTACTTGAAACGTTTCTCTGGGTACGGAGATTAAGGTGTATGTAATTTGTGTTATTTTTTTATATAGTGAAAATTTAAATAATAATTAAAAAAAAAAGATTCTTTTTTGGGTTTTGTGTAGTAAAAGATTGAGTGGAGATTAAAAAAAGAGTTTTTATTGGGTTTTATATAAAAAGATAATTTAATTGTTTAAACTTTTCCAAAAGAGGAAACGTTTCAACCTTTTGGGATATCCCAAAAAGGAATACGTTTCATCTAAATTGGGACAGAGGAAGTATATTTTTTGGTAAAATCCTTATCTAGTCTCCTTATTATAACGGTTGTTTTAATGTGGTATTTTGTTGTCCCAAGTGGCAACCAAGGGGAGTGAATTGGTTGAGTTCCAAAACAAACAAAAAATGGGTTCTTAAATCCTCAAACTCAAATTTAATTTAAGGAACAATAATTAACCCTATTTTAACTAGAAAATGACTACCACAATCCACTTAAACTTTACTTTGAAAGCTATCTTTGAAGTATTTTTGAAAATAAACAAGTTCAACCAAGATAGGTAGCATAAAACACCAACCAAAGATCAAGTATGTAGAGAGAGGGAGAAGCTTGCATAAGAGAATTTTTATAGAGATTCAGTCTCTCCTCTTGAGAGTCTACTCATCTTCTCAAGTTCATCACTTAAGAGTTTTCTTCTCTACTATGAAACACAAAAATACACAATAGCATACAAGGGCACCTAACCATTTTGTAGTTCTCTCTACCACAACTACTCACTAGTTTGCCTAGAGGCTAACTAAAAACCTCACCAACTAAATCTCACCAAATGGTGTTTACAATGTTACAAAATGATAAGAACAATAGAAGCTCTCAAAGATAGATAATCAAATGAAGGCATAAGTTCTTGGCAAATATCAAGTTTAAGCTCTTTGATGATGGATTCTCTTTTCTAGTTGTCAAGAGATTTTTTCCTTATGATTCTTGATGTTTTTATACTCTAATAGATGCAAAAGAGACGTTGAAGACCATTGGAATGATTAGAAAAGTCTTCTTAAAATCTGGTGAACGTTGCTATCAATTTTGATAGAAAATTGCTTATGTCGCCTAATTTCATCCAGGTGAAATTTTTTTTACTCAGTTGAAAATTCAGTCTGATAACAAAATCCAAGGTTTGACCTCCAACGGCTAATGAGTTGTCAGTGCTTAACGCACGTGGCAATTTGACGTGGCATGAGTTTATAATTAATTTACAAAGATTTTTCAAATCGGGAACTCACGCGCAGGTCTGGAGTCCACATTTCACCCGGTTGAAAAGTTTTCATTCGAATAAAATGTTTGTCCAGAACGAAAATGTTCTCAGACTCAAAAAATTGCTTTAGTTTCAACACGTTGAAAGATTTTCACTCGAATGATTTTCATGTCTAGAAATAAAATGCTTTCGGGTTTGAAACCTGGCTCCAGTTTTAACATATTGAAACATTTTCACTCTGGTGAAACTGTAGCTCTAGGATTTTTTTACTTCCAAACTTTCAAACTTCAATAAATTTTTTTCCAAAATGATTTTTCCCTTCACAAGCAATGCTTGAATCATCATAAATACTTCAAATATACTTATGAAATAATTTTCCTTCCAAAGATAAAAAATTTATCAATAAGAAACCAATGTATAAATCTTTAGGTAAAACTTTGAAACACATAAAACAAATATATTTTGTTATCATCAAAATCAAATAAAGATGAGTCATGAATCAAACAAATCCAACATATTTTATCTTAGTTAATACAATTTTAAAGTCCCCTTTCTCATATGTCATATTTTATTTGCATTCTTTCTGTCAGTTTTTCTATTAATTTGGATGAAATTATTTATGTGACATCTAAATTAGCCTGTGGCTCATTCTCTCGTTACAATAAATGACTCTTTTGGTAAAACAAGAAACTTCAGGGTAAATTTAATACAAACACGTAACCCAGATTTCATCTCTTTCCCCAAATCTTCTTCTTCCCCAAAACCGCCGGCCGCCTCTCTCTCGCTGCTCCGACGCGTTGGAATTGTAGACATTAACAAATGGGTGTTTTTTTTTGTTGTAATTACAGTTTTGAGGGCGGAAAGCGCTTAAGAATTCGAATTACAGATTCAAAGAATGAAAGATGGGAAATTCCGCAATGGCTCATCCAATGCCAGACCTCCCCTCCTCATCTCTCCTCACTGGATCCCGTCCGTCATCCTTCGCCGGCGCCGCTCACATTCTTTCCAGCTCCGATTCTGATCTTATTTTCACCCTGTACAACACCATGCACCTCCTTTTTCTTCGCCATCTCTCACCGTTCCTCCACTGACATCCTCTTCGACTTCACCGATTCCGGCCGTCCATTCGTCTTCAAGGGCCAGTACATCAAGCTCTCTACCTCCGTCCCGAAGAGCGGTTCCTCTCTTTATGGCCTTGGTGATCTCACCAAGAGGTCTTTCAAGCTCCGGTCAAGTGGGTCTGCTCATGGAGTTTTGTTGCTCAATAGCAATGGGATGGATGTGGAACACACCCCGTTCAAATCCTCCCTGCCTGCTCCATCAATGTCTGTAATTACAACGCGTGGGAGCAGGCAGAGGGCAACCACCGCAGGTTCTGGGGGAGAAGATTTGGGAAGGAGATGAAATTTGGGTTAATGAGTATTTTTAGTCCTTAAAATTATTTATTTGTGTCAAATTTAATCTGAAATTTTTAGTTTTTCCAAAATAGTCAGTTATAATTATAAGAGAGGACGCCACGTAACAGTGTGAGTGCCATAGAAGCAACTGTCATCCAAATTAGCAGAAAAACTGATGGAAGGAACTCACATAAAACATAATATATGAGCTAGAAAATTTTAAGATGACACCAACTAAGATATAGGATCACATTAGAATGACCGTCATAATAAGAGGACCATCTCTTTTCATTTTACCTCATATTTTTCATTTTGCATAGGCAGCCTACCTTTTCATTTGAGTGGCACACATACTAAATTAGTTCATTAAACAGCCGACAATAATCTTAAAAAATAAATATTTAAATATAGGTGGATCGAAATCAATGATTAAAGGCATTATTCTTCTTGTTCGAGAAGAGAGAAAATATATAAAAAAAATAAATTACAAAAAGAAGAGCAAAGCCAAAGCCAGAGAGGGAGACCAATTCCCTTCAAACAGACAGACGGTCCGCACTTCTTTTCCTTTCCATCTCCTCGTTATTGGCGGTTCACCATTCCCCTTTTCTTTTTCCTTGCATTGTTTATAGTGTCCCTCCTACCATGTTGCCTACATATTTCTCTTTGCGTCCTCTAGTTCTATTTCTTGTTTTAACACTTCTTCATCTTTTTTTTTCCCTTTAATTTTGGATACTCCAACATTAACACAAGTTACAGGTATACTTTGGTCAAAGGAAATGCCATATGTACAGTTTGTTTTAGGGAAGCAATTGTACATACGTTTTTTTTATAACCACTAGTATTGGGTTGTTATATTAATGGAACGTTGAACAAATCCCACTCATCTAAAATAAGGTTTTTTTTTTCATACATTTAACTGATGTACGTTCGCTCATTAACATAAATCGTTAAAAGACAATAGTAATTCTGAACAATGTATATCAGAATTAGACATACAATTAAAGAGAAATAAATATATCTCAATTTACATAAGATGACCTCAATTCTAAACAAATGCATCTAAAAAATAAATATATAGTAAAAGTGAATCAAATGCATCTTAAATTTAGAAAATATGATTTTAATCATAGATAAATGCGCATGCGCACATGCCCCCCCTCCCACACACATACACGTCAACCGTAAAATAAATGTATATTACAACTAGATAAATGAATCTCAAAACTACACATACAATTAAAGCACAAGAAATGTATATAATTAAGCCAAAACAAAGTATTTCAGATTTAGATAAGATGATCCTAATAATAGATAAATACGTATCTAATCCATAATGATGAATCTCAAAATTAGGCAAATATATCTAAAAAATAGGCCGTGAAGAAACACATAGTGGATTGGAATGTGTTTCATTATTTCTATCAAGGTACAAAACAGTGAAATATACACAGCAGCATGTGTACAACAGCAGCTAAATTAGTTTCACGCTATCCGGAGATAGAGATAAGAGAGGAAGAGATCAGGCTAATTAAGCCACTAGACAAATTACCCCACATGAGACTTATGGTACAAGTAACTGAGAGGGAATTAGTCTCCCTCATATAATACAAACATATAATTAAAGTGAAACAAATATATCTCAAACCTAGAATAAGATTATCTCAAGCCTATCAGAACCACAAAAATAACCTCAAAATCAAAAAAATACATTTCATAATTAGATAAATTATTATGAATAAATTTTAAGTTAACAATGTTAAAGTGGATGGACAAACACCCAATAGATAATAGAGAAACTCCTAAAATAATGTGTGACACTACAACACAAACGTAGGATAGCGACTGAGGAAATAGTTGCTTTCAGTCTTTAGTTGCGATTGATTGGCGACTGAATGTGTCAATTGTAAAAACCTTAGTCGCTAGGTAGCTAATGATTAACTAGTAATTGAATGATTCAGTTATACAATTTTTAAACAGCAACAAAATAGCGACTGAAACCTCAATTGCCGGTATCAATTTGATTTTTTTGTTAAAAAAAAAAAATAATTGTTGAGATGTTTAAACATACACACACACACACACACACATGAAATGTACTAAATGTGGTAATAAATTGTAATGATAAAAAAGTTTAATTAAAATAATTATAAAATCTAAACATAATATTATTAATTAGAAAATAAGGAGGAAGAAGAAGGAGAGGCTAGAGTTGAGGAAGAAGAATGAGAAATGAAGGAGGAAGAATAAGAAGAAGGAGAAATGAGAAATGAGAGGCTAGAGCTGAAGAAATGAGAAGAGGAAGAAGGCAGAAGAAGGAGAAATAAGGAAGGAAAGACTGGAGCTGAGGAAGAAAAATGAGAAATGAGAAAAGAGAGGTCAGAGTTGAGGAAGGAGGAGGAGGAGGAGGAAGAAGAAGGAGAAATGAGGAAGGAGAGGCTGGAGCCGAAGTTTTTAATTTGTCTTAACAACTAAAATAAGAACTGAAACATATTAATGACTGAATAGCAACTGATTCCAAAAAATGATATAAAATAAGTGACTAAAAATTTCAGAAAATTTAAAATTAGCGACTGAAATTTTTAATTACTAATCAGTCACAATAATTACATGGCTCACAAGCTAGCACCTGACTGACGACTAAATTCAATCACTAGTTTCAGTCGCTCCATCGCTTTTCTTTTGTAGTGTGACTAAATTGTCAAAAGTCCCACCCATAATAAATTACCTAAATTTATTTGTTGTCTAATATAATCTTGTTGGCAAGACTATGTAAAAGTAGTTTGGATGAAGAAATTCACTCGCAAATCAATGCTAGTTGTACACCTCAAGAAATAGTTTCTCCAATGCATGATTTTGTTGCTTCTTTTCTCCTTTAACTCCCTTTTGACAAAAGAGGCAACTTAGTACCTATAGTGTTTACTATATATGGATTAGCTACAAAAACTTTTTTACAGTTAAATTGACCGGTAACATTTTCATTTGAGTAGAAATTTGTCATTACAATTAATTTTCTAGATGTGTAATGATGTGGAACATTTTGATGATGTGATGACAAGTGTGACATGTATACATGACAAATTGGTGTACCAAAAAAGGATAAAACACCTAACTTAACCTTTAAACTTGTGTCAAACATTATAAAGTCCATAAGTTCTTGCATCTGGCAATGTAACTACCTTTTACCTCGCACCAAGTTTGCGAGAGATGATAATTTTTGAGTAAGTCGGAACTTGCATGGATGTCGTCTTCCGTTTTATGTGGCCGCAGCTGTAATTTTTTTTATATGGAACATCAATGAAAACATAAGAATATAAATATAAATTTCGATATAAAAGAATTCATCCCAATATGAGATTAAAAAAAATTACCCCAATAAAACGAGCAATCATTTTGGTAGGACGGATCACGGAAAGAAAAATGACGGAAAGATTAGAAGAATAAAAAACAAAAATTGGATAAAAAGGTGAAAATCAACGCAAAGTAAAAAAGAAAATGACGGAAGAGGAAGTAATTAGCTACAAACAAGAGTATCATATGGTCGTAACAAAAAAGGGAATAAGAAAAGTGGGTTATTCCAATTCAAAGAGTTGTTAAAGCAAAATGCTTTGAGGAAATACAAATCATGTATATATGGTCCGACATTCATATAAAGAGAGAGACCAACTTTTAAATTATCCACTTACCTTTATGTATCCTACCATTAGAGAGAGATAGAGAGGGAGGCAAAGTTACCCATCACATGCAAACCACTTTCACACACAACAGAGCAGAAGGGAGAGAAGAATTAAAAGAAAAGATATCCAAAGAAACTAAAAGTAAAAGAAAGAAAGACTCAAAAAAGAGGGGAAAAAAAAACATAAATTTCCTCCCCAACAAGAAAAGCATAAAATCCTCACCTCCCTTAATATCCCACTCTTCACTCTTCCCTCCCTCAACTCACTCCCCATCAAATTCTCTTCTCTTCTCTTCTTCTGGCGTCCCACCTGACAGTTGCCAATACCACCAAAAGCCTAACACACAGCATTTCTTCTGAACACCTATCAAAGTCTTCTCTTGTTTTATTTTTTGTTTTTCAGTGCTACCGCTTAAGCTTGTAAAATTTCTCAGTCATAGCTAGCTAGCATCTAGCATCTATAGTAATATGAGAGCTGGGATATGTACAGTGCAGCAGGCGCTGACGGCGGAGGCTGCCAGCATAGTGAAACAGGCGATGAGCCTCGCTCGCCGCCGGGGTCACGCCCAAGTGACCCCTCTGCATGTGGCCAGCGCTATGCTTGCCACCTCCGCCGGTCTTCTCAGGAAGGCCTGCCTGCAGTCTCACTCTCACCCTCTTCAGTTCCGGGCACTGGAGCTTTGCTTCAACGTAGCCCTCAACCGCCTTCCAGCCTCCACGTCCGGTCCTCTTCTCGGCCCCCACTCCCACCACCACCCCTCCTTCTCCAATGCCCTCGTGGCTGCCTTCAAGCGAGCCCAGGCGCACCAGCGCCGGGGCTCCATTGAGAACCAGCAGCAGCCTATTCTAGCTCTAAAGATAGAACTGGAGCATCTGGTCATCTCCATCTTGGATGATCCTAGTGTGAGTCGGGTCATGAGGGAGGCCGGTTTCTCTAGCACCCAAGTGAAGAGCAAGGTGGAGCAGACTGTTTCCATGGAGGTCTCTTCCCAAAGCACTGTTAATCCTGCAAATAATATTAATTCCCAGGCTAACAGAGAGATTATTAGCAGCAGATCGATCTCCAGTACTGTTGCAGCTGGTTTGTCTCATCAGTTTCTTGGTTTTGGTTCCCTCATTCAACCGCCGGATCATCGAGCTAGCAATGAAGATGTGACAGAAGTGCTCAACATGCTAGTGAACAAGAGCAAGAACACCGTGGTTGTGGGAGAGAGTCTGGCCATGGCAGAGAGTGTGGTCAAAGGATTGAAGGAGAGGCTCGAGAAAGGGCAAGTTCCAGGAGAGTTGAGGTTTGTTCAGTTCATAAGTCTCCCTCTTTTTTCTCTGAGAAATCTCACCAAGGATGAGGTTGAGCAGAAGCTTATGGAGCTCAGGAGCCATGTGAAGGGGTACATGGGCAGAGGGGCAGTTTTGTACTTGGGTGATCTGAAATGGGTTTCTGAATTTTGGTCAGAATATGGTGAACCCATGAGGAGCTATAGTTACCGTGCTGTGGAGCACATTATCATGGAGGTCAAAAGATTGGTGAGTGGGACTAAGGATACAGGAAAGTTATTTCTTTTGGGGATCGCAACATTCCAAACTTACATCAGGTGTAAAACTGGCCATCCTTCATTGGATGCAATTTGGGAACTTCATCCTTTCACAGTTTCTGCTGACAACTTGGCACTTAGTCTCAATCTAGAAAGGTAATAAATAAATAAATAAAAGAAGCTCTCGCTTTGTCTGATAATACATTTTAATATACGCTCCCTTGGTTTTCTCTTCTGCTACAGGAATGATAATGTGCCAGCGGAGCAGTACAAAACTGGCAAAATCTTTGAAAGCGGATCAGTTCAGAAGCACCAATCTTCCTTCATGGAAAGACTGATTAATTTTGACATGGAAGCTCAAAGCACAGCAAGCAGCATGCAGAGGAAAGAGACCAACGCAACCATCATTCGTGCAGGCAGCAGCTCAAGCTTGCCACCTTGGCTCCAGCAATACAAAGAAGAAAGCAAATTTAAGCCCAACAGTGCTGAAAAGGTGTGCTTCTTCCTCCTTAATTTAAAGAGTAGAATATATAATAGGATGTTGTGTATGCATATCTGCAGCTACTTCCATACTGATTTAGTTTATAATTTGCTTTCTTACGTATTTTCTTTAGGAAGTTATGGATGTGAAGCACGTGTACAAGAAATGGAACTCCTTCGGGAGCTCCTCCCTCAATCTTGAGGGAGCTTCCAGAACAGCTCCTGTGTCTCCAGCTTCTTCAACTTCAGCTTCCTCAAGAGAACGTGAGAAAGGCAGCAGCTTCCATCTAAGCTGGCCAATGATTTTTGAGCCTAAGCAGTCCCCAAAAGAACACCAGTTGTGGGTTTCTGAGAGTGGCAATGAAAATGATGTTGAGCTGCAGGTGAAGCCAGACCTCTTGTCGAATCCTAATTCAAGTCCGAACTCAGCTTCTACAAGTGAGGCATTGGATGAGGAAATTGACTACGGCTTCAAGGAGCTAACTGATGAAAACTTCAACATTTTGAGCAATGGGTTAGAGAAGAAGGTGCCATGGCAGAAGGAGATTATTCCTGAGATAGTGAACACAATCCTCAAATGCCGGTCCAGAGCCAGCAGAGAAGTGACGTGGCTGTGCTTTCGAGGGGCTGATTCTGAGGCAATGTACAAGGTGGCAAAAGAGCTAGCTCGGCTCATTTTTGGCTCCCAAACCAGCTTTTCCTCAATAAGCCTCAGCAACTTCTCATCCATGGCAGGAAAGGCTGACCTGGGCGAGCAGGCTAAGAAAAGGGCAAGAGATGAGCTGGGATGCAGCTACCTCCAGAGGTTTGCAGAAGCTTTGAATGAGAATCCCCAGCGTGTTTTCTTCATGGAGGACATTGAGGAGGTGGATCGTTGCTCCAGAAGAGGCATCAAGAAAGCAATGGAAAGTGCAAGTGTGAGACTTGGAGGTGGAGAGAAAGTGAAGCTCAGGGATGCCATCGTCATTTTCAAGTGTGAAAGCGTTGCTTGTGCAACAAGAAAGATGGACAAGGATGAGAATGAAGGGAAGTATGAAAGGGAAGCGAATGGTTCTGGAGCTGGTGTCTCCCTTGATCTCAACATTGCCATTGAAGACTGCTATGGAGAAGATTGTTGGTTGGATTATGCAGATGGACACTTCACTTTCAGAGTTAAAGAACTGTGACATGAGCGAGCTAGTAGTACGCTTGACAGAATTTCTTGTTTTTGGGGGTGGTTAATTAGTTTTTGTTTATTTAGTTTATTTTGATTATGTGTGATAGAATTGTGGGGTTGGTAAAGAAATTAAGAAGGAAAAAACTGCTAACATTGCTTAGGGACACTAGAGGATATTTCAAGTGGGGGGGATAGCAATGAAGATAAATGTATAACTATTATATATTAGGACCTTAATTTTAATTTCTTTTCAAATATGTATATAATGGGGTGATGTACTTCTGGTTTCTTCTTAATTTCAAATGGGCTTCTCTATTTCAAATTCAAAAAGCTGCAAGATGGATTTTTCATCAAATCAAGCACAGCAGATAACATACATATATATATATATAAAATAAGTAGCTCTGCTAGCTTCAATCCTTAAGAGATATATTTATATATTGATTTGGTGTGAAACAAGTGTACCTGGCTTATACACACGCACACACGTAGATACATATATATACAAAAGAGTAATTTGTATATATATGTATAGGTAGGTAGCTTGCAAAGCTCCTGGTATTTTTGACAAGTTGGCAGGACAACATTCACTTTTTTGCTTTTACGGTATCTGCATGAGAGGCTGAGGCAGCTGCATGCTTGGTACCTTATTGCCAAGGTCGGTCTTTTTAGTTTTTATTTTTATTTTTTATCTAAAAGAAAAAAAAAACCAAACTAATTCAAATAAAAGTACTTCATAACCCATCAATCAGAATTCAACTCAGATGATGAGAAATATGCTTTCTGTTAGTTCTCAATAGCTACTATGAGCTTGCATGCATGTGATAATATGCTGTCATATATCCACTAACAGTTTATCCTTTTCTTTTTTTCTCCATCAGCATATTATTATGGAAAACTGCTATCGCAGTAAATAAAATTAATTATCCTACATATTATTGCTGCTTAATTGGCATCTAGAGACAAACCTCCGTCTGCCTATTTTCCAATACATGCTTAAATAATAATAATAATAATAATAATAATAATAATAATAATAATGGTACTTACAATTGCAATAACAATAACATTAAATCAATCATTTTGGGTTGTTATTCGGATTAAAATACTATAATTATGCACAGAGATTTGATTTTTCTTATAAAACATATTCTTTTAGTAGTGTAAGCAAAGCAACATGCATTTTGTAGTTGGCTTGATGGATTGATGAAGGCACGCAGTAGAAGAAGAATGTAGAACGCAAAGGAAAAAAGAAGGCAATAATTAAAACTCCTTCTATCTTAGTCAAAAAATAAGTTGATTGAGCTTGTTCGAAATGAAATTCAAAACAAAGCAAAAGTTCGAGTTCATATATGTGTCTTTTATAATATATTCCTTAAAATTTATAAGAACTACGTACTATAATTTGCTTTATGAACAATGTCTGCCTTTTCTTTTTTTTTTTTTTTTCTCTACATTTTTCTGGGGCCTTTAGAACTAAAAATTTGAAACTTTGAAATTTGAACTAGGGTTTGTAAAGGGTTTTTTTTATAAAATTTTTCTTGCGTTTTAAAAGAAAAATATAGTAATTCGTAGGATTATTTTGCTTTTTAGCAAACGAACGATAGGGTGGAAAGGCGAAAGAATGATTACTGATTCCTGACGTAATTCAAAGAAGCGGTTACTTTACAAGCGAAACCGGCCAGGAAAATTCTTCAACAAGAATTACGAAGAACCCTTCTTTCCATGAATGTATTAATATATAACTTGATAATGTTTAGCTTTTGATTTGGTGTATTTTACAGCCTAACATTGATCCCTTCTAGCTTTAAAGAGAACCTGCGGATGAATATAAACCACACCTGCTGAGAGATAATTATTTATAGAGCGATCGATCGATCGATTGACCATTATTATATATATATATACATACATATATACATACATATATATAATATTGTTGGATCATCCAAATTAATTTATGTATATAAATTAATCATTAATTAACTAATACAAGGAGAGGAACATCGAATCTTTAGACCATAAAGATGGTGTTAGCTTTAGAATCCGAAAAGGAACATAAACTTTACAACTTTAAGTATGTCTTAAAGTGTTGTTAGCTGCAAATGCTTTTGCCTCAGATATTCTCACCCGACGTACACCATATGGGACCTTTTGTCTTTCAAAACCCACCTCCCTCTTTAACTAGCTATATAGAATATATATGGGCCGGTAATTACTATTGATTAATTATTAACTGCTCCATAAATTAATTTATTTAGCTGGCTAACTATATATATAAATGCATGCACCTATACATGCATGTGTGAACGATATTCACAAGCTTGGGGGCCTTAGCTGGTCTTAGTGGCAAAATTTTGAAAAGCATGGGGCTGCCTCTTAAAATTAAGGGCTCAGCTATAGCTATAGTTTTGGGAAATTCATGCTCATGATTAATTTGAATTTGATTGAAGGTATTCATAGCAAGTCTTTCATATGTGGAATGTACTTTTACACTAACTCCACGTCAAATTTAATGACACGTTCACTATTTATAACAATTAATTTATGATGTGCGAGCATATACTCTCAAGAATATGATATAATGCATTGATATTTCATATTGATGGTTGTACGAAATGATCTTAATTATTAGACTGTTTGCTTTAATAATACATACACCAACTAGAGCTTAAATAGCTTGAAGCCTACTATAGCATTGTAATGACTCATCCAGATGAAATGAAATTGGTGAAAAGTAGCTGGCATCTTATTATATATCTCACCATCTTCCTTTCAGACAAAAACGTAGAAACTATAATCATCATGCTCCAGAAATATTGCTACAAATTGGTGTTGTACTATGCTCATCAGGTATATACATGTAATCATTTTACAGTTGAAAAGGATATGATCTAAAACATTTTTATGATGAAACTAGGAACGTAAGAGAAGAAAGAATAAAGTGGAAGAATTTTTTTTGAACATAACTAGTACTACTGTGTATTCTTATAAACATAAAGTAAAAGAAAGGAAAAAAGGAAAGTCATTAGTTGAATAGATTCAAAGGGCCACTCTTTACCTTGGCTATAAGTAAACAAATAATTATAGTGATACATGTATGTAAAACTTTATTTTTTTTGTTGCATAAATGCAAAACCTTATTAACTTAATTGCACTACACACACACACACTAATAAGAACTTGAAAATGCTAGCCACATGTATAATTAGTCCATAAACATGTAATAAATCTAATATAACTTATGACAAAGGAAGACAATCCTTCAAATAATCAACAATTATATATATGTAGATGCAAAAATCATCTTTGTTCCATTGCACTTGTGGGTTGTTGTTATTATATGAGTTTGTCTAATTTGTGCCTATGTTTTGTTCCTCGTTAAGTATACTCGCCCATAAAGAAAGAAATTATTTTAACTCAAAAGGGTATCTCAATTGGTGTGAGGCCTTAGTTGAGATTTGGAGGACAAGGGTTCAAAGTTTCTATGACTTTTCAACGTACAAGATACCCTTGATAGCGACATTCATTAATTAGCAGAGAATGAGAATTAGTTTGGCCATTGGGTTACAGCACCTCATGGTAGTACAAAACAAAAATTTATAAAGAAAAAAATAACAAAGAAGAGCGAGGAATTATTCTATGCTTTATATATAATTGAGCTTGCTTGCCCCTGGCTCGTGATCATTTAAATCTACAGCTACTCTTTCGACAAAAATGACCTCCTGTTTCTGAAGCCATCCAATTATATAATATCGCCTTCCTCGACTCTTCTCATTGTATTAATGATAATCATTTCGAAGAACAAGTGAAAATAGGTCAAAAACAAAGAAAGAAGGATGGAGCCGATCGAGCCTGAGGACGGAAATAAAAGAAATAAAACGATCAGGAGAAGTGATATGAATTAATTCGAGTAGTGCTCCAGATCTGATTCGAGGAAGCATATATATATATATATATATGGAAATTAGCTGCAGTAGAGTTGGTTCTGGTTCTGGCCGGAAGGGTGCATGAAGTAGCCAAGTTATGATGAATATACAAGTTAGTTATTTTTTTGGGGATAACAAATTAACAAGTCAAGTGAATCATGCAATTCATGAAGATAAAGACTACTTTTGTTTTGTCTATTCAAAAAGTTAATAAATAAAGCCTTATCTTGCTTCCTGGCTTTTCTTGGAAAATTCAGTTGGACAATGATTAACTTGATTAATTGATAAATTTATATATCTCTCCCAAACAAAATCACATATATATATATATATATGCACCTACACATACACACACACACAGTAATATACTGTAGCTAGCCTTTCATCATTTCATGTTGGTACTGGTGGTTCTAGCTAGCTAGCTTTAGTGACCTCATTATGATGAAGAAACTAAAAATAAGAAAGGGCCCGGGCCAATTCTCGAGCACTGTTTCCACTTTCCACTACTAGCTAGCAAGATTATTCACAACAGTCCTAGGTTACTGATCAAAGACATCGAATTCGAAACTACTCCACTATACAAGTACTTCTATATAGGCCAGCCTAGCTAGCTAGCTAGTTAGCTACCTCCTGCATGCTACTAATTATCAGGCAGGTTAGTTATAATTAAAACCCTATATATCTAGTGATCAATTGAATTGGATAAAAAAACCTCACAATTCAATAAAAGAATTGAGAACAATTGTCCTTCCTAGCTTACTATATATTTTTCACGTGAATAACTGGTTGAACTAAGCTCGCTAGTAATAAAATTGTTCAAGACTTTATTAGCAAGCTGAAGAATGCATGAGATCAGTATCTTTTTTTTATCAATGTCGATTCTTTTTGTCCTTAATTTCTTAACTCTTTGTTTTTTCCGGTAACTCTTTTTGTCTTTTCCCTTTCTGCTTTAGATTTTTTAGATACCTTTCTTGTTCGTTTTACTTCTCTTTTCTTCTACTTTGGAGACTTATTTGGCTTTCCGGAGATCAGATCAACTTCTGGGCTGGGTGGCTGCAGGCTGGCTGGCAACTGGCAAGAATATATATATTTATATGTAATAACTACACTACTATACATATATACAGTACTCATTGAAATCGACCCATCTATATATATATATATATATAGTTAGATGATACTAATACTACTGTTTTTCTTTCTTTTTAACAATCCACATAAACAGATATTCTTTTGGCCAGACAACTATATATACTACTCACCATATGTTATTACCGTATAATTAAGGTTATCCAGAAGCTAGATTTTATCCAACATGCTAAAACTCTCTCATTTCTTCCTTTAAGGTTGGTTGACACAGACACACATCTAAAGTCTTAATATATATAATTGCAAACATTGTCATCCTAGCTAGCATTAATTAACAAATAAACTAATTTTTCTTCAACTGCTATATATATATGTTCTTCTCTCTCTTTCAACTGCTTGTGTTCCCAAATGAGAATGATGTTTTTTTGTACATATGAGCAAGCCAAATGAAGAGCCAAGCTCTGAATCTCCGATTTTATAATTACTCTTTCTTCCCTAATTAATATATACATGGTCACATTTTTCATTCTTGGCATCCTAAAATATGTAGCAACATTTCATAAAAAAATATTTTATTTTATTTTATTTTATTTTATTTTATTTTATTTTTGCGTAACAAAAAACTTATAGAATAGCATATATAGACCAATGTGATGTAAATAAAGTACTTTATATAAATTTGAAATTAAATTAATATGCCCAGATGCAACAAAAGAGAGAGAGAGAGGGGGGGGGGGCATAAACTAGGTGATTTTTTATAATGCAATTTATTGGTTAAACCAGAGAATAGTCAAAACAGATACAAGTACCAGAAGCAAACTAGCCAGGAGCTAGACTGCACACATAAGTTACAATAGTTCAACTTTTCTAACAAGAAACCTGCAAAATCTTAAACTCAATTCTTAACTGCTAATAAACTAGGATAACAGCAAAACTACCAATGAAAATGGGATGGAAGTAGTATAAATTTTAGCAACTGAGGTAATTAAGTCTAATGTAAATCGACATGTTTATAAATCTGTACATGTGGACATATATTTCCTATATAAAGTTCAAAGTATTCAATAGTCTGTCCTTTTTTGCAATCTTATAAATAAATCTAGCTGTAAACTTTTATCAATAAATGAATAAATAGTTAACTAATTAATAATGATACTTTTGATCTAAATGGCCTGATTATGATGGCTAATAGCTAGAAGTAAACAAGCACACAAAAAGAAAAAAAAAAACAAAGAGCGAGGAATTGAAAAGGAAAAAAGCAAAAGAGGAAATGGGGCACTAGCCGCTTTGAACACACATAGATGATCTTTGAACATGATCTACAAATCATTTCAAATCACAAAGAGAAAAGAAAAGGAGACAGGAAATAAAGAGAGAGCTAGGCGAGGGAAGAAGGTAAAGCATAAGCGCACTAATTGTATTCTTTTTAGGGGTCATCGATGCCCAAAAAGTGATCAAAATATGTACAAAGCTTTTCAAAGGCAATTCACCTTTTTGCTTTCATTGCTAGCTACCTCTGAACCTCTCCCTCACCCAAGACAAGCTTCCATACCAGGCCATTCAAAACCAAAACGCCTGGAAAATCAATAAGTTCCAAAAAAGTGTGTATATATATTATATATTATATATACACATATATATATATGAAAGATAAAAGAAAAACAAAAGAAAAGAAGAAATTGTGGCATGGAGACAAAGTTTCCACACATTTGAGCTTTTGCAGTCTTTACAAAAAGGAAGAAAGCAATATAATGGCAACTGCTGTAATAATTCTTTCTTGTTTTTTCTCTTAAATTTTGTTCTCAAAAGCTGTTCTTTCTAGTTTGGTTTTATCTTTGCTGCATGAAAGTAAGGGAATTCTCGGATCGCAAGCCCCAATAATCAGTGAATAATTGGACCAATCGACCCTTCTCTCTCTAGCTTTACCACCTTTCTCTCTCATCATGGAACTGAACCAACAAGACTCCATATATATATATATATGCCTTGGATCCTTCAAAAACTTTTTTTCCTTTTTTTTTTTCTTCTTTTTAACAAAAGAAAAGAAAAAAAAAATCGAACTACGATCATCTATATGTATCAGACAGACCAGTCAAAAAGAGACGTTGGCATGAAAGTTAACAGGAAAGCAAGAACGTCAGGAGCATATCATATATAACTTATTTATATATATATATATATACACACACATACATATATATATATCTGTGTGTGTAGGAGATCAAGAGAAGATAGATCTTGTGTGTGATATGATGTTGCTTTCAATGATTGTTGGGCTTCTTTTTATTGTCTTTAAGCATTTTTTAGGAGTAAGTAACTTTTTGGTTTAAGTGCTCACACCACTTTAATTAAAGAGTAAATTACAAAAGCCCCACTGTGGTTTGATCTAACTTACAGTTTATTCTTTTTATTTTAAAAAACTTACAGTTTGCCCCCTACGTCATTTTTAGTATCCAACAACAACTTCTGAAATCCTAAATTAAACTATATGATAATTATGCTTCAGTAATTTTAATATTTTTGATATTTTTTTCATAGCTAACTAACATTTAAAAAATACTAATATGTATTTACAGGAAGAAAAATACATTTACAGAAAGAAAAAGTTGATAATTTAACATATCTATTAATTATAAAAAAAATATTGAAGAGACTGATATTATTGAAAAATAACTATCGTATAGTTTAAATTACAGTTTCAAAAATTATTATTGGACACTATAAAAAAATCAGGGGGTAAAATGTAGGTTTTTCAAAATAATAAGGGTAAACTATAAGTTAGGGTAAACCTCATGGGGTAAGTGTAACTTTCCCTTAATTAAAAGTAGCACTGGACCTTGACTGCGTCACCTTCTTGTTCATTCAATTAGACCAGATCCTTTTTTCTCTTCCTTTTGGCTTTTTTTACGGGCTGGGGAATACAAATGTGTAGCTAGATTGAATATATACTTTCATTTCACAAGTCTCAGATTTAAAATAAATACAAATATTATCAGGGGCAATGATTGTGTGCACGTTTATGTGGCATCTTTTTTTTTTTGTTCGGATATTAATTTAGGGCCTAAATCTAACCTAAGTGGATGGAAATTTGAATATTATAATTGGTTCTAAAAGCTTTCAGCAAAGGAAGTCCTCAAATTTTTTAGAGATACAGAACTTGGCCCTGGAACCATTAGCTAGCAATCAATGTTTGGATTACTCCTCCTACAGAGTACACATATAACTTAATATAGGCTGGAGGATCATCACACGGGCTTCAGTTTTGCTCAGTTAACGTAGGATTGCTCTCTCTGTAGCCAAAAACTTGCCAAGGAAAATACCTTAATTAACAAAAGGTATATATATGGTCTACTTCTTATAATTTCGTGTGAAGCTGAAGCTGAAGCTGAGTTCGAATCTGTTCCTCGTCTTCTTCTATACTAGCTATCATTGGGGCAGACTTTATGGGAGATTGCTTTTCCTGTGATGTCAGTTTCTTTCGTCGTTAGCAGGAGTTTTAGAGGTGAAGTTTAGGTCTGGTCAAATTGTGTTTTCTTGGACAGACACAGGAATTTATTCTTTACTTCATGTGTTTCTATCTTTTGGATAGCTTAGACAGATCAGCAAGAAGAGGGCCCTCAGGGGTGTGTATATATATATATATATATATATATATAGAATTCTTTGGGTAGTATGAACATATGCTATATTAAGCAAAACTAAACTGATTGAAACTTCTGCTTTTCTAAATAACCTTAATTTCTTTTTCTTTTCATTGATTCTTTAATAATTTCTGTGTCCACTAAAGAAAAACAAGTGTATCAAAGTAACAAGTCTAGACAAGTTCTCGTTCTTATCTGCCGAACAGAATCAAACATACATACTACTGACACACCCGGAAAATAGAAAATTTGGGCCTATTAGCACCAACAGACACACGTGCATAATCCAGACCCGGTAGATTATTTTACAGGTATCATAAGCTATACATATCTTACTTACTTTGTTGGATCCCTCCCAAAGCCCATGAGCACATGAGTTGCCAGCATTGAGCCCCTCCTAGCTGCTTCCAAAACTCGTCCAACAAGTGGAAACTGGACTGTTTCTCTATTGCGCAGAGGCTTCTTGTCCCACCTATGCAAGTTAGTTGCATCTTCAATTAATACAAACGAACTGAATTTTAATACATTCATGGAGAAAATAGAAGTAAGTGCATTAACTGAAGTAGCAACGTATGTTCTACTTGTCCTGAGGAATTAATCCTCCTTCTCCTTGAGCAACAGGCACATTTAAAATGGCATTAAAGTAACAGAGAACATGCATGGTTGATCTCAGAAGTACAAGCATTTTCAAATATAGCCATCAGAGAATGCTACCGAAAAAGAAATAATGAATTTGGGCTACACTAATAGCACTGCAACAGCGCCACAAAACAGCAAAGGCCTCACCTGTTTCACTTGGAGAAGGGAATCAGTTCAATGTGTTATGGTTTTCTATATTCAGGTGCTATTACATCCTATCAATGTAACACCACAACACAACAAATCATCATTTGGACCCATATTAATTTGAAAGAATTGCAACACTACAAAGAAGTTCCTTCACATGATGAAACCAGATTCATTTCTTCAAAACAATGACATACTGACCCATTTTGTGATAACATGGTGAATGTTCATTGACACCTAGAAGAATGAGGGGTGTACACTTCACCCCGAAGTGGACCCAGACACTAGAATATGAAGCTTGATTCTGCAGAGCACATATCAAATTTAAAGGACACGTAGTGCATACAAGTCTTCGTGCTAGAATAAGAAACCAATTCATTTCTTACAAATGATGGCATATTAAGTCATGTCACTACAACATGGTGAATGTTCTTTGACACGTAGAAGAATGAAAGGCATAAACTGCACCATGAAGCGGAATTAATAGGTCAAATATCTAATTCAAAAGGAGATGTAGTCAATACCAGTCTTCATGACGAACAACTTTTCCATTCTCGACATACAACCTGATAAGTGATATCATGTCTATGTTTCTTCCCATGAACTTATATTGTTGCTTGTTGTCAATTAATATCTGAACTCAACATGCAGATAGTAGAGAATAAGATCTCTAGAATAGTACACTTCAACCCAAAATTAAAATGAAGATGGAACAGGTTTCACAAAAAAAAACAAAGCTCGAACCTCTTGTTTCCCAGCTGATAGATTGTTTTGTTTGACAGTATACTCAACTATCCTTGATTCCATGAAAACCTAAAGATCAAACTAAGCAGATTTAAGATTCAAAGCAGAGGAAAGTTAAACAGGACTGCTTTGTGTTGGTTGGGAAAACAAAAGAAAAAAAAGGGGGAAGACAATTTCTTACTTATCAAGCAAACCAACAGTCAATGATGTCTAGTACACTATCCTTCTAGGGTGTTTTGTGTTATCCTACTTCCACTTACACTTGAACATAGATAAGTTGAGCAAATTATATATTGTTTTTCTATGCTTTTGCAGTTGACTGTATAAATTCTATTAGGAGCTAAAATTCAGGTTGAAAAACAGTTATGTTGTTTGAAGACAGAAAAGAGTTACAAAGTAAATGTTTGAACTGCTTTGTTTACTAATGACCTACATCCCAACAATACATGCTGATGGTAAAACAGAATTACACTGTACTTCAAATGTAATATGATTAACATCTTGACAGTGACAAGTAGCGTAGCTGGTAAACTTTTTCCTGCTGGAACCAAGGTCCAAAGGTTGAATCCAGCCTTCACAACGGAGCAGAGAGTAAAGAGAAAGGAAAACACTATCTCCATTTGTAGGTCAACTAGGCCAACTGGGTCTCCATTTACATATATGATTAAAATCCACATTTGGCTCTACTAAAGACGATTCAACCATTTGATGCATATTGATGAGAAGTGATAAAAGAGCTAGAGAAAAAACCTTTGAAAGAGAGTAGAATGCTGATTTGATCTGCGACACCCTGTCCAGGTAATCATGCAATTTATGAAAGACAAGATATGATAAAGAGACAAATCAGATGATTATATATGGTTGTAATGGCTTAGAAACTCATAATCCTAAGAAATGCAACAGACATTTTCCACAAGTAAAAATCAGTAAACCACGATATACTCCACACTAACACATAGTTTATGACTGCCCAAAAGTTTTTCTGATTAATGAACAGACGGAGAAACAAGAAGATGAAAACTTGTATCAAGTGTAACTAGACAAATTTGCAATTGCAAGTTATGTTGATGATTGCATGCCAAGTATGCTGGCCAAAGAGATTCCCAAGAAGAAAAATGAAGAGACAAAATCCAATGTTCCTGGAAAATAAAACTCATTGTCCATCAAGCTTTTTTCCCCCTATTTCTCTACTATTTCCCATTCCCTCTTTCCAACAACAAAATACCACATACTTCACCACATCATGTTCCACAAAGAATTTCTACAAAATCCCTTTGAAAACAGAAATGAAAAATTTCCCTTCTCAAAATGTAAGGAAGAAAGTATGAGAAACAAGTGGTCGCTTATTTAACCTAAT
Organism: Aquilaria sinensis; assembly: GCA_005392925.1. Lineage (NCBI taxonomy): Eukaryota > Viridiplantae > Streptophyta > Magnoliopsida > Malvales > Thymelaeaceae > Aquilaria > Aquilaria sinensis. Next base: position 484,854 of record SMDT01001185.1, read on the forward strand.
GTCACCAAATTGTTTTTTTGTTGGTTTGAAAATAATTCCATGAGGTGCGACAACCATATTGAAAAGGCAACGACATGTATACCTTCACGGCTCACGTTTTTGAGTTTAGAGTTCACAACTTTTATGACTCATATTTTTTGCCAGAAGAATCGCTACCTATTACCTCATCTAAGAAGAGAGATTAGCCTCTCTTCAATGTTTTTTTTCCAAAAAAAAACCTTAAGGGCAGCAGAAGAGCAAAATAAAAACTCATGATCCAGTGAGTTCATACAATTCCATGCTAGGTGTATAATTTAAGAAATTTTCAGGTGAGACTATATCATGAGGGGACATCTACAGGTTGATTCACTTCTGTCAAATAATTTCAAACATAGCATACCCCTGAGCGCACATGAGTGGATCCTCAAAAGAAGCATCTGGAGCATAGATTTCAAAGTCACGTGCTGAGGCACAAGCTCCATAACTGAAACAACCAAAAAGAACCCACAATAAGCACCACAACAGCACCAAAAAAAGAATTATGAAAAAAAGAAATAATTCATCTTGAACTGGAAAAAAATATCTCCTAAGAGAACTGCAAAAGAAAAAATGAAGTAAAGAAACCAGAAACAGATTGTCAATTTATGGAGCGAAAGCATTAGAAACAATTCAATACGAGAGTTAATAGCTTAGCTGTAATTACTTTTAAAACCAAAATCAGTGTTTCAAGTGTAAGCGTGAAGCTTAGCCCAGGCATATAAAATTTCTTTTCAATGGGTTTTGAATGGTTGAACTAAGTAACCTGACATCAATGAGAAAATGCATCATTTGAACCAACATCAACGAATCCCACTATTCATGAATTTGGCTAAATAATTATATTTGAAGGAAATACAAAGATCGACCAGTTTGAGCAAGAACAGCAGAAGAAACTAGACTTCTGATTGACAACACCTATATAAACTTCCAGCACCAAGTAGATTTCACTCTTTCAAATCATTTTTGTTCTACCTTGCTAGGAGAATTTAACAGGCCATGAGTGGTAGTAACAACAATATCGGGCGGTGTTACTCAATCAGAAATTTCGTCAAACAGTTGCCAATCTACCTTAAAAAATTGAAAACAGTGCATAGTTTTTTTATTCATGAAGTAAAGTATCAAGTATAAATGGGAAAAAGGGACTCACAGGTTGAGAATGTGAGGAATTATACGACGCTTCACTTCATCAGAAGCTTCTTTGCCCTGAGATTCTCTCCTCTGACTCATTTCTTCTTCACATCGGAGAAACCCGCAACAAGTCAAAAACCCCAAATTGTTAGAGGCGACAAAAGCACCAAAATGAACAGAAAAAAACAACAGGAAAAGGAAACCAATTAAGAAAGTATTTGCCTTTCTCCACGATCGGATCTGGTGTCGTGTGGTTGGCTAGAGACTGAACGTAACAATGAAGAAACAGGTTGAGGAGTGAAGCAGCAGGAGAGCTAGAGGAAGGAGAAGCAAGAGCAATTGGCCTCCTGGAATGGTGAGTGGTGTGCCACGTCGAAGAAGTTCCAGCCATGAAGCCGCCAGGCTTTGATGTGGATTTCGAACTGGAATTGCATGGATCGCCCGTTGAATGTTCCACTCCGTTGACTGCTCCAACTCTACAAATTCTAGGCAATTTTCTTCGCGAAGTACAGTACGTACTTGTATTTTGGGTAGGGTAAATTACAATTTATCCCCTGAGGTTTATGTGAAATTACATTTTACCCGTCATATTTCATAAATTTACACTTTGCCCCCTGTCTTTTTAAAATAGTCCGAAAATAACTTCTGAAACCTTAATTTAAACTATACAGTAGTCATCGTCAAATAATTTCAATCTTTATGATATTTTTTTATAATTAATTGATATTTAAAAAATACTTTTTTAAAAACATAAAAAAATATAGCAAGAAAAATTGATAATTTAAAATGTCCATTTACTGTAAAAAAATATCATATAGATTGAAATTACTGGAAGAGGACTATCTTAATAACTAAATTAAGAATTCAAAAGTTCCTGTTGGACTGTATTAAACAGGCATGGGGTAAAGTGTAATTTCACCTAAACCTCAGGGAGCAAATTATAATTTTCTCATTTTGGGTATTTACTAGGCAGATTCCCTGCCTTTTACGGCAGTAACTTGTTGTTCGGGGCACTTAATCATAAATAAGTAAAATTTATAGTATAAGAAAATAAATAATGATATTTTAGGAATTCAAGTGCTACAAAATAGAGCATCAATTGTCCAAAAAATAAGTGTGAAGATAAAAAAGGCAACGTGAAAATTTGTAAAGTTAAGACTGCTCAGTTTGTGGCAGCATTTAATACAATCTAATAATCATTAAATAATAAAGTTTGAAGATGAAAAGATGAAAGTTTAGAGGATTTAATCATTAATAAAATAAAATTTTTCATGAAAATAAAAAAAAACTGAGATTTGAAGTTGACCTAAAATTAGATCTAATATTTATACAATAAAGTTTTAGGAAGGTGAGAGGGAATTCCAAACCGAAGTCAAATAAAAAAATTTTAGGGACTAAAATGGAAAAAGAGAAATCTGCAGGAACTGAAAGAGTGGTTACACCATTATTTAGGAAAAGGCCAAAAAAAAAAAAACAAAAGAGGTATATTTCCAACTCATATTTAGTGTGTGTATATAATTATGAAGGTGCATTATATCGACCATCTCTACACCAACAATTAATTATACTTCTCTAAAAGCATTTAGATGTGGTCCTTGCGTGTCAAACCTTTGTCTCTATTGTATTGTTTTTTTTTTTTATAGTATGTATTGTTTTGTTTAGTTACTTTAGTTTGTTTCTTCTAGCAAAAAAGATTTACTAAGCAATAGAACCATATGAACCCATAAAATCGAGTTGGGGCGGCCTAGGTGGCACAACACCATTGCATACAACAGTTACACCAAAACTTCCAATTGTATATAAGTATATATAATATAATAAATACAATGTATATAAACAGTATTTTTGAACTCTTCTTTAGCATATATGAGGTATGTTGGCCCGTACAATGTAGCGGATATTTTTTACAATAAATTTAGTATGAAAAATTTAAATAATAAATAATTTAAAATATGACAAAAATTAATTAAAGCCGAACTAACCTGAAAAATAATTGAAACTAAGTAAATAAAAATATAATATTATATGTATTTTGAAATAATGTATAATTTTGTCATTAAAAACAATTCTCTAGAAATTTCCCTCTTTTATCAACTTAAACTCTAATTTTTAATATTAATGAGAAATTTATTTAGAAAAATTTACTTTCAATTGTAGCAATTATGGACCAAATTATTTTATTAAACTGTAAAGAATAATTCATACTGGAAAATGCAATCATGAATAACAAAATAATATGATTGAAATGAAAAATTGTGCTTAATTTATGTTAATAAATTTATAATTTAACCATTAATTTAATAAAGATAAAATTTTTATTAAAAATAATTAAAAATGAATCAATTAGAACCATAGCTAGAAATAGGTAAATTATAATGATTGCATTTTTATTTTAAAAAAATTAAAGAAAAGCAACAAAAAAAATTAAACCAAGATAAAAAAAAATGAAAAAATATTATGTATTAAAGGCTCAACAATTGATTTAATGAATGTAAAAAATGGCTTAACACAAAAATAAATAAATTATGATAAAAACAATATATAGTACAAAAAAATAATAAAATATTTGGAGACCAAGAGAATAAATAGAAAGAATCTAGCTAAATATTTATTAAATTTGAGGATCAAAATAAAACATGGATGGAAAATATGGACTAACATGGAAAAGAGTAGAACTTAGGGATTAAATTGACACTTAACCAGACAACCTGAAACTAAAGAAATTGTAAAATGTGCCCTAAAAAATGTGAGCACTTTGTGAAAAGGGATTTAAATTTAAGAAATGGTCAATTGTGTTTGAAAAAAGAGGAAAAAAAAAAGAGGCAAACACAAAAAAAAAAAAATTCTTCAATGATGAACAGTGAAAATGATTTTTAGAAGTAAAAAAGATATATGGAACCAACACGTTACGTGGGTAAATTCTATGACAACATTAGCTTTAATATAATCAATATAAGTCATTGATAGAACAATATAAAAGGATAAGACTTATATTGACATTAAGTAAAATTTGAGTATAAATAATTATAAATACACAAAGTGGTCAACTGAAAATGTGTTTATTTAGTATCGAAAGAGCATTAAAGATAACAAACGAAAAATGATTAAAGCAATTTTATTAATCAATTTAATAAAACCGTTAAGAGAAAGAAAGTTTCTGGCATTCATAGTGTAGGGTAACATTGCATAATATACATACATAGATTTTTCTGATTTTTACTTACTGATGAATTAGTGATAAAATAAAACCTTTTAAAAATTATGCACTCATGCATGATACAAATTGTTCATTTATTTCAACTATTCAAAATTATAAATCAAATCTATATAAAACGCTTATACATTATGAAAAGTGTTTATTTGTTTCAACTAATTAAAAATTTAAATCAAACCTATATAATTAAAACTCTGAGTCAAATCATGCAAAAGAAAAAAAAATTGATATTTAATATGGTTAATAAAAACATGTCCTTCACTTTCATTTAAGGTTTTATCATCTTAAATTTAAATATGTCATCACAATTTTTATTTTCCCAAAATTTCTTATTAGCAAAAACCTTTAACTTTTAGTATATACAAAAATTCTTATTAACAAAAAGGAAAAAAAAGTTTATGACAGATCATGAAAGTTGGGGACCATTATGGCGTCAATATTATATCCAGGGACTAGAGAAGAGATTTGACCATTCTGCAGGAGAGATAAAAAAAAATAAAACGATTGGCGGACGCGTCAAAAAAGGACAAAATAATCTTGGGTCCCTAAAATTTTTAATTTGTCTAATAATATTCCCCATCCTTTATGATGTGACAATCATATCACCATAAGCAAATTGTCTACCCTCTGGTTGGCGATAGCAAGAGAAACTGGGGAAGCATTATGGCAAATATGAAATATTCAAGTACCAAAATAATATTTTAACCATAAATTTGAAGAAGCAAGACAAAAAAAAAGCCACGTAAGTTTTACTGTTGATAAACAGTAAAACGCCTCTCTCTTGTAGAATATACTATAATATATATAATAGTTACCCTAAACTTTTCTTAAATATTAGATTTCATGAGGTTTCATAGTATACAATATACGGTATACTCACTTTATAACGTACACTTATACTTTTGTAATATTTATAAAAGTGTCACCACACCTAGAGTAGTACATTTTATGAAATAAATAATACATTTTGTAAAACTATTACAACATTCTGAATAACACATCTTATGAAATGAATAATACTTTATAGAATAGTACATTTGTCTAAAGGGAATAGTATTTCTTATTGAATCAAATAATATTATTTACAAACAGTATTTCTTACAAAATGAATAACATTTTACGAAATAACACATTTGTAAGAATGAAATAACTTTTTTTTACTGAAGGGAATAACATTATTTACGAAACAACATTTTTTACATAGAAAACATTATATTACAAAACAACACATTTATAAGAGTGGAACAACATTTATTACTTAGTAAAATAAAATTATTTATAAATAGCACATCTTTCAAAATAAATAACAGTGCATTTATATGAACAGAATAAAACTTTTTACTAAATGGAACAATACTTCTTATTAAACAGAACAATATTATTTATAAACAATACATTTTATAAAGGAAACACCATATTACAGAACATCTAATTTGTATGTTATGGTATTACATGATATTACATGTGTACACAAACCCACCCACCCACCCAAGGTCATCAGCGACCACGAGCTCCACGGCCACCCTAGCATTGTCAGGCTGCTCGTATTCACTGCTCATGGCCTATTGATGTTTGCTTTATTTGATTCTCTCGTTGTGGGAAGCAACCGGAAAAAAAGTAGATCATAGATCGAAAAATAATTCATTTGTTACAACTAATAATTTTGTAAAAAAATATATAAATAAAACATGCGCCATGATCTTACAATAACGGCAGATTATAAAACCTATGTATGTAATTTGTGTTATTTTTTGTATAGTGAGAGTTTAAAAAATGATTAAAAAATAATTTTTTTTTTTATGATTTTATACGGTGAAATATTGAGTGAAAATCAAAAAAAATTATTTATTGGATTTTATGTAATGAGAGTTTAAATGTGGTAAAAAGGTAAATTAATTGTTTAAAATTTTTCAAACGAGGAAAGACTGAAATTTCAAATTACTATAAATAGCTTTCGTATAATTTGAATTTGGACTTCAAAAGTTTTTTTCTTTTTTGGGTAGTATAAAAAAAACAGGAGGAAAGTCTACAGTTTGAAGTCACAGGAGGTAACTTTAATATCTACCAAAATTTAGGGAACAAATGTAAATAATCCTAAAATTTATATAGGGTGCATAATATACCTTTTTCTTACGGTTATGATACAAGTCATTTTAACTTACATTAACTTAATTTAAAATGACTTATTTTTATTTTTATAACTTTCTAATCTACAACTAATTTTATTTGAAAGATAATATTATGTAAGTATAATAATCCATTGAAAATATAATTTTATAATATTATTAAATTTTTATAATTTTTTAATTCCTAAAGAAAGAAAATTTTAAAATAATAATAATAATATCATAAAAATATACTTTCAAATGAATTATTACACTTATATAATATTAGTTTTCTAATGAAATTGGCTTTCAAAAAAAAATATCTAAAAATAAAAATAAGTTATTTTAAATTATTTTACCAATTAGTATGTCTTTGTTGCTCAAATTGACCTAGTTAGGCCTGCATTAATGCGGTTGAATTAATGTAACCTACTGGTCTAGGTCAGTTGGATGTATGAAGAGCGTGTTACCCGGTTTTAAAAAGTCAAAATTACCCCTAAAACAAGTAATTAATGTGTTGGGTTGGAAAATAACTACTTAGGTATGGTCCCCTCCTTATACTCTGTGTGAATCTTTATGCTAGTGTATAATCAAGTTTATGAGAAAGTTTTCTAATGTTTATGCATTTGCTTTTGGTATGTAAGGAGTTTGTTTGTTTGTTTACATTGTTCATTACGTGTTAGTTTATGTTATTCATGAATCATGAAGAAATTCGCCTATTGGTGCACAAGCACGTTTCATAAATAAATAAAGTTCACAAACGAAGAAACTAGCGTTCATTTAGCATGTCACTAAAGTGCTAAACGAATAAGTACGAAGAATTTGCTTGCTTTCCGTCCCGTTTGTTGATGGCCAAAATTGCCAATGGAAAAAAAATAGGAACAAGGAAAAGACATTCAAATATAAAACACTGTCACTCAGGTGTCAAAAGGACATAAGATCTCCTCTTTCTTTCTAATTTTTTCATAATACCGTAACATTGGATTTGGTTGCTTTTTGGTGCCAAACAAGTTAACATTTCTCTACCCCTATATTATGATTCTAAACTCTTTAAATCTTATATCTTGTACGACTTATTTTATGTAAAAAAAAAGCTAGTACATGTACAAAATGAAAAAAAAACATAAATCAAACAATAACATTAGATTACTATAGACCCAAAAGAAAAGAGTATCTTTTGACTTACTGACAATGAGGCAAAGGTTTGAACCTTGGCCCATCCTCGCATAATTTTCTCTGTTTTTCTTTTTATTTTTTTTTTCCTCGTGCGGAGAGGGAGAGACAGAGAGATGACATACAATTTTCCCTAGTAAATATATAATTTCCCCCCTTTCTTTTTATTTTAATGCTGAATCTTAGGAAAAGCCCTTGCAGATGAAGACTAATGGTCTCTTGACAAATTAACATTATACTCATTATTCCTTGTGACTGGCCAAGAGTTAAATCCTGACTTATGCAAGATATAGAAGCCGTTTCTCCTCTTTGCAACCAAAAGGTAGACATAGATTTGTTGAGGTGAGACTAAGGATAAAATTATTAACAAAATTTCTCTTGTAACCTTTTCTTTCATTGTAATCCTGAATAACGAAAAAAAAATAAAAGAAAAAAGAAACATCATGTATACATTGTTTGAACTACGGACCCATAGATTTATGTAAAAAAATAAAAAAAAAAAAGCGAAACAAGCAAGCACAGCATTGAAATAAATAAGACGATCACTAAATGGCACATTAGATGTTGTTGTAAAATATAGAAACTTATTAGTGTATCGCATATCACAAATATGTACTCATTCCCCATCCAACTCTTAACATTCTGCAGAAATGTTTGTGTGCAACTTTCGGCTATTCTCTTTTGACGTTCCCCTTCCTTTACTGGGTTCACAACCTATCAAGTAGTAAAGCACAAACAAGGAGTAGAGCAAGTCACAGCTATACGCCGGAACCTCTGAACCGGTCCGTCAATTCTTTCAAGTTAACGTAATGCTGATTCCACGTAAACTACACAAATAACCTGCCAGCCTTCATTTCTAGTGTCGCAGAATAATTATGACAATCTCCTCGGCTGCTCATTCATACTTCTCCCCTCAAAGAATTCGCCCAACATTCGCTCAAGATCCTCTGCCGTGTATTTTATATATTTCTGAGGTGTCTTCCCACTCTCTACCAGAGGCCTGCAAGCCACCAAACACCCACTTGTTAAGGAGCTTTAATTAGTCACATTTTCTTCACCTCCCTCAAACTCTATCAGCCATTACTTCATTTCACTGCTTATCAGAAACTCTTTTGGTGAGTTTTAAGCAACTAGTATGACTAATTCAGTAGGTTCACCATCTTCTCAGTACAGCCTAGAGTCTGGGATGGACATCTGTAACTGCTCATTACCACAGATGATAATATGGGTTCTAGCCTCAAGAAATATATAAAATTAACTCTCTGTGATCCCAACGGCAATAAAAGGTCACTTCATTTTCATAAAGACATCTGAGTGCAATAGATTGAAAGCTAAGGCAACAAGAGGTACCCAAATCGTTTTACGAATGATCTGTAGGCTGGCAACAGAACTTCAGCAACAGCAAGCCTGAGGGACTCTCTTAACTCTGTGTCAGGAACAGTCCACTGTGATTGTCTTTGATGAAGCTCCTCAAATTGCATATTAAATGTCTTAAACCTAAAGTATCATAATGCACATAAGACAAATTTTTTTTTTCACTAGAAAAACAATATCAAATTAACGGAATCTTATTGGATAACTCATTTTAACCTGTCCTTAACCAGTGCTCTGGAAACCCCGCTACTATTTCCCCCATCAGCACTGACTGTGCTACCACCACCAGAAGAAGTCAGCCCTTGTACCGAGAGACACTGCAGGATCTACAGAAAAAAAAAAAAAAAAGAGAGAGATAAAAAATGTCAGGTACTTCGAACACAAACTTATGGTATTAGCACGAGAACAGGAACCAGGGAACATGCATCTTTGATCCACAAGGAGATGTAAAATAAATTCACGAACTTGATAATTGCAGTCAGAGAAGATAGATTGTATTCAGAGATTACTGTTAAAGGACAGAGAGTGAGCTGGGATCCTTCTTTGCCTTTGATTCAACAGCTGTATATTTTTGTGTGGCCAAGAGCATATCATGCAGCTCTATGACACTATAGTGGTGCTACCACCCACAGAAGAGGCGGGGAAAATAAGTCAGAATAGTTTGAACACATATCAGCAGACTACCCTGGGTCCTTGGAGCACCAAAACATATTAGGTTGTGGCAGTCTTTCTTTCATGGCCTGTTTTCTGTATGTTAATCTATTGCCTATTGTTTCTTTTGCAGGGCCTGGGATTTTGTCCATTACATATCAAAGGCACCAGCTCCTAAAGATGTAGATGTGTTGGACCAATTCTCCAATAAAATTTGGAGATGAGGTCTTTTCCTTTAGAGAGAGATAGAGAGGAGGAGGAGCAGAAGAACAAGAAGAACAAATAAGTATTCATGCTTTATACACTAGTAAACATTATGCAAAAGTAAAATTCTAATCCTGATTGTTTCTAAAATGATATTTTACCATATAAAGAACAATACTTTTGATAATACTACTACCTCTGTCCAAAATGTTGTCACTTTTGACTTTTTTGTAAACATTAATGATGTGCCATATAAGCAAATTAGACATATTTATCCAATGTTACCCTTTACCAACTAGTATAATTATAAAAATTAAAGGCATGAACATTCATAACCTTAACATAATAAAAAGGGTATATTTGGAAAAATATGCATAATTAGAGAAAAGTGACAAACATTTTGGGATGGAGTATAATTTTTCATTTATATGCTCTTTACTTGTGTTGGGATTTTAGCTATAAGAAGAAAAAGCATGTGCGAGGCACATGCCATCACAACTAATTAAATATTGTGCCAAAAAGAAGTATTTAAGGAAGGCACTGATTATGTTGCATCATCCTATCTTATTGTAAGGAAAGGTGTTATTGGCCAAAAAACCCCACATGGCTTACTCAAGTAGCTTTATGGGGACCTATAAATTTTTGGGCACCCTTTCCAATGATCAGGGATGATTCTACTCAAGGTCGGGTGAACCAATACCCAAGCAGTTCAATCTGGATTTCTACTTACGACAGGTGTGGGACCATTATGACCAAACAGATGGAACAGAACTTCAGATGAATTTCTGCAGTGGGTATGGGACCCCACTTTGTAAACGTTTAAGCTTGGACAGCAATATCAAATTCTCAATGTGGCCCAGAGCTAATATGAGCTAACACAAAACCAGCCCACATGGAAAGTGCTAACTTTCAACAAAGCAAAGACGCCATGAAAGACAGTAATGGAAATGTGGTGGTCTTTTTTTTGGAGCCAATATGGCTTACTTTTGGAGGTTTATATAATCTTGGGCTCCTTTTGGCTACAGCTACTTTTGGGGAGGTTCTTACTCATAATTATGAGAACGAGTGCCTATCAAAAGGCTAATGTTGCTAAATAGTGTGGAATTTATGAAAAAAACAATAAAACTAAGGGATCTATAGTGCAAATAGAGAGATGATAAGTTCCACTAGCCAAAAAACAAGATGTCATACAGAGATGGGTCAAGCATTATCAATGAAACCAGCAGAGATACTATAGATTCCAAATTACTGATACCACTTGGATTACATAATAGAAATGTACCTTGGCCCAAGCATTCCTTTTGTATTGATTGGCATGCTGCTGCACGATCCTCCTATGTCTTTGCACCCAGTCATCACCCAACAGATCTTTGGCCTCAGACCTTCAAATAAAAAGAGAACGCAACAGCTTTTGAATGGACAGAATACTTATCAATAAATCACAAAAAATAAATGCAAGTGCAGACATATATCTAACCTGCGGACAGATCTGACCATGTAATGGATATTGTTCATGAGAAACAGGTAAGTCAAAGAAGGATCTTTATACTGCTTGGATTTTCCATCCAAGTTTGTCTGAAGAGCCTGCATGATCCTCATTGTCACAGAAGTGAGCTGAGAATTCTTTTCATCGCCATTTCCAAATTCTAGGAAAAGTTGCTTCAATGTTGATTGATAGCTGCATTGATTCAAAAAATTGGTGAACTATTTGAGATAAATTCTACCTGGTCAGTGTTCCATGAAAAATACTTCACATCAAAATCCATGAGAATCTTTTACAATATACTGTTAAGACCATATGAAAAAAATTTAGAGCATCAGCCAGCTGATTTATTCACTAAACTTTTGAAAAGTGCTCCAGTTATTACATCTCTTTGTGAAAGTTCGGATCAGGGAATTGATGGGTTCCCATTAGGACCATTACAGAAAGGCAATTGGTAAGTACATGAAAAGAAGGCTGCTGCATTTGAGTGGGCTCCATATTCCTAATTCCCCTTCTTATGGAGTATACTATTCAAGTCAAACATTTTGTATACTGATTTTTTTTTAACATTTTTGGATAGTGAAATTAGGGCATAACTTATTTTACACGCCCAAAATTTAAAGTCTACTTGATTTATCTATTCTCAAGAAATCAGGGTAAATTGCACGATTTGACCCTAACCTTTAATTATTGTTCCACTTTTAACCCCAACCTCCAACTTGCACGTTTTACCTCCCTAACCTTGTTAAATCGTTTCATTTTGGACCCTTGTTGGATGGAAAATGTTATCTTGGATGAAAAACATCACATCAACATATAATTGTAGGCATAAATACTATTTTTAACCCTTGAAAACTTCCCTTTATAAAAAAAAAACAGTAAAACTTTAAAATCGAATTATTCGACCATTGCCTCTCCCCACCACCTCCTCCACCAGTCATTCCTTCGCTCTCAGCCTCGCTCTCCAGCCAACCACTCTATCGATTCCCGCCCTGGCCTCCCTCTTGGTCTCCCCCATCCTCCATCCCCAGCCACCCCCGTACTCTGTCCACTTCCCTCCGCTTGTGATTCAGTCTCTGATTTGCTGTCACTCACCCGATTCCATCCTCTTCCCCATCTTGTCGCTCCTCCATCACGATTCCTTCACTCCTCAACCTGCAATTTCGTATGCGATTTCATCTCGCTCCCTGTCTGAATTGAGACCCGATTTTGCCTGCGATCTCGTCGCCTACAATTACGTCTTGTGATCCTGTCTGCAATCCAGTCTTGCGATCCCTATTTGAATCATGGCCTGATCCCGTACGTGATTCCATCTTGCAATCCTGCCGCCTGTAATTCCATCTACGACTTGCCGTCCCAATCAAGGCCTGATTTCATTGCTCCTCCGCTTGCGATTCCCACTTGCTCCCTGTCCCAAGTGATCGGCCGGCTGGGTACTGTGGATAGGAGGCTGGAGAGGGAGGAGAGAGTTGGCCGGAGAGGGAGGCTGCCGAGATGGGGAGACCAGATAGTCCAAGGATCTTTTAAGAATTTTTTTGTTACATTTCAAAGTTTTAAGGATTCTTTGTTAAAGGGAAAAAATTTTAGGAGTTAAAATTAGCATTTTTCATATAATACTATGCTGACATGGTATTTTCCGTCTAAATTAATGACTTCCATCCAACAAGGGTCCAAAATGAAACGATTTAATGAGGTCAGGGAGGAAAAACGTGCAAGTTGGAGGTTGGGGTTAAAAGTGAAATAATAATGAAATGTTAGGATCCAATCATGCAATTTACCCCAAGAAATCATGAGTAAGATAAACTTTCAATATCACCTCCAAAACAGTTTTTTTTACAGCAGCATGCTTCCATCAAAATATTCATAAGAGCAACAATTCAACTTAGCCTCCATAGGGTTAATGAACTTTTTTAGCAAAATATTTTGATCTTGATGTATGCAATAGACTTTATTGAAAGGTCTAAGATTCTTCTCCTTAACAAGGACATTTTAGAAGATATATGATAGGGTGCAAGTTCTAGATCAAATTCAAGTTGCTAGATGACGTGGAATGCCAATATGACTGTTATTACTGCAATCCTTGATGTTAATTTCAGAGAATGAATATAATTCTATATAGTTCCTATCTTCCCTTAACTATAAAGTAAAAATGAAGTAGATATAAAATGCAAGTTTACTGGTGAAGAATGATAAAATACAAACATTTGAAAATGCAACCAAGTAAACATAGCCTAAGCAACTGCCATTTGAAAATGTGAGACAAAATGCCTGGACCAATTGCATGAAACAAAGTTGCAACCCGCAAAAGAGATATGCATGCAAACTAAAAAGAAATGCACTCAATACAAGAGAGAGAGAGAGAGAGTGAGATTATCAAAGGGAATTTAATTTGTATTTTATGTTAATCACAAATTGATGCAGATTATTTTTTGATGCAATATCATGCTCATAACATTAAACAAAAAAAAACATAAAGAGGTGAACTTACTCAAACAAAAACTTCACATAGTTAATCACATAGCTTGTCAATGGATGTACAGTTCCGTCTAGTACTGCAGTTTTAGTCGCATCTTTTTCAACTGCTTCTTCAAAATCACCAAAGGTATCTTGAGCCGTTTGTGCAAGGCGTCTAGTCAAGCCCAATGCAGAATCTCTTATTCCATTGCAAGCTTTACCTTTGAATACAGTTTCAATCTGCAATCATATTCATATGTAGATATCAGCTAGCACAGCGAGAGAGAGAGAGAGAGAGAGAGGAATAGAGTTCCTTCCCATTGCCTAGAATAGCTCTAACAGCAGCTGAAGCATTGTCCTCACAACTTATTAGGCAGACTGAGTAAATCGATGATTAATAATGAAGATGGAGATCTATAAGCTTTCATGCATAGATCTGATTTCAAAAGCTTCAACTACAACATGTATAGAGATTTACATATTCTTTTTTTTCCCAGAGGAAGTCATATATGTACTATCAATTTCTTGATTAAATACTAGTCCTATATAAAGGGTAGTCCTCAAATCAAACCATCAGGTACACCTTCCCCTCACCGCAAATTGGATATGTACTTGGGACACAGGAATTTGGGATTGGAAAAGAAAAACAAGAACAGAAAAGATGATAAGAAGAAGAAATTATGAAAAGAAACAAGTAGGAAAAAGAAAAAACTAGTGCTCAATAGCCTAAGCAGCTTTCAACTGAACATCAAGGACAGTTAACAAATGAACAATGCTATAGAAACACAACCATGAGACAAATATCTAAATACAATGATGATCACAGTACTAATTCATCAAGTGAAATCTATATTTGCTAACTAGGTCATAGACCAGATCACAGCACACCACAAGTGAAAGCCGTTTAGGTCAACTTTTTAGTACATCCAGCATACTCAAGCGAACAACAAGTACAGAAGACATGAGAGGAATCTCTTGACTTCAGGTAGACAGGTTTCCTGATCCCAGAATTGTATGAAAATACATGAACTAGATTGTTAAACCTATGAAATCCACCTAGTTTGTCCCCATTTCTCCACTGATTCCCTGTTAGGCTAAGCACATGCTACAAGGATAGTAATTATACCTCTGAATGGAGCTCCCTCATTATCTCATACATGTCAAGAAGCACAAACAATTTTTCTGGCGACCTCTTGCTTTTGGCAATTGCCTCCCCAAAACTTAGTAGAACTGAAACACTACCAGTAGTAACTTCAGCAAAACATTGATCACTGAGTGAATCAAAGCCTTCAAATATTTGATCACACACCTTCCTCTCTCCAGCAAACAGCAATTTGACCTGTCCAAGCATTCATAATGGATTTGGAGGACCAGAACAATCAACACTTTTACATATCAAAGAAATGCATTTTTTTTCTGCTGAGAACGAATCATAGAGGTACTCACAGCAATACGCATAAAATGAATCCAATTCCCAATCTTAGCTTCCAAAACCTCCCATTGCATCTTCTGGACATCATCTTTACTGAGTTTTTCCACCCCTAATTTCCGAAGACTTTCTTCCAGAACTGAAGCACGAGTCTCCCTGGTAAAAATTATACTAACTATTATACGCAAATCAAACTGACCACATGGAGGGATTTGTAAGATCTCACTTCAACATCATGGCCACAGATATAATAACCATGCAACAAGTCATGCTGAAACCTCAGCCACAGGTTCTTGAAGCAAATAGCACTCATGATTATGATAGCTTTTTAATGCTGATGCCAAAAATTTTAATTTCCCTCAAAATTGAATAAAAAAAAAAGCAACTGCCTTTAAATAACCTAACAGATAGGGTCATTTAATAACGCTTCCTATTTTCTGTTTTTATATTCAGATAACAGGAAAACATGTTCAGTTAACATTTTCTGAAAACAAATTTCAATACTGGGAAACAAGTTGCTTTTACCGAGTTTTCACATTCAAATTTCACTAAAAACATATTGTTTTCTAATTTTATAAACATGAAATTAAAAATGAAAAAAAATATGAAAACACAAAAAAAAAAAAAGGAGAGAGAGAGAGAGAGAGAGAGAAGTGGTGGTATTACCAAACGACCAATTTTGGAAACATTCACATGTTACCTGTAAATTCTAAGTAATTGCTGTTGATGACCAGCTTGAACCATCTGATGGGCAAGATCATGAAGCAATGGTAGAATCCGAGGGGGTATGAGAGTGGGAACAGTATACACAGCTGTTTCTGGATCATGATTATGATCAGAGTGGTTACTGGAAGGATTCTTTCCACTAGAATCAACTGGGTGCCCAGGTGATCCTGAAGGACGAAGAGAGTTCGGAAGGCAATCAAATAGACGATCCGGCTCGATAGGCTTGCTGATGTTTCAAAAAAAGGTAAGTGAAGGTCATAAAGAGATCAAAGAACACAGACGGTCCAATAAATCACCATAGACGAAAAAAATGTAAGACTAATTTAAAGAATTAATGTTCTTAGTTTCCTCTATTATTACGCAGCTGACATAAGGCAACATTAATGATAATTATCTCAAAGCTCATATATGGCCGTCCATTGAACCATTCTGCAAAGTAGAAACTTGAAGAGCACGAAAGGCTTCAAAATTTTGATCGAAGTTTGTTGCAATTTCTAATTTATTGCTGTTGCAATTTTTATCTGGAGCAAAATGATATTTATGTACTCCAAGCATCAAATTTCAGTTGCTATCCTGTGTAGCATGAGTATGAATGGCTTCATTTCATGGCACTTCAGAATGCCAAATAAAATTTTGACACTTGGAAATCAAGCACAAGAAACAAGGCAATCACCGTATCATTATCTCACAGTAGATGTAAATCAGCAGCTCAGCAATGACAAGATACAGCCACAACATGCAGCCGCTCATATTCATTCTACACAGGATAGCAACTGAAATCTGATGCTCAGAGTACACAAATATCATTTTCTGACTCTAGATAAAAATTGCAACAGGCAATAAATTAGAAATTGCAAGAAACTTAGATCAAGTTTCTGATAACAAAAGTCGTTCGACAGATAAGGGCAAAGACAAGATGAACCGAATGTTATGATAGCGGCACCTCTCAGATTCCTTTATCAGTTTTTAGGACCAACTCAAATATCTTCTGTTGTGAAACAAGGAAAGGATAGAAACAGCAAAATGCAACAACAAATATAAACCTGTACGATATTAAGAGCTGCTTAAACTCCTCTTCCAGTTTTGAAATAGCTTTAGCAAGTAAGTTGTTTCCCTGATTAAGCACCCCATCAGTATTACGAAAGCCTTTATTGCTACTGAAAAACCGGATGTTCTTTCTCAGTTGATTGATTGCCTCAAGATAACTTTCCAGGTCCTCATGTGGCCCCTTGAGGATTTTGACCTCTGCCTAAAAGTGGTCATTAAAAATTCTGAATTACCAATACTAACGCATATGAATAAAGGTTGAATGACAATTTAGTGATGCAAAGAACAAAAGCATATACTTAAAGGCAGAAATGAGAAATTAACAAAAATTCAGGCAATGTCATGAAACAATCACATCTGAACAATTAAAGCTACAAAACGGAATCAATATGTCCAAAAAGTTAGTGAATGGTTGTACAAAATGAAACTAAAGTTGAATATGTTCAAGATCAAAAATGGTATTACACAGTTGACATTGTTAACAACTAAAGAGAATATTGTGCTTATCAACATGCTGATTTAATCAAACAAAAACTAGTTACAACTTGTTATTGCCCTCGGCTTCAGATTTTCCTATGGGTCGAGTAACATTGAAATTGGAGTCAAAATCTCACTGGACCTTCTTGGTTTTCCTACTTTTCTTCCCATTGCAGTTGATGAAGCAAAGACAAAACCCTACAATCTCAAAAGCCCATTAGAAAGAACCTTCCAATCTCAAGGGAACCCACAATCATTTTCTCATTTTTTGTTGAATTTATAGTACAACAAGTGCCTCCCCATAACTAATCCTAATCCATGGAGATGGCTGACCACAATATGAAGCACTAACCCAGCCCCTAACTTAACTATGTCAGACTGCACTACTTAACATTCTCCCTCATGTTGGATGCCAAAGAAATGACTGAAAATGGATCAGTCACATGGGCCATGACAACAAAATGAGGCTTACAAATAATAAACAGAGCACAACAAACCTTGAGCTCTTAACCTTGTTAAGCCATCCAACCCAAAACAACATTGTCAATAGGTAGAGATATCGCACCAAAATAAAAAGCACTAGCAAACTCCTTAACCATGTGGGATTACACCACTCAACAAAAACAAAGTGACATACTGGATATAAAAAGAGAGG
The DNA here is from genome assembly GCA_005392925.1 of Aquilaria sinensis. NCBI lineage: Eukaryota > Viridiplantae > Streptophyta > Magnoliopsida > Malvales > Thymelaeaceae > Aquilaria > Aquilaria sinensis. Next base: position 502,992 of record SMDT01001185.1, read on the forward strand.
AAACTACGCTATACTAGAAAAGCTGCAAACTAAGGGTTCCTCGATTGCCACATAGTATCATTCCCCTCCTTGAATAGCAACCTGTCCTCAAGCACAAAGACTCACACACAATTTCCTGCTGATGTTGATCGAGTTCAACATCTAAATCTCTAGCCTTCAATCCAAAATAAATGCTTGAGTCTAATTCCTATAGTACAACAATGGCCTTCCTATAACTGCTTCACATCCATAATCGGTCCTAATAGTCACTAGTAACTGCTGTCACGTTTATGGCATGTTCTACCCAGATAACAACCGATAAAAAAACTGACATTCATAGAAAGAATTGGTACTACTAGACAAAACAAGAGAAACCTACAGAAAAATAAACAAGCTGCAAGCTTATGGTTCCTTCATTGGCAGATAAACATCTCCAAGTGTCACCACACAAAACCAGTTTGATATTACACCAAGAGAAGGAAAAGAAGGAAAGAGAAAAAACCTAAAACCTAACTTTGATGAATGAAGACATTATCATCCTCGTTTTTGTGAGAAAAAACTTTTATAAGTAGGCATCAAGAAAATGAAATGAGGATCATCTATAAGAGAAATAATCTAAATAGTCTCCACGTCTTAGTATCCAGAAACTTGAAAGAGGTATTAAAGGAGAGTCCTCCTCTTATTCATGAAAAAAAAAAACAAACAAATCCTAGCAGTCATCTCCAATATTGCCTCCAACTACCACAAATGACCTATCACTAGCAAAGCTCCCTCCACAATCTGGCCTAAGGACATTTCCATTTTACAATACTATGAAAGGACAATCGGGATGATTGTGTGAAGCCAACAGGTCAAAGGATAAAAATGAATTAAATTTTTTTAAAACTGTACAGTAGCCTTTGGCATATGAAAACCAGATATATATATATACATACATATTGTTAGCACCACAATCTCACTGACCATCTAGGGAAACCCATCTCAACAAGAAAATTGAAACTCCCTGATCCTACTCAAAGGACTCATTGTATTGAGAATTTTTATGACCTAATTCCCAGAAATTTGACAGCATCGACAACCTGTTAAACTGTGCAAACTTTAGAAATGGACTCTCAGGCACAAATTACATATATCCGTGCATAAGTAAACCAATTTGTGATCGTCCTTCGTCGACAGCAAGAACATTAAACAAGAGCTGAACTACTTCAAAATGAGAACCAACTTCCGAACTCTTACCTTGAAAATGGATAATAGACCAAAGTATTTCAAACAGCAAGACTCGTATTCTTTAATATGGCAGACATATTGGATCTAAAAATTAAGACAAAGACAATGCAGAACCTAAAGACTTCCAGACCAACCTGACTAAAAAGATCAAATTGCGCCAATATGACCTCAGCAGACTTCAAAGTCTTATCTATATTCTCGTGAGCCTTGCTTATAGCGTGAGTCCTGACCTGAAAATCCAACAGAAGGAAAAAAAATTAGAGCAGCAACAGCACACCAAAATTCCGAAGAAGCACGCAACACAAACAGGAATCCCTTGGAACATCGATCGGGCAAATGGCTACTGAGATCTACTAAATATTTTCCGAGCTCCAAGCAAACCCGACCCAACAGTCAATCTTGACTTCAACTCAACCTCGTGATTGTTCTCGAAATCTCCCGGAAAACAAACCAGAAGATCAAGGGAAAGATAAGCAGGAGAATAAGCAGAACCTGGGTAGGACGCATGGCGGTCTCGAGAGAAGAAAGGCGGCTGTCGAAGGAACCAAGAATGGAGGCAACGTTGTCTGTGATGGTTTGGCTCTTCTGCAACGATTCCCTCATCGTAGCTGCTCTTTCGCTTAGTGAATCCATTCCAACCACTGCGATCCCCATCTTCTTCTTCTTCTTCTTCTTCTTGGTCCTCGTTCTGCTTGGAGCTGATGAAGCGAATATACAGGCGAAAATATAGATCGTTAGTCGGAAATTGGATATATTAATAGTCGTAGGTAATTACACAAGTTTTGCTAATTTTTTCCCCAAAACTATACTTTGCATACTCAAGGATTCTAAAGCACACTTTTTTTCCCTACTAAAAGGAAAATAGAGAGAACTTTGTACTACTGGTGTTTCCAGGTAAAGATATCATTATTATTTTATAAAAATATGAAATTCACAATACATATTTCCTAAATATTTTCCTTTCATATGCTAAACTGGGACTAATAGTTATAGCAAGTTGGCAACCTTGTGATTCAAATAGCCATAATCTCTTTTGATTGTATATCCAGTATTATGAACTTACATTATCAAGTTTTAATTTTCCTCTAACTATATGAATAAAATCATTGAACGTTTGCAATGCTCGCACTATGCCCAGAACACCTAATTATTAGTGTAAATGTATTTTCTTTATCTTCCTACCCAAGAAAACCCTCAAGTTGGACATAAATGTGTGTTTTTGAAAACCATACCTTAAAATTGCGTTGCTACCAGAACTCAAAGAGATAGCCTGTAGTTAGCCCTTATGTTAATGTGTGTCATGCGCAAAAGTAAATACCGTTAGCACTTTGTATGCTATATCTTAAATTTTTAAGGTATAGCATATGGTATACCGCATCGTATATTATTACCATTTTTTATAAAAAAATATATTAAAATATTATTTTAAAATGACATAAATTCAATAATTTTATTTACACACTTTATATGTATTCTAATTTTTTTCATTATAATTTATCAAATATAAATAAATATATATATGATAGAAGATATTTTTTAATACAAAAAACATAAAAAAATTGTATATATATAGAAAAATAAATATTACTCAGAAAGAAACTAATTTATTGATATAAGAGAAAAAAAATAATACTTTAATAATAACAATATATTTTCTAATACCACATTGAGTTCCTAGGTGGCTTAAAGTAACCATTAAATTTTTATGTTAACTAAGAAAAGTAACCAAAAGAATAAAAATAAATATTTATTTTATGATATGTTTATTAATTATATTGTAATATTTTATATATTTATGATATTTTGATATAAAATAAAAAATATATATCTCACACACAATAGCAAAATATAAATACTGTGGTATGTACCTCATAGTATTTATGGTATATAGTGATTTTTAGACAAAATATACACACAAAAAAAGTGGTATGTGAAATACTATAAAATATCACAATATATTGTACGATAAAATAACAAAGCGCAAAAATATTTATATCATATAATTATACCGTGACATTTAATTCCATGGCTATGCGAAAATTGGTTACCAAATGGACGACTTTTTCTAGGCTGATAATCCTTCAACAGAAGACGTATCATTGTATTGGTCTTAAGTCTCGACAGGGTGTTTCAGAGTCCAAGCTAATAAGCCAAAGTGGGGAATTGAAAATGTTCCTCAAATAGGATAAAAAAATTTAAATAGTGAATTATTTAATATATCATTTTTAATTTTATTAAATTTATTTAACCTGTATGTAATTGAAATTCTACAATTTAAAAAGCTCAAAAAATATTTCAAAAATATTTGTTGGAAAAATAAGTATGCAACATTTTCACTTTTTATCCACAAACATATGTATCTCTTTATTTCAGTGGGAAAAATATTCTATACGGTAAAAAACCTAAGCATACTTAGGTGAATCACATCAAAGATCTGTACCAATTTTGATCAAACATAATTAAAGGAGGTTTGAAAATTGGGCAAATTTCTTATTGAATCCCATTTTTTATTTTTTTGTCCAATGGGGTCAAGTATCTTCATTTTATTCTAGTGAGATCTCATACCTCATATAATGCGTCCTATTGAAGTCCATTCCATCAATTTTACTTTTACTTTAACAGAAATTCAATACAAAATGCCCTCTCTAGTCCTTATATTTTTTTCATCCTACTTCTAGCACCCTAAAATTTATAGATTTAACACTTCGATTACTAGTTTTCCCCTTCATCATTGGAAATAACCTAAACTTTTTGGTCAACTATTTCTTCATGCCCCATAAACCCAGATTCATTCCCAATTGACTACCCAGATCACCATGAACCCTAATCCTTACATTTGCCTTGAATTGACTCAATAATTTCTTAGCAAAATGTTAACAAAATCTTGTTTTTTTTAATTTCTTTTGCTAGTTTCTTATTTGATGATATTTGTTGATTCTAGTTGCAACAGAAGCTTCAATTTGGTGCTCGTACTACATTTGGAAGGGTTCCAATAGTACCTTCATCATTAAAGCTCTCTAACCAACCCTAAATTTTGTGGTTACCCTTCGCTGTCGAGAGATCCATGGCACGATTTGGTACATCTACAACCAAGCAGGGTCTCTGGTGAACATTGTGAAAGATGATAAGTTCATAGAAAGATTTGTGGCCGATTTGAAGCTGGTGAAGGTCAATTCTGTCAAGGATAACTAGCAAGGTCTAATCCCAATCTGATTTTAAGTCATCTTGAGCCGTTTTTTTTTTATGATTTGTGTTTTTATTTCATTATTGAATTTTTTTTTTTTTTGTGAATGAAGTGAAGAGAATAATGTGGGATTTGTCTTTTTTTTTTTTTTTTGCTTGAGTGATATGAAGAGGGTTTTTTTTGCTTGAGTGATATGAAGAGGGTGGTAAAAATGTTAACACCCAATTCGTTTTAACTTAAGCCAACTTAATTCAAAAAAAATTATTTGTATGTTTACATCTTATTTACTTGAAAATAATTTTATTTGAAAGTTAATATTATTTAGGTGAAATAATCCATTGATTGTAAAATTTTTATAATACTATTAATTTTTTTTATAAATTTTTCTTTTTTAAACATTAAAAAATAAAATTTCATAGAAATTTAATAACATGATAAAAATGTTGTTTCAAATGGATTATTACACCTATATAATATTGACTTTCAAATGAAATTGGTTTTAGGTGAAAAAAAATTAAAACCATTTTAGATTAAGTTGACTTAAGTTAAAATGAATTTGGTGTAAATCTATAAAATTTATGGTGTTTTTATGAATAGGATGAATAAAATCTAATAACTAATTTGAAAATTTTGTACCAAATTTCCATCAAAGTTAATAGTGAAATTAACGAAAGGGACATCGATAGAATACGCTATATAGGTTATGAAACTCATTAGGACAAAGTGAATGCATAGGGCCTGATTAGAAAATTAAAAATAAAAAATAGGATCTAGAGTTTACCATTTGAAAATTTGTACTTGAATGTCCCTCTTAACTAATAACAATGAAGGTATGGAGGAGTTTGTTTTATATTAATTTTAATGCATTATTAAGCATTATTCTTATATAAAGTGATTATTAGCCTAAATTATCAATTCATTAGAAATCTTACATTGTAAGAAGTCTCAAAAGTAATTTCCAAAATTTTGTTGTAAAAATTAACACCCTATTCATTTTACATTAAATTTGATTAATCCAAAATGATTTATCTTCATTTTTGCAATTTTTTTAACCAACACCATTTAAAAATTAATACTATATGGGTAAAAAAATAACCAATGGAATATATTTTTATATTTAATATTTATTAATTTTTTCCTTTTTAGGTTGAGTGAGTAAAAATTTAATTAAATTATAAAAATATAAAAAAATTTATCCAATGGCTTATTTTATCTATACAGTATAAATTTTCAAATGTATTGGGTCTAGAAAAAATGGCTATAAAAAAAATAAGTCATTTTTTTTATAATCAGAAGCAGTTGTTACTATCTATAGCGGTTTAGAAAATATTTATATATATGAAAGAGGGAAAGTGCCCACTTATTTGAGACCCAGAAGACACTCAAATTAATATAAATGTCGCCATTTGGAAAGAATTGGGGAAGATAGGAATCAAACCTCCAAAGTAAGGCATTCAATAATTTTATGATCAGGCATACTATATCATGTAATAAATCATATATATGTCACATGGTATATCATAACATAGATTGTAACCAATTTCACACATACACACACATATATTAGAATATTATATGTCAATTTAAGATGAAATGCATTAAATATAATTTATTTTCCACCTTTTTATACATGTTCTAATTATTTTCATCATAATTTTATTAATATAAATAAAAAATACTCCATATGAAACTCAGAATTTTTTATATGAAAACACAAAAAATGGAACATATAGAAAAACATAGATACTATTATTCAACAAAAAAAACTAACTTATCAACACATGAGAAAAAAACATCATTTACTGGTTAAATTTTGTTTGTGAATAGAAAATAACATTAACATTTGTGTCAATATATATGTAATAGTTATAGTCATTTTATATATGTATGTATGGTCCTTTGATATAAAATGGGAAAAAAAACTCATGCATTATAGTTAATCAACTAATGTAGTACGTAGCACACGGTATACAACAGTATACTGAAAAAATATGCAAAAATACACTAGTTTTACAAAATATCACAAAATACCACATGTAAAAATGGCACTTATGAAGATTTTTGTACAACATATTATATGCCCATGATAAATGAAATACCGTATGAAATTTTATATTTTCGTGAGAAATTTAAGACCTTGCCTAAAATTTTATATTTATTTTTACTTAAAATCCTTGTTCAATTATATATAAAATTAAGTGTCAATTTATTGTGATCTTTTATGTTAGGATAATTTTCATGTTGTTATTCATTAGGCTTAAACCCTCTATTCGACTCTAAATTATCATGAGTCTAACTTCTGGACCCTTGAATTAATGTCAACTCCTAAATAACTCTTGAACTTTCAAAATCATATTCAACTAAACCTAAGTGTCAATAGACAACCCACCTAGACTGGTTTTGCAACCTAAAGCTATATCAAAACCCTAGCTCCATCATATCTAAACCCAGTTTGTGCACAATAATTTCAATTGTATTAACTTGATCAATCTGTCTCTCAAAATTTAGAGGGATCAATTCAATTATAAAATAACAGTTAAATTATTGAAAAATGCCACTTTTGTTCTTCTCTTTAAGTTGCACAAAACCTACTCATCAACAGAAATAATTGGCACTATGGGTGGGCCATCTATAGGTCATTTAAGTATAACTTTGAAAAGTTAGAGATTGTTTTGGAGCTAACTTTAATATATTTACATTTCAATACCACCTTTCATAGCACAAATAAATGTGAATACATTAAATCTCATGTTCCCTCCCACTCCTCCTAAATTAGAGATATGTACAAATCAGATATTAAATATATATAAATTTAATATACAAAGAAAGTCAAAGATCTGTACAAATAATATGTGACATATATACAAATGAGTTTACAGATATGTTAACAATATATTCAATAGTAAAAACATATGTGAATGTGTCAAATCTTGCTTTCAGCCAAATTTGAGATATGTACAAATTGGATGATAAATATGTATAAAACTTGATGTATAAAACAAGTGATGGGTATGTACAAAGTATATGACACATATGTACAAATAATGTTAGAGATATGTATGTTATAGATATATTTAATTATATTTATAATATTTATTTTTTTTATAAATAAAATAAAAATTAGATTAGAAATTCAATCAATGGTAACACAATATTGATATGTGCAAAATGAGATGTGAGATGTATATAAACTTGATCTATAAGTAAAGTTAAAAATATGTGCAAGTCGAATGATAGATATGTACAAATTGAAACGTGCTAAAATGTTATTCCTACCAAAATTTAGGATATATGTGGATCCAATGTACAAAGAAAGTTAGGTATATATATAAACATGTAATACATGTATATAAAAAAAATTCTAAAAATTGTTACATGTATATTCAATTATATATATGTGTTTAATCATTTGAATATTTATGTAACACTTACTAATTTTATTATTGCACGTTAAACATGAACCATAGGTTCATAAGATTATTTATACAAATAAATGTGTTTTGTACACTTGTGATTATATATTTCTATAGTTACGTTTATATATTTGTACATGTTACAATTTCGTATTAAAATTTTTCCTATATCATTTTTGGGTATATATAATTTTATGATTTTGTAAGAATTATTTACCACCTATATATGTATATATACAAAAAAAAAACTTTAGGGGCTCAATTGAAAAAAGTAAAACAAATGATGGATGAGAAAAGGCTTTGACCTTAAATCCTTCTCTTTGGTATGTAAGTTACTGCAAATCGTCGCCATCATCCATCTCTTCCCTTATGGTCATGAGTGAGCAAGGAAACCAGCTCCTCCTCCCCATCACCGAATCTCTCGCTTTCTATGGTCTTGTCTTCCCTACGGCCACCACCAACTGAATTCTATCTGATTTTCAATTACGGATAAGTAAATATTTGATAAATATAAATAAAAGATGACAATAACGTGGCTGGAAATTATATGAGAGATGACGACAATGTGGCTAGAGGCTTTGGTTAGAGGTGGTGGCAACGTGGTTGTAGGCTTCAGTCAAAGTTGAATTTGGGAGGGGAAGTCGCTAGCAAATGAAAGATACAAACACAGAAAAAAAAACACGTTAAGTATTAGGTAATTTTAACAAAATTAGAGTAATTTTGCTTATAGGACACACATACGGCCAGACATATTTTTTACCTACACACCTAAGAACTAAGAAACTCACTTCCATGACAAAAATAGTCACATACAATCATGTGACCGGTACGATTAAGAGGCAAAGAATGAGCAAAGTTTAAGAGGTTAAAGGGCATTTAAGCGGGCGTTCTAAAAGAAATGACTGGCGGGTTTAAACTCGACCCGCAAAGGAGCTCAAACGGGCGGGTTTGGCAAGGCAGAATCCGCCCCGTTTGATAACTTGTCAGGAGAGCAGAGAACCGGCTACGTGAATGGCTTTATCGCGATCGCTCTTCTTTCTTCATCGCCCTTCGCTTGCCTTCCCCGCTAACTCCACTCTATTGTCCCTGAATTACCCCTCTGCCACCCGCAATTTTACTCTCCGCCCGATCCTCCAGCAGAACCTCAAATCTCTTGTCCCCACCACTCGCTGCTCATCTTCTTCCATGGAAGCTCCGCCTCAAGGCTATAGACGAAATGTCGGCATCTGTTTGATTAATCCTTCTAAAAAGGTTAATTATGCCTGCGGTGATTTTGCTATTATGGATGAGCGACATGCTCGTCCATTTGTTCTGATTTTTGCCATGCTTTTGTAGATTTTTGCCGCTACGAGGCTAGATATTCCCGATGCCTGGCAAATGCCACAGGTAAATGGATCATCTGGGTTTTCTCAAATTTCCCTTTTTTTGTGTTTTTTTTTTGTTTGTTTTCTTATCCTTTTGGTAGCCTGTGTTCTGTTAGTTGAGTGGTTGGTGATGCTTCTCTTTCATGCAGTCATCCGCAGGTAATCGGGAATCATCCGTTCACTTCATTAGCCATGCTTGAAGATGTTGTTGATGTTAGTTTTTTGACTTGTTTGGAGACTGTTATGCAATGCGGTTTAACTTGATTGTCTGCTTATTTTTGTCAAATCCAGTTCAAAGTTACAGTGCAAGATTCTTTGTTTCTAGGATTTAGTCTTTGTTGACTACTTGGAAATCAGAATCCAATGTGGGTTCAGTTGATTTTCTGCTTAATTTTGTCCTACCCCGCTACTCATAAGTACCAGTTAGAAATTTCTAGGCAATTTCAGTAAAACTGGCTCAGTTACTGCGACTTCATTGCAAATGCATCTAGCTTATTCGCAATTGTCTATTTTTACCTCTTCAATAGAGGGATCCATGGCTTCTGGCTGGCCGCTGCTTCTCTCATAGAGTTTGATTGGAAAATGCATATGTTAAACAGGGTGGGATTGATGAGGATGAAGATCCAAAGACTGCTGCTAGTAGAGAGTTAAAAGAAGAGACAGGTGTTAGCTCAGCAGAAGTTCTGGCAGAGGTTTGTTTATCAGATACATGCTGAGTTTTCCCTTCCAATAAGGGTCGTCGTTTTCTTTTTCCTATTGTCACAAATTTTATCTGTTGTGTTTATTGTAAATGTATATTGTCTCTTCTACTTCTTGTTCTTGGATATTTCATTGTCACAGTTTTATTGTTGGATCCATACAGGTACCTTATTGGTTGACATATGACTTTCCACCAGAAGTTCGGGAAAAACTCAGACAACAATGGGGATCAGATTGGAAAGGTCAGGCACAGAAGTGGTGAGTGCTTTGATTAGTTCTCAAGGTAAAGTAGCCTGGAAGGTGGGAACTGGTGGTGCAATGGCTTGACAAAGATCTAGGAAACAACTGAATGTCTCCTTATGCTGCAGTAACACAAACCCCAGTCTATTTGTTGATGCCCTCAAGAGGAATAGTAGAATCTTATGAATATGAACATAAATATTTCCGAAGTTCACTTTGTAAGAAGCAAGATATTCAAGCTCACTGGCATTGGTGAAAGCATAGCTTTTATGGGTGCACCAGTCATTGTTAAATTTGACTCCCTTATTGAAGTTTGTTCATAGAACTATTTATCAAGAACAACAGTAATACAAGCTTTAAGTAAAAATGTCACAGGTTTCTTCTCAAGTTCACTGGAAAAGAGGATGAGATAAATCTGTTGGGTGATGGGACTGAGAAACCAGAATTTGGCGGATGGTCATGGATGTCGCCAGACCAAATTATTGAGCATGTAGGTTGTCTGTTTCCCGTTGCAAGCTCACTTACAATCACTTATATGTAAGTGCTATTCCATTCCTTATTCTTTTGCTTTCTCTTCTAATTTATTTGCAGGCTGTAGATTTCAAGAAGTCTGTTTACAGAGACGTTTTGGCAGTTTTTGCCCCATACCTTGAGTGATATACTAGTAGAGATCAACTTTGATATCATATTTCCTTGACTGAGTGATTTCTCGTGAAGCTTTTAGGTATTGGAGCTGTTGAAATAATGTGGCCGTCTGGCGGTCTTCAACATGTTTTCATCGATGAAACAAGGCTTTGTTTGATTGTTGCATTATTGGAATAAGCGTCTTGGAAATCTTGTTTGTTTTGTTGTCTTTTTAGAATATTCAAGCAGACGCAAACATTTTTTTTTTAAAATTTTCGGTATCAAGGAATGTGATTACTGTGGGTAATAGAGAACCCTTCCAGACTATTTGACGGCCTTGAAACCAAACACGACACTAGCTGAAACATGTGTTCTTGTGGGAATGTTGTGTTTGGGGAAGAATATCAAAAAATTATTACTTTTGTATATGTTGCTAATTTTCTCAAATTGTATACCAATTAAAATCTTGCATTTATTTGGTAAGGAATGAATGTTTTTTTCCTCGAAATTTCTTTTGTTAAGCTAGGTAAGAAAAAATCATATAAATTAACTCCTTTATATAATGAATATTCAAGTGATTTTTAAATTTCAAATGAGTTGTTCTAGCAAATAATAAGTCTAATAATAATAATAATAATAATAACAATAATAAAACTGAAAATAAACGGTTTTCGAGAATGGGAGAGAAATTAACTTAAAAAATGTGCTAATTCATCATTCTCTTTTGCAATATCATTTAAGCTTTGTCTATACAGATTTACTACAACCCAAGGGGTAAAATCAGAAGCTTTCTCCTAAAATGCTTGGAAAGGATTTCAGTGTTTACAATCACCTTGACCCTCTATATGGCAGTATGCTTTCTTCAAAATTCCTTTAATTCCATCTACGGGTAGGTTTGGTTCAAAGAGCAGACCATGTTTGTAGAGGCACTGCATGTCTCAGAGATGATAGCCTCGCGGCATTCTTCGACATGACAAGAAGCTCCTCTGGGTTATGCCAAAACCTATAAATAACAGGGATGGAGAATTGAAGCGGCCCAATTGCAGCTTGAGAGTTCCAAAGCAAGAGGACGATTACTTTGAGATTTGCTCATCAGATTTTTGTAGCACCACCAACATTGAGAACAGTCAACGAACAGACACCTAGCAATCTTCTGTCTTTGTCCACAGCATCACAACATCTTGTCGAGTATATTCTGTATGTGACTTTCAACAATCTCAGCAACAATCTCAGGGGAAAATCTCAGGATCATGTCCTCCCTTGCTTTCTTTCCCTTGGCCTTGGCCTCCTCGATATTATTGATCACATGCCTCATAAGCATTTGAAGTTCGGTGACTGACGGTTCAGCCCACAGATGCCCTTTGAATGGACCTTCCATCACTTCACTCATGTTATCCACTGGCAATGGGTAGCTGTTCTCGTCTGTCAAATACTCTGTCGGCCCTGACCAATTCGTCGTTATCACTGGCAAAGACATGGCCATGGCTTCTACGATAGGCCTCCCCCATCCCTCTCCTCTTGATGGAAGAACAAAAGCACCAGCAGCCTTGTAAATGCGTGGCAAATCGAAGTGAGGTATGTGGCTATCAATCACATATATAGGAGCCCAACCATCCGCAGGCATTTCTAAGTCCGAATCTTCTACAAACTCTACAATCTTGTTGTCAAAATCTCTATTAGAATGAAAAGGGTTTGTAAGCAAGTACAAAGCCACTCCATCAACCTTGGAAAATTCTTTCAAATATGCCTTCAACAGAAGATCCCAGCCCTTCCTGTATTCCCACTTAAAGACACTCAAGAACACAAACTCCTTGCTCAAATCTGAATCTGCACTTCTGCTGCCTAGAACCAAATTCCCTTCAGAAACAAGATGCAAAGGCTCATACTTGGATGGATCAAAGAACTTGACATCAATAGGTTGAACAACCTTCACAACCTTAAACTGATCAACCCCACTCCTGACAAACGTAGACACATGAAAGGCTGTAGGAACCCAGACGGAGTCCATTCTATTGCACCGCTTAACATGTTCAATGTTCACCCTATCAGTTTCAAACATGGTCCTGCCAATCACAAACGGGTAATGCCCATACCCGGCCGGAGGGCAAGGGGAGGTCTGAAACAATGGGGGGAACCAAGCACCAGGCTCACTGTGGCACACGACTATGGTCTCATTGGGTCTGCATTGAGTTTGGTGAAGCTGAATTGCCAAAGCCTTCATATCAGGAGGCAAGCCCTCCCAAAATTCAAAAGACTCCAGATCGCCATGTTGCTCGATACCCAACTTAAACCGAGGGTCTGGGAGCATTTTGAGGTGGTCATGGAGAGCTGAAATGTAGGACCAAGCTTCTGAGCTATACCCGCCTCCAGAAAGGAAGGGAGCCATCCATAGAACACAAGGAGTGGGATCTGAGGATTGGGGTTTTGGGATCGGGACCAGAAAGGAGAGAAGAGTCTGAAAGAGAGAGGAGGTGGGATTGAGGGCTGATTTTAGAAGGTGGGTTTTGACTCTTTTGAATAAGTACGGTGTGCGTAAGGCGAGAGAGACAGCCAGAAGAGGAATCAAAATGAAGGAAAGGTAGAATAGGAAGGACCTCCATTTGGGGTTCATGGTTGATTTCACTCGCACGGAAGATTCGCTTTCAACTACAGCAACGAAAACAAAGAAACAAAGAGATAGAGAGTACCGGAATGTTGACGGCCGGTGAGTTCCGGGCAACGGGTGGCACCGGAGGAGAATCTCAATGTAGGAGTATTCCCACTGATTTTCCAGAAGTTATATGTCGCGATTTTGTTCAAATCTTCCACCAATCGAATGGAATCTCACTTCAGCCCAGAGACTTCCATTTAAAAATTCGGTGTTGTGCTAAGAAGCCCTCGAGCCAACAGATATTGATCTCTTGGCCCATGATCGTTTCTTCACGAACACATGAAACTGAAACCTCGTTAATTGGAAGTTTTGGACTTCCCAAATGCAGTCCCTAGACCTTACACTTATGTCTAGATTGTACAATGTTAAATTAACCTAGGCCTAAATGCATCCCATTCATCCTTGAAGCTTGATGAATCGCACAAGTTTATCTTTTAAATTACACTAAAAATTACTTTATCTCTTAAGTTTCATAAATTATGCGAGTTAGTCATTCGTATAACAGAATTAGAAATGATGTTAGCTTCTTTCTTTGCTACCTTAAGTCCCTCCCTAGCTTCTGGGCAAACAGCCAACATGCATCCATACTCAGATCTATCGCCGTTGCCAGTGCCGCATGCGCTGCTATGTCCTTCATGCAACTCACATGATGTAGCTCACTCCAAGCTCAACTTTTGACCTTGCTGGGGTGGATTCATCGGTAGATCTATGCAGTGGCGTCATTGGAAAGATCAAAGGTCCATGGAGGCAACCATGGTGTCTCCAAAAAACAAAATCCAACAAAAATATTTTGATCCCAAATGGAGTAATAATTAAAAGAACCAGCAAGTATTTGACAAACACATACAAAACAACAACCTAGATAAATTTGGCCTTTGATCTATCTAAACACAAAACAAACCTACAAGCACCGATCACCCCTATATATAATCACCAATTCATGGCCACTTATGCCCACTCCCCTTTGATCCTACGAGCCAGCTGGATGTCTTTCAGCATGATCGTCACCCACTTGCCGTGTGTGGCACACAAGTTGGTGTCCTAAAAAAGACCAACCAAATATGCTTCTGCTACCTCTTGGAAAGCTAGCACAACTAGGCTCTAGAATCAGAGGTTGATCTTGAAATCCTGGCAATCTCACGAGCAAGCCTATGGAAAATCAGTTTCCTGATTATAAGTTAGTGCTCTTCTAACACTTGCAAATTTCATAAAGAACAGTTCTAGGGTGGTAATGATGGGGCTTCTTAACTCCCTTGGTGGTTGGGACAGACTTATAACCATTGTGTTTCATGCTCTCAGAGGAATTTGCGATAATTGTCATCCCAACATCGTCGTGGAAGATTTAACAGTAACTAATAGATAATTGATCATAATTCACCACCCTTTTCTTGCTCTCTTTATACTTATCTTAAATTGATTTGAATCTGGAAAGCCAATTTCTTGATGTACTTATTTCCAAGACCAACGAGCTACATAAAAAGAAGAGCAACTATCAAAATTTTTTTTTTAGAAGCTCAGTATTCTTCTAATAATTGTGAATTTTATGAAAAACAGATTTCTGGTGGTAATGATGGGGCTTCTTGACTCCTTCAGTAGTTGTGGCAAACTTACAACTAATGTGTTTCATGCTCACGATCAAGTTTGCGACAATCGTGATCTCAACATCATCGTGGAAAATGTTTAGCAATAACTGACAGATGATGGATCATAATCTACCACCATTTTCTTGCTATCTCAATACTTATGTGAAATTGATTTGAAACTGAGTAGCCAATTTCTTGATGTTCTTGTCTCCAAAATCAATGAGCTACAAAAAAAAACAAGACCTACTATTTTTATTTTCTAAGAAATCACCCGCAACAAATTAAAAAAAATTTATCTGATTTCCTTACCTTGAATTTGTGATGCTATTAGAAGGAATTTCTGAAGTTGAATTTGTAAGAAAAAAAACAACTTGTTTAATGGTCCTGAGCACTTGGAAAACTTGTGGCTGCATTCTCACTCACTGCCAAACTAAAAAATCTATCTTGGGTTTGCTTCAATTGAATTAGGAGGCAGAGCTGGACAAACGAGCCATTTTTCTTGCTCTTGTCGATTCGCTTACCCATACATTGTGGATAATCAATGCCTTACACTTTGTTAGCTTAGATCCAACAACCCAAGTTGGAGGCACAAATCAGGTAGATTATCAGCAATTGAGTGAAGACATGGAAGAATTCCGTCACGTAAAAGCTAACGTCGCTTCTAATTTTGTTATATGAAGGACTAACTCGCACAATTTTTAAAACTTAAAATATTAAGTCATATTGAGTCAAACTTAAATGACGACCTCGTATGAGTCACAAAAAATCAAGAATGAATGGTGCATTTAGGCCATTAACTTATTATTCCATACATCTTAAATTATCTGCAACTTTATGGACAGCCAAAAAATTTTATAATCATATTTAGTACATTAGTTTATTACATTATTCTTTAGATTGTTATTTTAGTACTCATTTTATATATTTTTATGTGCAAAAAATGAAGGATAAAAATAAAAACAATAATTTTTTCTCGTTTTTAATCTTTATGTCAAACATAAATATTTTTGATCAATTTAGAACCTACAGATATAAGGTAAGACAAAAAGGGCGTAGCGAATCTAAACTGGGACAGTGGACTGGACTCTTGCCCTTATATAATGGTGACATCTTCATCAAATGCATTTGTAGATCGTACCATCATCATTAAGACAAAATTTTAAGTGCATTTTATTGTATGTGAAAACATATGTTTACAAATGTAAAATATTTCAGGGTATCAGTCATGCATCTTAGGAAAGTGATGAAGTCCCGCGACACACTACTCCACTATGATGGGAAGCATTTGAAGTGATTTTCTGATATACTTAAAGTGGCAAACCCAAAACGGTATCTTCCTATACATGCTGTGGCTATAGCGTCCCAGTCCCAGTCCCAGTCCCAGTCCCACCCAACTTTACATAAACAGCTGTGCCTGTGCGCCCCTCTTCAACTCTCTATGATGCTTTCTTCCCTTTTATTTCTTCTTATCTTACCATCTATGCATACTGGCAAGGTATAGAGAAGTGTTGGAATTAGTTGAACCGTTCCTTTTGCTTGCAACACCAGTGACACAAGAAGACAACCTTCGTTCAAAAGAACGAAAGCAAGCAAGCTTCTCATAACCATTAACTACCTCTGCCTGTTCTTGATCTATGTTGATAGCCTACGGCTAATCTTTACACTTCCGCAATTTTTTCCAGATCTCTATTAGATTTCATCATACGCATAGAATCTCCTCTTTTGTGATTTCAGACGTCCTTCCGTCTTGTTCAGTCCAGTCCATGGGTGGCATATTCCATCCACAACACTGGCCGGAAAGCTCATGGAATTCAAGTTTGAATGTTAGTGGGAGAAGAATTGGAGAAAGCTGAAATCAAGTTTGGTGAATGCAGCACCTCCCACCTATTAATATGTTGAATTCAACTTTACAAATAACCACTATAACCCGCTCACAACTCAGATTTTTCACGAGTGTAATACATGCTCCTTCCAAACCAGTCACCACAATCAGTCCCTTCTCTAAACAATTCCCGATCTTCCTTATTACTTAATAGAAAGTTTTGCTTCGTTTCAACCCTTGCACTTTTAGCATATGGGTGACAGCAGAACCACCCCGTGGATCTGAGAATGGAAGAACTATACAGGAGGGAGGTAGGACTGATGTATACCAAGGCATTTACATCTTCGACCAGTACCGGCTGAGTGTTGCTTCAATTGATCCATGTGGTTCATCCGTTGGAAAATATACATCATCATCAAACTGCATAAGATCACCGTTAGCTATACCTTGTTTTTTTACTTTCCATTCCACGGAGTCAATGGTTTGTGTAACTTTGAACTGCTTTTTATAACCACCACATCACCAGTCAATTAAAACTTTCACATACAACACTACTGATGTTGTTTCTCTTACCCTTCAAGAAGTTTATGGTTTGTTTATTCTAGAGAAACAGAACAGGTTTCTCATGAAGATAAAACTTGGGTGACAACTTCAAAGATTATACCACTAGCCTAATGCTCGAGTTCCTTTGACCAGAAATGATTCAAGGTGAAAACTAGGATTTTATGACAAAAGGCCCTGATATATGGATTGGTATCTTGTAAATGGTAAATGAGTAATGATTTGACTATCTAGTGGTGACCTGCCTCTATGGCATACAGTTCAACATAAAAAAAGGGAAGGCCCGCAGGTTTACTGCAAGAAGATTCTAACGGTTTATGAAAAGCAGTCTTGCCTTGGGTTTCTACTTTGTTTTCTCACATATGTATGGCAGATAAAATGAATCCTCACCACACAAGTCCCACCACCCAAAAAGGCAAAAGAAAAACGAATGAAACAAAGCCGTCTCTCCCCATATCTCCTGCACTAGAGAAATTAATTTCATAAAGGTGATGAAGATCTAGTACCTTCACTATAGTGCCGTTGTCCTTGCTTGGTATATTAACAGGTAAGAAATGGAGATTTGGCATTTTCAGTTGGACTGATGAAATATCATGAAACCTGGAAAAATGGCAGAAAGAGGGATTAGGAAAAGGAACCAACTCATTTTTGAACTACTGAATGCAGAGACAATACCAGTCCCCCTCAGCTATCTTTTGTCCTGGAAAATAAATTTCAATCCAGCTGTCAATTAACCAACACACACACACACACACACACACACCCCAGAACCTGCTAAGTACAGCCCTTGCCATTTGATATAAAGTGCTTTGGACAGATGCACTGTATACTCCATCTTTCGGAGGACCAAAGAAAGTATCTGATAGCATGCTTTTCACATCCTGGTATCTCTCATTGAAGTAAAGTGGTTTTGTAGGGATGCTCAGGACAGATTCATAAGAATAACTGCGCCAACATTTATATTAATGGAACTCATAAGTCACCTTGGATTCCTAGACTAACAAGCACATAAAATTAAGTCCACAAGCTATAATAAATTATAGGCTATTCTGACTTGGAAAGGTTCATTTTGCAAAGAGTCTATCTGTATTAATCAGTAACATATTTAAGTTACAATTCTCATATCACTGAATCAGAAATACGTATATACCTCCATGACGCAGTTACCTCTGTTGCTAGCATCCTTTCACGTGTTTCTGAAAGAGCAGTGTACTTATCCCTTATGAACCCTTCAAAACCTGACTGTTCACATGAAATCCCAAACGAGTTATAAAAATGAACAGAATATACGTTAAAAATAAATAGACAAGGGAGATTGCTATCCACGAAGTTAGTATTCAAAGAGCACTGTTGAGTGCATTATAAACAATGCAGTGGAACAGAGGATGGATGGTTGGGCATTGGCAGGACAGCGGGAGCATTGGTGCCAAGTTCATCATAAAATGCTCTATAGAAAAAATCTGATAGCGAAGTTAGGTTGAACTAGAATTCGTCCTAAAAATGGCCTGAAAGCAACTGCTTTGAAGTGCTATTGGGTTGTTTCACCATCTGAATACAATGAGGAAGAGATGCACAAAATTAAGGAAATGGATTTTTTAGCAATTCAGATCTTAGGCATCACTAACTTGCATACAAGCAACATTGCAGTAAAACCCCCTTAAAAAAGAGAACTGGAAACTCATAACCATTCAAACTAAAGTGGATAGCATGCTTAAACAACAGGATAGTATTAGTGGTGTAGACTCATACAATCAGACAATCTCATGTGATCACAAAGAGTAAAGTAGAAATCACAGGCTAGTAAAGAATTCTACAAGCAGAGGAAGCAAAATAATTTTACCTTGGTTGTCTTGAGCAAAGCCAAGCCTTCAATGCCAGATATTAGCTTCAAAACACCAGACTTCTGTAAAATTACCTCAGTTGTGTGCTTCTCAGATCCCAGTTTAAAACCTTTAAAAGGTGTGAACAGCATCATAATTCACCACATCAACCAAATCAACCATATTAATCAATTGCTAATAGTTAAAAGCAGTTCAATGAAAATTTTACTGCGGGGAGACAACCTAGAAAGAAGAATCTCAGCCACAACACATTACAATGGGAATTGCAGGGTTCTCTCTGACACAGGCATTTGGTTGCAGGGACACACTCTCAAGCAGCGTTTTATGATCTCAATTTTAGCATGTGCTTTATCTATGGCCTGGATATTTGAGAATAAACTAATGGTTTCAAAATTGTTCTTTAGGAGAAGTCTGCAGGATATAAAGTGGTAGCACTTATAGGAACTATAGCCATCTCTAACTTTCAAGTTTGCAAAAGGCTAACCATGTTCATGGGGTTTTCCATCCACATATACTCGATCCCATGGCTTTTCCACTATCTTGACAATTGCAGTGGTAACCTACAAAAACAGAACACAGCGTTGAAACGACAGATAAAACCTGAACGCAATATTATTTAAAGAGCTGTGAGTTGGACATTATCTTGAATGTCGTGGAGATGTCCAGCATTTTACAAATAAACGACCAACCAAAGCGTATGAGTTACTGAGCCAATAAAATGACAGACAACCAAGATTATAGTTAACTACCTGGCGATAGAAGGACGTGAAGTGCTTAGCAAGCAGAATTGCAAACTCCTCTGGCGACACTTGTTGGGAGCGCTCCTTTGCTTTAACGTAAACCTGAATTGCAATTAAAAGCAAGCAATATATATAGAACATCAGGACCGAAATGAAATGACATGGAGCCCAAGATGGGAACCGAAATGATGAATCATATAGATCTAACTAACTCCACCGAGTACCAAGTCCGTCATATATTTCAACTGTTTACAGGAGTATAGGAGGATTACAAATTTCGGTCTACAACTTTAGCTTGACGGTTTAGTAAGTATGATTTGGTAGGTGCAGACGAGTGAAAAAATAAACCAGATTCATGAGCTACTTGACTGGTGTCCCTTTAGTCATTTGACTCATTTCCCGAGAAACAAACAGCGGAAGGAAGAGAGGGAAACTGACGGTGTTTTTCATGGTGTCGGTGGCGACGATGTCGGAGTTGTCGTCGCGGAGGTAGGCGGGGAGGCAATCGGAGAGGAGGGTGATGAAGACGTTCCACTCGACCATGAAATGGCGGCCGTCGTTGGTCCGCCAAACCCTAGCCACCCGGACGCGTGACTTTCCATGGCTCTGCTGGAAGCTGAACCCGTCCAAGTCCTTGGCCATGTTCGTTTGCAGGAATGATTTTGCTGGGTACAGTAGAGCAGGCTCCGACCCGATATCTATAAGGAGGAGAATCAGGGGAAGGAATTTTTATTGAAGGAATTGCCTTGGAGAGGGAGAGGACCGGCTGAGACTGGTTGGGCCAAGCAAATTGCCTTCCTTTGTCTTTTCCCTCTGCACGTGAATCTGACGTGGCCTCCTCTTTGTCAACGTCAAGCGAAGTGCCTGTTATGGTTTTGTGAAGGCCTAACTGCAGAAACAGCCCCTAAACGTGACCAACTCGAGCGAGTTGGTCCGAAACTCAGCACTCAGTGATAATTGGCCCCTCAACTTTGAAAAGGTTAGCAGTTCAGTCCATGTGCTACAGTAATAAACGGTTGGCGTTTGGAGAGGCTGAAGTGGCAATTAGTGGTTGAGGTGATGAATCACCTCCTCCGATTCACAGGAGAGGAAGAAAAAAAAAAAGAGAAATAAAAACCAGAATTAAAGAAAAAATAAAACCTATCCAAAAACATCTAACATCTAACATTGCTATGATTCAAAATGCATGATCAAAGCCCGGTGATCTTCAAAGACGACTTCTTTAGAAAAAAAGGGAAAATCAAAACAAAAACCATAATTAAAACCACCCCCAAAACATCTAACATTTCTACAATTTAGAAATTAGAAGTGCAGGAAGTCCCAGTCATTCTACATCTTGCAGTAGCCATGTCCACCTTTATCCCTCGCTAAAGAGAAACAAAGAAGGCCTTTACAATCTCCTCCAATGATGAATTGCCTCTTTCGGTGACGAATAGCTCAATCAAAAGACCAAAAGACTCATCCATCGTCATTGGGACAACGTAGTAGTAGGAGTCGGCCATAAAAACCGCTACCACAGCTGTGTCAAAGCCAAAAATCCCATCTTCAACCTCTGACTCCGTTTTTGTCCACTTCGCACACCACTTTTCGATTCATGGTTGTGACTCGGCGTAGGCCTTGCGCGAAGCTTAGCAAATCATCTTCTTGAACTTTATGTTCTTCTTCTTTTCCCCATGCGAATGAGGTGGCGGCACATAGAAGAGTAATTGTCAGTGGCAATGACGACCAAGGTTTTAAATCTCGTACCAAATGTTGTACCATTTTTGCAACAATATGGTACAATACCGATATCATATCCTCTTTATTCGGATGTACCAATTATATATTATATATATTATATATACATATGAACATAGCAACCAATGAAAGTATGTGGGTTTAAAGTACATATGATATGTATCTAGATTTTTTAAACATAAACATATATTTATAAAATAAAAAATATAAATTTAAAGGGCATAGAAGAAATAAAAACATAAAATTCTTTCAAATATAAAAAAGATTTTGTTATACAAGGATTCAATCTATTATATATATATAAAGCAGAATACATATAAGGAGTGAAAGACTTTTCATTTAACAGATACAACATGAAAATGACATATGGCAAATTTATTATTTTAGGTAAGAATTTTAAAAAAATTTACACATGAATTCCAAAACTACCCCTTAACTAATCTGGTTATTCAAAATGAAAACTTTGACTTTAATATCCTTTTTACGTTAACAAAATTAATGACATTTTTTTCCAAATCTGAATAAGAAAAGTCCATCTCAGAGTTCATCATAGTTTTCCTTAAGCCATAACCAAGAAACAAAAGCAGCTATTGTCTCATAGCCCATTGTCAATCTTCATCCCTGTCACGAACATTTTTTTTTTTTATATCAACAACACAGTTAAGAATTCTTACAAATCCTATTGACTGACGTTTGCCTCAAAGCCATTTTTCATCACTTTCATTATCTGCAATGACAACCATCCAACAACATGCTTCCACACTTTTGCCACCTCGAGGTCTTGCTTTTCCACCTGTTTGCAAAAGTCTCTGATGCAATGAGATTAGTGAAATGGGTATAAATCTGTCACTTTAGGTTTTATCTCCTGATTTTTTTTTTGCCAAAATTTGATTTTGAAAACTAAAACTCGATATCATGAATTCTCGATCATCGATGCTACTAATTCTTTATATTCTTAATGCTAGTTTGCTCCTTTGGCTCTAATGGTTGTAATTGGTGTTCGACGGCCTTGTGGTTGCCAATCAGGCCCCTTGGTTGCCAAGGCACAGGTAAGTACACTATTTTACTATTTACATGCCTTTACTGAGCCTAAAAATTTGCTAATAGACATTGGTGTTAAGAAATAAGATCAAGTTATTGACTTTTGTATAAAATCTAATATCAATATTAAATAGTTTTCAATTTTTTTTCGTTGTTTATTGAACCTTTATTGACTGTTTAGCTTCACAAGCTCGGTGGCTTTTCTTTTCTCTAGTTAGTTTTGCATTTTCCTTCCTTATTTGGTTTTACGTTATGGGTTTGAGATTTTAAAGATGTTCTTATGGATAGGCCAATTGTCTTGGCACTTCTAATGCAGCTTGCTTCTAATGGATTATAAAAACCAGGTGCAGCATACTAAGATCTCCATGTATCATATATGTATATGACATGGATCCTTGTGAAGAGCTACTTTTTCCTAGTTGTAAAATGTTAAATTTTGCATAGTGGACTAAAACTCTACTATATTCCTTTTGTGATACCCTACTATAATAAAGAAGAAATGTGATTCAGAACTTAATTGGATCATATGGCTATGCATCTTATATTTGTATGCAATAGGTTTTAATATGCAATTAAGAATATAGTTAGATTTGATGCACATAGATAACAATTCAGATATATTAGGAAAATTGAGATTTGTAGAATTGTTCCTAGATATTGAGATAATTCACTTGCAGCCTGATTTGAAAATTTAGGTTTATTTTGATTATATGATAAACTTCCATGTAGAGTTTGATGAGTTCTTTGTGGATGGTGTCATCAGTGTGATTGGTGTTGGATTAGTCCATGTGGAGAGTTGAGCTGTGCTTATTTGGCAAATCATGGCTGAAAATATCTTGATACAAGGAACTTTAGGCACATTATAAATGTTCGATGATTTGTTCACTAAGCTAAGAATGAATAAGGACAACCTCGCTTTTTTGTTCCATCTTTCCTTCTGTTTCATATTCTTCTAATTAGATTACATGCAAATGTGGTTTAGTTTTAGTGATTTTTTTCTCGATACTAATTATTTGGATAATAAACATCATTGATGGTTTTAATTCAATTAATAACTTCGTTGACTTGTTTTTACTGTATTATTTTGGGGATATGTATGATTCGGTCAAGTCCATTAAGCTCGTGCAATAAGCTGGTCTTTATGTTCATCTCCCAATTAATCCATATGTTTGTGTTGAATGGAACTTTGGGTTATTTTTTTTTTCTTCTCAGTTGTGCTTTTTATTTTCTTTTTCATCAGTTATCTTGCAAAGACTTTGTTTTACTCTATTATGGCTTAACCACTTAAGGGATTTTCTATCTGGCTCAAGTATGTTCTTGGGATTCAATTCATAACAGACAATAGAAAGGTAATTAAATTAAAAAATAAAAAGAAGTTCACAGAGAATGGAAGACAGTAAAAGTTTATGGGTGAAATTAATAAAAAAGAAGTATTTGAAGTGCACTTAATTAACTTCCAATTGACTCCTGTTTACTGCAGGTTGTAATGCAAAATTTAGGACAGTTATATTTTTTTGGGCCTTGGATCTATTAGAAATTACTAAAAGATTTTGCTTTTTTTACAAGTTTGTTGTTAGTTCCACTTGGGAAATGAAGATGAAAAATGTCATTTCTTGATTGAGTTAGTTGGAGCTAAGCTAATTTAATTAACAAGCTTGCAAGCCTAATCAAGCTTTCATGCCCGTCATAGTTTCTTATTTATTATTTTTATTTATATATGTTCTCAATGTAAACATTTTTAAAATTTTGATGTACCATTAGACTAAACGTTTCCATTGAACAAATGTTGAGAGTAATAGCCAATTTACATAATGCTGAGAGCAATAGCCAATTTGCATTCTTTCTTTGTTTTTGTTAATTGCCCTTTCATTTAACAATTCCTGTTTTGTGTACTTTTTGATAATTAGGGGGAGGAGGATGTTGTAGAGCCTAAGTATGAAATTACTCATAGAGTTAAACTGGATGTCAATATAAATGGACAACATTTAGGCTGAATCTTTTCCTTTTTCCTCATGGTTAATACTAAGATTATAGAGTTTAGGTGGTTGCTAACTTATTCTTCTTCTTTTCATCCCTATCATCACTTGCAAACCTTAAGTAGAATTGTCATTGGATTATATAGCTTAATAGTTCCTAAAATAGTACGTACATTTTCCATATTCTCTATAGAGCAATTTGGACTTTGAAGCCACCATTCTGGGATGTGTTTACTAATCTAACCTTTAGTATTTCACTTATTTAAAGAAATGTTTATATCAATTACTATGATTTGTTATGTATAAACATATCCTTCCCTTTTTGTTGCCTGTTACCATCAGATGTTTTCTGTGAAATGCTGCTAACAATAATCTAGATACCATCATTAAGGTAGCATTGTTCAGGTTTTAGCTCATTCACTTGCTTAATATGTTTTCCTCTCATCTTTTACCCAAATAGGAAAGTATAGGGAGAGGATCTTGTCAAGTAGGTCCTGTAGCTTTAGGACTTAATTTTAGGGCGAGGATGAAGGCTGAGAGGCTATTTGAAACTCAAGGAGGTCCTATTATCTTTTCTCGAGTTGGGAAATAAATCCTTTTTGATATATAATTTATGGGTTTTAGTCATATTATAATCCATCTTGTGCTGTTTTTAAAGTTCTATTCAATTCCTTAATTAACCCAAATCACTGTAGCCTTCTTACTGCTGTTGTTTTCTTCTCCTTTGCCTCTATCATCCTTCTATCACGTCTCTCTCTTTGCTCCTTACAATGATGCCTTTGGTCAACCTCCCTTATTCATCCATCTTTCTTTCTATTTTGTAACTCATCTATTCCCTCATTGAGTGACTTACAAGGCCAGTTTATTGCAAGTGTCAAGCATCTAAAGCAACATTTCTAAACAATGTTGCAGGCATAGATGTTTTGACCTTTGATTTTTAGTTTTAAAGAACGATTTTATGGCAATGTTATGAACATTTAGTAGAGGCGTGGATAAGTCGATAAGGCATGAAATGGTAATCTGCAAAGGCTGTTTGTATTTGTAACATAGGGAAAAATGGTTCTTTTCTTTGTAAGTTCTGTTGTATTAATTAGGACAATGCACATCTACTTATCTCATAGTTTTTCCCTCAAACTCATTTTATTGGTTGTCAAGTTCGATGGCATTCATTGTTACATATTTCTGTGTACATATGTTCCTTATGTTCTTATCTAAAACTTGAAATAATAATTTACACATGTGCAAATAAGACAAGTCTGTCATCTTTGTGTTAGGGCTAAGAGCTACAGCCAACAATTCCAATCCTCTCCAAATTTAGCTTCTTATGGATCACATAACATAGCATTTAGGAAATGAAGAAGTTATTGCACATTATGACTTTATCTTTCAAGTTATTTTGGGCTTCTTTTAAAGAAACTGATTGATGAATCTACATGATACTATGCTGAACAAGAACAACAAATTACAATAGGTATTATTTAGGTTGTCATTGTCGGGAGCTCCTCTAAAATTATGAAGGGACTTCTTAGTGGATAGGTATATTTTTTTAGTTCTACAAATCTATTATGTATAGGTCTTTTTTTCATTATTTATCAAAATAAGCTTATATATGTGCCACTGTTTGCCTCATTTGAGGTTTTTCCATTGGTCCCCTAGAAGCAAAAATGATGTTTAGATTGCTAATGCCAATGACCATATATACTATAGGTATAAAAAATTCATCTCTTTTGCATACCTAGAGTATATGTTCTAAAATTGACTTTGTAACTGCTTTGAAATAGTGTATATGGAGTTTTGAACCACTGTCTTTAGATTTATGAAGTAGTGCATCCTTCTATATAATAGCTAAAGAGATAATGGCATGAGGTATGAAGCTGGAAAAGCAGCAAGCAATTGTGTCTAAAGACACCAAGGTGTGGGACTAATTTTTATGAAGTAATGTGTATGGATTTATTAATTGGTGTGTTTTGTATTGGCTATAATGAACTGATGTCTATAGACTTCTAAACTAATGTCTGTTGTATATGGAATTATTTGTAATGATCTGTTGTTGTAAAATTCATGTAGTGCCTAAGAAGTTTTGAATTGGTCTTTACTAATTTATAAACTGGTGTCGTAATAATTTAGAGTGGTGTGTATGTACTTCTGAACCAATGTCTACACACTTTTGAACTAGTGTTTATTGTTTGTTAGTTGCTGTTTACGTAACCGCATATCATGTTCTGTTGGCCATGTGAAATTGAAATATGTCTAAAAAGTTCTAAATTATGTTGTAATTTTGATTTAATCTTTCCTGACTTTTACTTGGAACTTAGTTTGGTTTGATTTCTTAATAGAACTCCTTAGACGTAGGATTTAACATTTTGTGCAAGATCCATATGTGTTTTTGTATGCTCTTGATTCTTTTGTTCAGGCTTGAGAACTATATAAAGAATTTGTTTTTGTTCAGGATCTACATGTTCTGCAAAATCTGCTGTTAAAACACCACAGGATAAAACTAAGGGTCCTACTTGTTCTACACATCATACCATGTTGGAGGTGGTAGAATCCATGCCCTTATTAGGTAATTGGTTTAATATGTACTTGTATCTTAAACATTGAATTCAAGGAAATATGACTCAAATGCTCAGAAGCCTTTTGCGGAACTTGTGAAGGGCTTCAACTAGATGTTTATTTAGAGGGTAAAACTCTTCATCTTAATGGCTATCAGCTAACTTTATATTTCTTTTGCTTTTTTTTTTTATTGTAGTTTTCTATTGTATTATTTGTAGTTGCTTGCTTGATGTAAGTTTACTATGCTTTGTGGACCAGTGGATTGTGTTTTTTGGAAGTGGATTTTTCTATGAATTTTTTTAACAATATTTATTTAACATTGAAATATATATTATTCTCTCATCCTCAATATAATTTGGAATCTCATGGCAATGTCGGGTATATAAACTAGTTAAACATAATAATTATATATTTTACTTAAAATATTAAAAAATAAAAATAAAAATAAAAGGTGCATTTTCTCATCTCGTTCCATTTTCTCCATCTTGTTCATTTTTTTTTACCAATATGGCCAGTACAAGACAGTACCAATCGGTATGATATGAGATTTAAAACCATGATGACGACAGTTGGTCGGCAGATCCATATGTGTTTTTGTATGCTCTTGATTCTTTTGTGCAGGCTTGAGAACTATATAGAAAATTTGTTTTTGTTCAGGATCTACATGTTCTACAAAATCTGCTATTAAAACACCACAGGATAAAACTAAGGGTCATACTTGTTCTACACATCATGCCATGTTGGAGGTGGTAGAATCCATGCCTTTATCAGATAATTGGTTTAATATGTACTTGTATCTTAAACATTGAATTCAAGGAGATATGACTCAAATGCTCAAAAGCCTTTTGCGGAACTTGTGAAGGGCCTCAACTAGATGTTTATTTAGGGGGTAAAACTCTTCATTTTAATGGCTATCAGCTAACTTTATATTTCTTTTACTTTTTTTTTTATTGTAGTTTTCTATTGTATTATTTATAGCTGTTTGCTTGATGTAAGTTTACTATGCTTTGTGGACCAATGGATTGTGTTTTTTGGAAGTGGATTTTTCTATGAATTTTTTTAACAATATTTATTTAACATTGAAATATATATTATTCTTTCATCCTCAATATAATTTGGAATCTCATGGCAATGTCGGGTATATAAACTAGTTAAACATAATAATTATATATTTTACTTAAAAATATTAAAAAATAAAAATAAAAATAAAAGGTGCATTTTCTCATCTCGTTCCATTTTCTCCATCTTGTTCCCCTGTTTTTTACCAATATGGCCAGTACAAGACAGTACCGATCGGTATGATATGAGATTTAAAACCATGATGACGACAGGTGGTCGGCAGCAATGCTAATTATTTATTATTGTAGTACACGAATTAAACTGCTAACCCTTCGAAAGTTGAGGGGGCAATTTTCACTGAGTGCCGATAGCAAGTTGGTCAAGTTTAGGGGTTGTTTCTATAGTTAGGCCTCTTGTGAATGACGAAGTGGTAATTTTGTCATAAAAGTATGGGAGTATAGTAATTTTATCACTAATTTTACATCCTGTATAAATGTTTATTGAGTAAAGATGATGATGAAAATGATAGATTTAGAGACTTAGGGTTTAAGTGTTAGGTGAAGGAAACTTAAAATTGAAACTTGTATTTTTCTCATTTTTTCACGTATACACGTTAAGCAATTTTAACAGGGGAAAGATAAAAAAAAAATCCTATAAATTTTGCAACTTTTTCTAAGTAAGTCTTCTATCTTCACGAATTTCTGTTTAAGTCCTATATCTTAAAAAATGTGATTACTGTTAGTCTTATAGACAGAAAACTTGACGGGAATCCGATATGTCGGAAAATAGACGTTAAAAACATGTGGAAAAATTCAAAATTGGACATCTAGATTTGTAACTTTTATAATTAAGTCACTAGGTTCTTATTTTCTCACAATTTACTCCTGAATTCAAAAGAAATCTAGAACTATGTAACTCTAATTGGAATATGCAGATTCTATGTTTTAAGGTCATTGATTGCCATTATGTCAGTGGAATATATCATGAGAATGAGGATATCATGACAATTGAGCCATCTAAAAACTAGCACTTTACCTACTTAACAATCATTTGAAAAAAAAAATTTAGAACATAATTAATTATATACAAGTTATCCAACTCAAAAATAAAATTTTAAAAAATACTATATTTTAAAAATATACTTTAAGCTTACTAACTTATAGAATTTCATTTGATGTATAAGTCAAATGAAAAATTAAAAATATTAATTAATAATAGTGTATTAAATAGCTTATTATTTAATATTTCATAGTCAATTTTGTAATATTTCATTGTACTTTATGGATTCCATTAGAAGATGATATAATCTTTTTTTTATTAATTCTTCATGCTTTTATAGAAGCTTAGAAGAATAAACTACAAAATTTTATAAAATAAGCCATAAGTATACTACAAAAAGGATATTTATATTGACAATAACAATGTAATAATGGTGATTTCATTGATGATGAAAAAATAAATTTATAAACTAATGAATATATAGATATATAGGAAGATTAATTAATTATAAAATTGTGTGATAGTATAATCAAGCCATTGACATTTGGATCGCGATTGAGGTCTTTCAGCTTCAACTTTTTTGTCAGAACATGAGCTGGTTGTTACTTGGTGGGAGGTTTTTATTCTGCTCCCTATTGGGAATTCTCTATTTTTCAAAAGCTTTGTATGTTTTTAATTTTTAGATCATGATTAATATTATCACTTAAAAGCCTATATTTTTTTTATTGGAAAGTATAAAAATTGTTCATTGTTCTTCACTCTCAGGGAAAAAAGAGAAAAGAAAATGTAACGGGTTTGTACTTGAAGGACAACGGCACCAGAAGAGAATATTTAAGGTTCTAGGGGTGAGTTGCAAAAAAATAAGAACATTGTGACTTAATTATAAAATTTATAACGTTAGATGTACAATTTTGATTTTTTCCTCTTGTTTTTAACGTCTGCTTTTTACCACATCGGATTTCTGTCAAGTTTTCCATTTATAGAACTAACAGTAATCACATTTTTTAAGATATAAAACTCAAACAAAAGTCATAAAAATATAAGACTTATTTAGAAAAGTTACAAAAGTTATAGAATTTGTTTTGACCTTTCCCCATTTTAACATGTCAGATTTGATCCCAAAACAAAATATTGATAACAAATTAGCTTAAATACTCATTTGGTACATTAACTTTGTTAGCTTTAACGAGTTAATCCCCTATCTTTGATTCAGTGGGAGTTGGTCCCTCAAGTTTACAAAATCTAGCATGTTAGTTCAATTATGAATGGAAGGTAAATAGAGTTAAATTTGCTGCTGATTTAGCATGGGACATGTGTGCCACGAGGGTTAAGATTGGGGGAAAAAATAATACTCCTGTGAAAGGGAGAGGGAGAAATTTGCCACTTTTCTCGATTCCTCCACAACTTTGGCGGCTACCTTAATCCTCTTCCGATCGTTTGTGCACACCAATTGTTTCGAATTGCAATTGAAAAATGAGAAGAAGCAAAGACAGATTTGCAGGCCTAACATGCGTTAGGTAATGCTACCTCCAGCTAAAGCCAATTTATCATCTCATTTCAACAGCTATCTTCAGTCATGTTGGCGTCTGCCTCAATTTTCCGACGAGCCTGCTTTTGCCTCGATTTTCACCCTCCTCGATTTTCATAATGCCAGTGAATGTGGATAAATAGATTGGAGCAACTATTTGACATCCATCTGGCAACTGTTCGTGATTTAATTTTGACCTCTTAGTCAAATAGAACTAGGAAACCATTGTTGCCGTTATGGATAGTTTAGTTTTATCTACTAGCAGCGTCATAATCGATCATCAGAATTCCAACAATCTCCATTTCCTTTGGACGACACATCTGATCCATTTGTTTCCCTTGACCATCATGCATGAGCTAGTCTCTTTAACCGCAGTAATCCTCAATTGTTATGCTCTTCTACACTGAGCATGGAATTAAATACTGTAGTATATGTAAGTAATATGCAGTAAAAATATTTTCACATTTAGTCATTTTTTTCACAGAAAATACCGTGGTATTTCATGGTATTTTGTATACCAGTAACTTTTTATGTACATTTTATAAAAAAAACTGCGGTATACCATAATATCACAAGGTATGTGTCATGATATTCTATTTTTTGCAGACATATGTGAGATATTTTTTGGTCATTTTAAATCAAAATATCATACATAAATATATAAAATACTAAAATATAATTAATACACATGTTTTAGCATAAATATTTACTTTTATTTTTTGGCTACTCTCTCTTTACTTTTGCTTTCTTTTTCTTTGGGTACTAGACAATATATTGTTATTATTAAAATATTATTTTTTTCTCTTGTATCAATAAATTATTTTTTTTTGCTGAGTAATATTTTTTCCGTCTCACAAAAAATAAATCTTTTTATTATTCACATTAATAAATTTATGATTTTATTTTTTTCAAAATTTATTATAAAAATATGAATATTTTACGTGAAAATGAAACTTTAAAGATTATACTTTCTAAAAATCATTTGTAAGAATTTTTTTTCAATACATATTAATATAAATATGTTGAATTTAAATTTCAATAAAAAACTTAAAAGGGTCAATTAATGCGAAACAGAGGGAGTATTTATTTTCCTCTATATATAACATTTTTTTATGTTTTTTGGTATAAAAAAATATTTTATATTATATATAATTTATTTATATTTGACAAATTATGATGAGAAAAAAATTACAATCTATCATTTGGTCAATTAACTTTGTTAACTTTAATGAGTTAATTCCCTATCTTTGACTCAGTGGGAGTTGGCCCCTCAAGTTTACAAAATCTAGCGTGTTAGTTCAATTATGGATGGAAGGTAAATAGAGTTAAATTCATTGCTGATGTAGCGTGGGACATGTATGCCATGAGGGTTGAGATTGGGGAAAAAAATAATGCTCTTGTGAAAGGGAGAGGGAGAGACTTTGTCCCTTTTCACGATTCATTCTTCCATAGCTTTGGCAACTGCCTTAATCTTCTTTCGATTGTTTGTGCGCACCAATTGTTTTGAATTGCAATTGAAAAATGGGAAGAGGCAAAGACAGATTTATAGGTCTAACATGCACTAAATAATGCTGCCTCCAGCTCAACAACTATCTTCGGTCATGTTGGCATTTGCCTCAATTTTCTGGCGAGCCTGATTTTGCCCCGATTTCCACCCTCCTTGATTTTCATAATGTCAATAAATATGGATCAATAGACTGGAGCAACTGTTCGACATCCATTTGGCAACTGTTCGTGATTTGATTTTGACCTCTTAGTCGAATAGAACTAGGAAGCCATTGTGGATAGTTAAGTTTCATCAGCTGGCAGTGTCATAATCGATCATCAAAATTCCAACAATCTCCATTTCCTTTGGACGACAAATCTAATCCATGTGTCATGCATGGGCTAGTCTCTTTAACTGCTGTAATCCTCAATTGCTACGCTCTTCTGCCTTGAGCATGGAATTAAATACTGCGGTATAGTAAACAATACGTAGTAAAAGTATTTTCACATTTAGTCATTTTTTCACTCAAAATACCGTGGTATTTCATAGTATTTTTTATATCGGTAACTTTTTATGTACATTTTGTAAAAAACCGCGGTATACTGTAAATACCACAAGGTACGAACCATGGTATTCTATTTTTTACGGACATATGTGAGATATTTTTTGGCCATTTTAAATCAAAATATCATACGTAAATATATAAAATACTAAAATATAATTAATACACATGTTTTAATATAAGTATTTACTTTTATTTTTTGGCTACTCTCTCTCTTTTACTTTTGGTTTTTTTTTTCTTTGGATACTAGACAATATATTGTTATTATTAAAATATTATTTTTTTCTCTTGTATCAATAAATTAATTTTTTTGCTGAATAATACTTTCTCCGTCTCACAAAAAATGACTATTTTTATTATTCATAGTAATTAATTTATGATTTTATTTATTTTAAAATTTATTATAAAAATATGAATATTTTATATGAAAATGAAACTTTAAAGATTATATTTTCTAAAAATCAATTTTAAGAATTTTTTTCAATGCATATTAATATAAATATGTTGAAGTTAAATTTCAATAAAAAAAGGTAAAGGGGTCAATTAATGCAAATCGGTGGGAGTATTTATTTTGCTCTATATATAACATTTTGTTTATGTTTTTTTGTATAAAATTTTTTTTCTATCATATATAATTTATTTATATTTGATAAACTATGATGAGAAAAAAATTATAATCTATATAAAAATATGAAAAAAATTATTTAATTTATTTCATCTTAAAATAATATTCAAACGTTTATTTTTCTTTTCACAAATAGTAACAGTATGTGGCATGGTATACCATACAATATACCTTGAAAATATGAAGTACAATATGCCCAGCAGTAACATTATTTAACATCTTAACCCTGAGCCACTGGTCGAAATCCAAGACAATGAATGCTTAGCCAACGTTTTCCAGCCCTTCAGCTCAGGCAACAATAAGTGGTGGCCTCTCACCTCCATCATCTTAATGAGAACTAGCCTCACTTTTAATCCATGCTAGCAGCTCATAGATGTCATAAGGGTCATGTGCATGCTTTTTGTCTTACAATAGACTAAGTCACTTAATTTAGCAAAGGCTGAAGGACTAAGTCACTTAATTAAGCAGCCTTTGGGGATTGAGATATACTAAGTCAAAGTTTAAGGACTAACTCGTGTGAGTTTGCAAAGTTAAGGGACCAAATATGCATTTAGGCCTAACAAATTTACACTTTTTAAAAAATTTAATGATAAATTTGCCCACAAAAGTGGCAAAATTTCTCAACTCTATAATTTAGCGTCAAATTTGCTCCTTTTGCTGTCTAGAAAATATGAACTTGAACTTATTTAGACTGTCGAATAGTTATAGGAGTGGCATCGAAAAGGTGAAAAAGTATTTGGATTAAAAGTATCATTTCTACAAAAGCACGAAGAAAGTTTGTGCGCTATAGACTGCACTGGATCTTAAACCGAGGTAAGCTTCCACGAAACTTCTTCAATCTCCGGAGTAATATTCGTTGATCAGGCGCCTTCAAACCTTGCAGATCGTTCTTCTTCGTCGTCTTTGAGTTCGACTCTGTCTCGAAAAACATGAAGAGGGTTTTCGGTGTTAAGAAAGACAAGGAGCCACCTCCATCCATCCAAGATGCAACCGATAGGGTCTCTCTCTCTCTCTCTCTCTCTCTCTCCTCTTTTTGATTTTTTTCTAAAGCTTTGTTACAGCTCCGGGGTATAGATTTCTGCTGTTTATCTGTAATCGTTTGTTTGAATGCTTACTTGTTTGTTTGGGTCTTGGGTCGTTTATGATCTGGTGAATGAGGGTTTTCGTCGACTGTATGTTAGGAATATTTGCTTCTTTAGGAGTTTATCTATTATGTTTTTGTGGATTCTGTCGTCTGGTGGAAGAATTTTTAGGTATGAGGAAATTGGATTTCTAGTTTTGCTGATCAGGCGAATGGCCAAATCCATCTGAATGGTGTGAGATGGATGAGCTATTCGAGTTTCTGTTTGTCCTTGAACACTGGGAGTCTTTGATGGTTAGAAGATTCTAAGTGCTGCAATGCATCTGCATTTATAATTGTGCCCCCGCCCCTCTTGAAACGGAGTGCACTATTTGCTGTATATTGTACTTGTGGAATTTTTCATTATCAAAATATCTGATTTCTCTTGACAATTCATACTGTTTTCCTTGTTGCTGAATGGCTGACCCTGCTCTTTTTAATCTTGCTTTAAAAATGTTTCGACAGATCAATAAAAGAGGTGACTCAGTGGAGGAGAAGATAAGAAAGCTTGATGCTGAATTGAGCAGATACAAAGAACAGATAAAGAAGACACGTCCTGGTCCTGCTCAGGAGGCTCTTAAAGCTCGAGCCATGAGGGTTCTCAAGCAAAAACGCATGTAGGTTTTCATTCCTGTTGCCAGTTTCGCCATATGTGTCTTTTGATTGTATTTCTTGTTTCATAACTAGTTCCCTTCTCTGTCCAATGTTTTACTTGTCACTTTTGACTGTAACTTAATGGAACATAAGTTTAATTTGTCTACACTGTATGGCATTCTTACCTTGATAACCTCTTTCATGTTTTGAAGTAAAAATGTGAAAATTTGGTGAATAATGAGAGTGGGCGATGATAACAGGGCTGAGGGTAGTCAGTAGCAAACGCTTGTGTATACAGATAAAGTTAACAATGAATATTAACATGAAATACTCTTTTCGGTCATTTTCCATATATCCCTATAGTAATGAGATGGGATGCACCCACAGAAGTGTGAAAAGATAACTAGTCTGTGCACAACAAAACTAGGGTTCAAGAAGTGAATGATTCATTCTTGTAGAAGAAATACTTCTGAAATTTTATTGAAGATAACTTAATATGGCCAAAGCATGCAATAGGGTTTTTATAGTAATAGAAACCCTAGTTAACCTAAACCAATAAGGGGTAATTTCCATATGCACTATTAGTTGAAGAGAGGGCATCGGTTGTCATCATGACTTCATTGGTTTGATGGTCCAGCTCTGCTAACTGTTTGCATTATGTATTGTCTAGCATATTTGGGCAGCTACTGAAATCTCCCTGTGCATAAAATTCCTCAGTTATGATACCTCTTCCCTGGAACTCTTGTTCTCTTTTTGCTTGTTTCTGGTTTAATTATAAATTGTATAAAGCAAAAACCTTTTTTATGTCCTGGTGCATTTACAGTTACTGAGGCGCACAGATTAACATTTATCTTTTCACCTTGTTAAACATCCCATGTTTTTTAGTTGTATCGCTTACTGTACTCTGTAAATTGGCTCTTGGTTTTTTCCTAAAGTCATTGGAAAATTATGAGAATTGGGTTAAACAGATGATATTTAAATTTGTTGTCTTTAATGAGGGACATTGTATTTGGTCTTGGCTGTGGTAGAACTATTTATGCAAGACCTGGTAGCTCCCTGTCAACATATTCTCATATTCAGTTTGACAAACAAAAGCCAATTATATATGATGAGCTGCTTTCCGTACTTCTTTGCTTATATTATATATATGATATGTCTATACAGGTATGACGGACAACGTGACATGCTGTACAATCAGACATTTAACCTTGATCAAGTTGCTTTTGCTGCTGAGGGTCTTAAAGATGCTCAACAAACTGTATGTGGTTAATAGCTTTATTTCACTTCCTTTATAGCGTAAATGCTCATTCTTGAGACAGACATCAACTTTTTCTTTTATATTTAAGAGTTTGGGTAGACTTTCAAACAGAAACTTCGGTTATCTGTGATATGGTTGGTGGTAATATGCCTGTGATGAATGAATATTCATGTTTTGAACCATGTTAGCAGTTTTCTTTTCTTTTCTTTTCTTTTTCCTTGTGGGGGCAATGCTGTATTTACCATAAATATTTGTGTTTCTTGGTAGCGGCCTAAGGGGCAAACTTCAGGGAAATTCAGGCGGAGCTTTTTCTCTTCTCTATTTGGAATTGACTGCCTACCTCACGAGAGGTAGGAGATGAACCATTTGTCCCCGGGGAATGGTTTCTCATCAAATATGTGTTTGGTTATGATATGTTTTCCTCTATGTTTTACTTATGCTAGTTTCATAATATGCCATTAGGTTGAAGGAGATTGATACTTCTGATTCTCATACAACAAACTTCAGTTTGAAAATTTTGCCTGACAGGCACTAAATCTCATTTATCTTTTCCAGATGTCAGCCCTGAAATCAGCAAACAAGGAGTTGAAGGGAATGATGAAGACTGTGAAGATCCAGGAGATTGATGTACTCTTCGAATCTTTTCTCCCCTCTTTAATCTGTATTCTATGGCAGCTTATAAATGATAACATCAAGCTTTTGTGGCCTGTAGAACTTGCAAGATGAGATGCTTGACCTGATGGATGTGAGTAACGAAATTCAAGAGACATTGGGCCGAAGCTATAATGTGCCTGATGACATTGACGAGGAAGATCTCATGGGCGGTAAGTTTGAAAAATCCTTAAGCCATGTCTCTAACCATTGACATGACCGTTGCTTGTTAGTTTCCACTTTCCATACTTTTGAACTTTTTTGGAAAGAATAATTAAAGCCTAGACAGGGTGGAGTGGGACTGGGAATGTGAATTATAGTGATGTTTGTGCCTGATCAATTTTTTACAATAGCATAACTTATACTTGAAAACCGTTGGTCTAAACACCTAGAGGGACATGGCGACTGTTAACAGGCTTAACACTAATAAAGGCCAATGATCGTGACCTTGCTAGTATGCTTTCAAAACCATTGGTTTCATGTATGATCATTGTGTGATGATTTAATTCTTAATTGCAGAGCTTGATGCATTAGAGGCAGACATGGGCACTGAGGGTAATGAGGTGCCCTCTTATCTCCAACCTGACAAGGAGCCTGATTTGGATGCAGAACTTAACCTCCCTACAGCACCTGTAGGACAAGCAGCAGCTGGCAGATCAAATGCTAATGTAAGTTTGTTTCAGTGTATTTTTATGTTTTACTTTGTGCTTTTTGGTTATTCCCTTTAAGCTAAATTTTTTATCTGCATTTGAAAAGCCACTAATATTTTTTATTCTGATTCATGCATATTGTTTCACCAAATAGGTACTTGTATCAGGCTTGCAATTGGGCTCAATGCCTAGTATAATGAAATAACAGAGGGTTGCTTAACGATCTGAAGTTTTTGGTCTAAACCGGACTTTAGAGTTCTAGATTCTATTTTGAGGTGTTGGTGCAATGTACGCCATGTCTTATCGACATTGAATTTTTAACTATTTATGCAGGGCGAGGACGAACTTGGATTACCTGCTGTGCCGCGTGCATCTGTCAGGAATTAGTGAGTCTGCTGGGTTGTGTGAAAAGCAAATAGATGACGGAGCAAGGCTTTTGTAAACATATTGTGCAGATTCTTAGCTCTCATTAATCTTTCAATTTAATTGATTTTTCTGTGGTTGGGTATTATAATGAACACTACTGCGATGACGATACTAGTTAAATACTGTTCATCGTGATACTGACTGTACTTGTTGATCCACAGTTCAAAGGCTTATTGACATCTGATGATTCTTCTACTCGGATTACTTACTGCATCTTGTGTGTTGAAGATGTGGATGTCTATTTGTAATTGGGTTTTATTTTGAAGACACCAGTTCTTGCTCAAACTGATATCAAGGTCAAGCATAGAGTTAAATACTGCAGTATATCGATTACTGAAAGTAAGTAGTGCGTGATATAAATATTTTTTCATTTTGTTATTTTACAGTGCAGTATATAATAGTATGCCGTAGTATTTTACATGTTCATTTTTTGTGTACATTTTGTCTGAAAATATACTGTGAGATACGTAACGTAGTATTTTGTTTTTTACAAATGTGTGTGAGATATTTGTTTTTGTCATTTTATATCAAAATGTCATAAATATATAAAATATTAAAATATAATTAAAACGCATCATAAAATAAATATTCACTTTTATTTTTTTAGTTATTTTTTTTAGTTAATATAAAAATTTAATTGTTACTTTGAGTCACTTAGAAATTCAATATAATATTAGAAAATGAATTGTTATTATTAAAGTATTATTTTTTTTCTTATATCAATAAATTAATTTTTTTTTAAGTATTATTTATTTTGCTATATATATATATAACACATTTTTTTTATGTTTTTTGTATTAAAAAAATATCTTTTATCATATATATTTTATTTATAATTGATAAATTATGATGATAAAAATTAGAATATATATAAAATGTGCAAATATATATATATATATATATATATATATATATATATATATATATATATATATATATATATATATATATTAAATTTACGCTATCTTAAAATAATATTTTAATATATTTTTTTTTTTTATAAAAATGATGATATTATGTAATGCGATATTTCATACAATATGTCTTAAAATTTTAGGATGTAAAATAATTAGCAAAAATAGTATTTGACATCTTAAAGTCAGATAATGATATTAAACATCTTAAAGGCAGGACATGGCCGACTTCATTGTAGTTCACTTTAAAACTAAAAGGAAATGACATAGGATGCAATGTATGCCAATAAATGGGGCTTTATTGTGGGCCCCCCGTGTATCAGCCAAACAATTGTGGGCACAGTAATAAATCTGTCAAATGGCATGAGAATATGAGTTAGTGTCGTGTCAAAAGTCCTACTTAGGGCAGGGAAACCCTGAACTCCTCCTTGCTCTTAGAGAATAGAGAATAGAGCTACTGGGGTCTGGGCTGATTAGCAGCTCTTCGCCTCCCCCTTCCCCATCCATTAAAAATATAAGCACTAGAGGGTTTCCATTCCTTTTCTCCTCAAATGCAAGAGATCTGCTCATCAACCGTGATGTTGAAATCCGTGTCAGCAAAATGGCCTACAAATTAATATAGCAAAGGACTAGTAGGCAGTGTTTAACTCCCTTTTCTTCAGCTAAGATTAAGCTTTTCCATATCTAACATCTGCCATGTAGCATCCAATTCCGCGGCATCGGAATACATGGTAAAGCTGGAAAACTTTCTGGCTTTATTCCTTGGATAATCAGCCAAACCTTTCTTCAATCTCTCAGCTTCCTTCTTCAGCAGCTGATATTGACCTTTAACACAAACAATCACCGAGAGAGTTAGCAGCATTAACTACGTTAAAATGCCAGATAAAACAACCACAAAGTATTTGTTCTTTGTATAGGATTAAGAATAAAGAGAAGAAACAAGTGTAATTGATCGGTACAAGGACAGAAGGAGTTGAGAAGGAGACCAGGAAATGACTCACTCTCTGTCTGCCCCAAAGCATCCTAAATGGAAAACCACCACCAACTAACAAGGAGCTTAAAATCCTGTTAGTTTCATTTCACATATCATTCAAAATAATATTTGGTCGCTTCGCCAAGAAACTAATCTATCATCATACTGGATATCGTTTTAGTTATATGACGCAACTTAGCTGATGGCAGTTGTTGTATATGCTCTTCCCGTAAACAGGAAGTGCTATATTTATAGCTTTATGCAAGAACAACTAGACATTATATACTCAGTCCTTCCCATAATAAATGCCCACCCCCCCCCCCCCCCCCCTTTTTGCGTCCCAAATATGTCACCTTTTCCATGTTTATAATACCATTGCCATTAAGTAAAGCCCATGAATGCTTATTGTTGTAATTATGCTATTTAGTAAGCATAGCCTTACAGAAATATATCTAATATGCGTACTTGGTACACCATCCAAAAATTTAAAAAAAAAACAAAGTAAACCGGGCATATATTATGGGACTGAGGGAGTACTAAAGTCCTAGAGGGTTGTATACAATAAGAAGATTACTCACCCTCCATCATCAATTTTTCCTGCTGCACTCTAGCTACCCGCTGTTTTAACTTGCTGTTTTCCAGGGCCAGATTAATACGTTGCTGAAGCAGAGAAGCAACTCTCAGCGACAGTTCTGATTCCAGACCCTGCAAATTTAGTGAGGAAAGCGAACAAGAACTTTCTAACATTATTGCTCTAATTGTGTCAAAAACAAAACAGTACAGAGAGTTACTATGCATGACAGATTGCAACTATAAAATAGATGCTGATAGCAGTGATACAATGCATATTCTGATCATCATATATTAGGTTCCCAATGAACCAGCAGAAAGCTGGAAAAGAAGTGACGCAGAGAAAAAAAACAAGGGCAGAGGGGGTTTTTTGTGCTATAAGCTGATGGAACTTGATAGATTTTCTAGATTATTGTCACTTTAATCAATTCAAATGGACTTTTGATTGCAATCATTGATATGTAAATTGTCACTCTGTTCAACAGCAGTAATAATGTAAAGACAATGCAAGGACCACTTGTAATGCGTATCTTAAAATTCAGTCGAATGAATATCAAAACAGAAGTTACTACAATAATGTAATTAGATGTTTGCTATATGTTCAAACTGATCACCTGGAGAACGTCAACAGTTTTTTCCAGTTCAGCTATGTATTGGAGTTTGCGGACTCTTGAGCGCTGCCCGGAATGCCTGCAAAAGTTTATGCAAGAGAGTTGCTCAAACAAAAGGGAAAATTACACATGGGCATATTCATCAAATTCAGTGCCCACGACATCAGTGCACGACAACCAAGAAGATTGTCGAGTTGTAGTAAATGGACTGTTTCTCACACATCAATCCAAGAATACAGAGTTTCCTAGTTGCAACAGGACATCCGAGACACCTGCTGCTTACGCAGTTAAGCTATTCTAGTTTGAAATTGCGGTTTAATAGGGTTTAACAAGATTTGGTAATACTTCACATTTTTAAGTTATTGAAGGGAAAAAAGTTTAAAGAAACAATAAGAAATTCTTAAGAAATATCAAAAGAGGCTGGAAATGGGAAAAAAAACCCATACTTTTTAAGCAACTTGATTCAATGTACAAAACAAGCTTATACAGAAGAAACATTCTAGTTCCAGGGAGACTTTTATTGCTTGGGGCATAAGGCACAAAGAAAGCAATACCTGATGCAGGTAAATTGGATAACAATCATTCACTAGATATATAAAAAAAAGAAAAAATCTTCAAACAATCCATGAAGAAATTATGCTCCAATAATAAATCCATTTAGAGAGACAATGCACACATTGAATAGTAGCTATTGCCTTTGAAAGTGAAGCAAACCCTTTTTTTTGTTTTTTGCTTTTCTTTTACTCATGTGAGCATTTGATTACACCAAAACACTTCATTCCTAGGATGGTGTATGTGACCTTAAAACAGATCCTTTTATATGGACTGCAAGTCTTTCCCGCTCAAATCTTTAATGTACACACGACTTGAAGGCAGAGGTGGCAGACTTCAGCCAGGTACATGCCTTTCTCGCCGAATGATCATATGCCTTGGTGCCTAGGTTGCTATAGGCATGCACCTGATTGAACTGGGCCAGGCCAGCAATTGAATTTTATTTCTTTAAGGAAGACAATTTGAGCGAGTTATCTCAGTCGTTTAAGGAAGAAAAATTGTGCATGGCCTCTAAAAAAGATGCTATCCATGTGAATTTAATTAAATAAAGCTTATGCTAACCAGCTGGAGGCATCTAAGCTAGTACAATAGGTTTATCAGTTGATAGATGGAGAAGTTTTCAGGCAAATAATTTTTCCCCCATGTTCAAGTAGGAAAAAGGATAAGGAAAAGCCGAGAAAATAAACCACTGGCCAATAAAACAAAGCAGAGCAGATAAACATCACCGGTGTCAGACAGCATAACTACAGTTTAGGCTAAGAAAAACTTGTAATAGCCATCTTTTTATCGGGATGGTTAATTTCAATAGAAAAACTTGCGATTTTGTACTAGAAAAATGCAAAAACATGGAACTTGGAAGATTTTACCGTTTTGCTAACTTCATTTCAGCAGTGGGCTCAGTGACTGATACGAAAATATCTTCTTTGCCATCTGAATAACTGATCCCAGAAATAACACGGCTGTCAGGGACATACTTCACAGGATCATGCAAGACACTTTCTGACACAGCTGAAGCTAAGGCAGTCGCGGAGAGACTTGAAAGGACTCTTTTCCTAGGGGAATTAGGACCATAAACACAACTAGAATCCAAGCCAGTAGCAACTTCGCCACAGGCCGAATTCTTATCTTCTTCTTTTGGCAGCAGACCTGGAATTGAGTCCATGACGCCATTCAGAAGAGTAAGTGAATCACTAGCTGAACGTCTGTGGAGATTTCCACTGGAACTTGAATCTGATTCACTTAATAATTCATCTAGCCAAACTGGTTGCTCTTCAAAGATGGAGCTTTGGGATGATGACTTGTGGTGTCCCAGGTATAATTCATTTGATGGAGGAGAAATGGAATCCTTACATGGGCGAGTTACAGGCCTCTTTTGGAAGGGGAAACGAGGTGGAAGCTGAGCTTGCCTGGACATGCTGGATGATAGAACTTGGGAGGACTGCTACGGTTCTTCAGACATATCCGCCGACCAGCTTGTTTAAGCATTCAACTGATATATAGCTGCAGATGGAGGACCATCATGAAGCCTAGCTCAATGCTTACGCCAACATCCTGACCTACCTTAATGCACAATATTATAAAAGAAATTGAAACCAACTGAGAAAAGTAAACAAAAGCAGGGCATACCTTAAGGTGAAAAAAAACACATGGAAAGTTCAGCTAGATAAAGAAATGCCGTCTTCTAACGGGTTGAATAATAAAAAGACAATATTCCTCCTCTCGTCCACTTTCACTAGTGATAATAAAGAATGCGAGAAAGAAGTAAAATTATGCTTTCAACATATTCAAGAACAGGAAAATCTTGACATGGATTCAGAAGCATCGCGAAGGGATCTTCCTTTCACTACCCGCATATGAGCATCATTCGGTGCCCACCACCGAAAAAAAAAAACACAAGGAAACCAATAACCCGAAACAATTCTTCAGAAGCCTTATTAACTCTTAATGATAAAGTTGAAGGGAAGACAATAATTATGACTCTTATTTCATGTTATTAGTATTTTTGCTGTATAGAAGCTAGTACTTTATTGCAATTCCTTCTATAATTTTTAATAGGAAACAGTTCTGTTAAGATATCTTGGCACCCGTCATTCCTTTCACTTTTCAAAACTGTTCTCTTAAGAAAAAGCTTGCACTTTTATTGGATCACTGTAGAAACCCAATGTTAAAAGAAAAAAGACTTGGATTTGAAGTGTGCTAAGGAAACTAAAACAACAAGAAACATGAGAAGCAAAAGCAACTTTCCCCAAATTTAACCGACCACCACCGAACCAATTGACTCGGAAATCGAACAACGATTGGGGAATTCACCAAAGAAAGGGAACCCAGAAGCCTAATTGGTCCTCTCCCAAGACCACAACAATGGTGAAGAAGCCACATTCATCATTTAACAGCAGAAAAAAATATTACTATTCAAAAACACACTCACACACACCACACAAGAACAATAATAGAACAGTTAGATACAGAGATTTACATTTTAGCAGAGATGAAACTGAGAAACCAAAATGTACCCCAAAGAGCTATATCCAGTCCAGATGAAAACCCAACAACTCGAAAAAAAAGAAAAACTCAAATCAAATAAAGATTGATTTTTTCCAGACATTTTGGCTTACCGCTCCTGTTCCTTCACCAACAAATATCTTGCGTTTATCTGGAAAAAGAAAAAGAAATATTTGTCTCGCTGTGCTGTGGCTGTGCCTGAGCCTGTGCTGGGTGAGTGTGTCAGTGACTTTCTAGGGGAAGGGGTGTGCCACTGCCATTACTCCTTTGGAGTGAATGCCGCATCGCCATCGGTGAGACTGAGAAAGCCAAGCCGTACGTAACGTATCGATTATACAATTTCGTTGCACTTTATGCCCTCCCACTTTTCATTTG
Organism: Aquilaria sinensis; assembly: GCA_005392925.1. Lineage (NCBI taxonomy): Eukaryota > Viridiplantae > Streptophyta > Magnoliopsida > Malvales > Thymelaeaceae > Aquilaria > Aquilaria sinensis. Next base: position 547,681 of record SMDT01001185.1, read on the forward strand.
TTCCCTCTTCAACCTTCACTTTTATCCATGTCCACAACATCACCCTCCACATCGTAACTTCATCTAACTCACCCTTAAAATCATTGCACGTAGCATCGTTAATTGTGGATTTATATTCTGTTTGTTTTCAATGTTTATATTTTATTACGTTCTTCTATTCATTGGTCAACTGGCTTTTAGTTTAAATGAGGTTTTGATGACCTGCACGCTGTTGTTGTGGAGACTTAATTCGATAAATTTTATAATAAAATAAATTTTTATTATAAGTAATTAAAAAATTTTCACCTATAAATTTACATTAATCAACTAAAATTTTACTTTATTTTAATTTTAAGTTAGGTTCTCTTTATATTATATTCTTATCATTAAAATGATTAGTTATGATCAAAATATAATACCGTAAAACAAAAAATTGTGTGTGCTTTGAGTCTATACATATTTTCTTTGTTATTAAAAAGGAATTTACTAAAATTTTTCATTTAATTCAAACACTAATTTTTAATATCAATAAAAAATTATCTATAAAATTTTACTTTAAATTTAAGCAATTATTGATCAAATTATTTTAATAAACTATAGACCTTAAAGTAAATAATTGATACAGCAAAATTCAATCATCAATAATAAAAAAATGACAGAAATATAAAACTATATTTAACTTATGTCAAAAAGAAAAGAAAAAAAATTGACTTAAGCCAAATCAACCAAAACCATAGTCAAAAGTAGGCAAATTATAATTATTAAAGTTTCATTTCAGAAAGCAATAATAAAGAAAGATAAAAAAGTTTGGACCAAGATAAAAATTGAAAAATTTTATGTATTAATGGTTTAAGATTTAATAAAGTCAAAAAATGATTTCAAGAAAAAATAAACAAATTATAGTAACTAATGTCTTAGTTGAAAAGATAGTATATGAAAAACAAAAAAAATAGTTTGGTGACCAAGAGAGCAAATAGAAAAAATCTAGTTCAATATTTATTAAATTTGGGGACCAAAATGGAACACGGACAAAACTTGGGGACTAACTTCAGAAAGAGTAAAAATTCAGAGATTAAAATCGAGTTTTAACTAAAACAAAACATGAAACAAACTAAAAATGGGAATTGCAATATATGTTCTAAAAAAGGCGAATGCCTCATGAAAAGGGGATCAAATTGAAAAAAAAAGTTAATAGTATCCAAGAAAAGGGAAAAATAAAATAGGCACTATTAATGTAAAATGAAATTCACCATAGATTAATAGTACAAACACTGGTTTCTTTGAGAAGTAAGCGAAGTATGTGGAGACTCGTGTAATAATACAAGTCATTGATGGAACAATATAAAACGATAAGACATATTTTAACATTAAAAAAAAATCCAAGTATAGGTAATTTTAAACACACATAATAGCTAAATAAGGATGTGTTTGCATCAATCATTATAATTTGCCTACTTTTGATATGTTTTTTTTTAATACAACCCTAGTTTTTTTTTTCTTTTATAAATACAAAGAGAGAAATAATTGGCCTAATAAAGATAACAAATGGTTTAACTAAAAAATAAATAAATTATGATCACCAATGTTTTACTTTAGAAGATAGTACATAAAATAATAAAAAAAAATTAGAGATCAAAAGAGCAAATAGAAGATCTAAATAAATAATTATAAAATTCATGGACCAAAATGTAACAAAGATGTAAATTAGGGCCTAAAATGGAAAACTTAGAAAATTAGGGATTGAAACTATCTTTTTACCGGAAAAGTTACAACATTGGCCCTCACAAAGGTTAGCGCCTTGCTAAAAAGAGAATCAAATTAATAAAAGAGAAAATCGCATCCGAAAAAGGGCACAAAAATATAAAGGACGAAAGGCACAAAAAAAAAATGATGTACTATTCATATACTGTATATGAACAGTAAAACGATTCCTTTTTTAGAATATAGTATAATACATATTTGCAATACTTTAACTATAAGAAGGAGAACTTAAGAAATTCTCCAAGATTTCACCTAACCTATACTTTTTCCCATTTTACTTTTGAAAAGCTACAACCTTATACCCTAATAGTAACTTCTATGTGTTATGTTAGTGAGCTCAAATGTTTTGACTGCCCAAAAGGTTCACAAATCATCAAATCAACCAAAAGGTCATATCATACCAGCTCCAATCCAATTTTTCCTGAATATATAATATGTTTTTAACAATTTTTTTTGCCTCAAAATAATATCTATATTATAAATTCTGCTAATAATTTCTAAATCTATAATATATTTCCATTTTTATAACTCAAGTTTACCTTTTTCATCAATATTAATATTTACTTCATATACATACGTTTTGGTTGGTGAATAAAAATTCATGTTCATTTTATCAAAATTAATAAAACTTGAATAATGTATTATCTAATTCGTTTATAAACATCTCATTGATGTTTGGTTAATTTATGTTTTTCATGTTTGTATTCGTTTTGTACTCATGATTAGTTCAGTCATTAATTAGTTAAGAGCAAAAAATTTATTTGTACATACTCTTACACCATCTTATAGTAGTTTTTGAAGTAGCTATTTTTTGTGTCAAAAAAATAACTTATATATGATCAATTTAACCACTAGATTACATCTATAATCACTCAAGTAGAGCATAAAGATCTTTTACTTCAAGTTGCTACATGATTTTTAATTTGTACTCTCATCATCCCAATTTCTATGACCTATTTGTTTTTCACACAATTTTAGACATGACTTTCGGCTTCTTAATACTTTTTCAAATGTTAACTACGGCCATTCATAGTGAGGTTTTATGCAGTTTAGGATCAAACTTGCAACCACACAATATAATAATCGGTGTTACAATTTGAAAACCATAGTCGCACCGTTTTATATACAAATAAAAAAACTGCACTGCATAATTGCGGTTTGATTGTGGTTTTTCATGTCATAAATCTATCATACTAAATCCAAATAAAGTAATACAAGTACATAACATAAACAACAATGATAAAAATACAATTTAATCCATAAATCAACACACATGAGAAAATAAAATTTTAACTAAGTTAAATTTATTATTCTAAATGCCCACATACACAAGAAAATTAGAAACACTTTGTTTGTTTTCAATGTTTCCATCACAAACATACATAAATAAGTTATTGTTTACTTTCCAATGTTTCCATCAGAAACACACATAAGAAATTCATTGTTTATTTTCTATCACTAGCACATATAACTAAGAAACTTTTTGCCTGTAGCATCCCATCACTCTCGCATCTCCATCTACCTTAGATTTACTTTAGGAATTAATAAATTAGCAATGTATAGCAGGATAATGACACAAACATATCAGTATTGTATTGGGCCTTTCTTATCGAGTTCCTTGGACTTCATTAATATTGAGCCTAGGAAATTAGTTTTAAATGATAGCAAATAAAACAAATTAAAGGGAAAAAGGATTATATCGGATTGAGTCTTCTTATCGAATCATTGTGGTTTTTTTATCTATTATGACATTCAAAGCCGCAACTATACCATATAGTATTTAGCTTGAACATTCTAAACCTAAACTATAACTGAAACTGCATAAAATTGCATATGGTTCGGTTTTGTGCGGATCAATTTATGTTGTTTTGCAGGTTGACCGGGTTCAATGCACACCCCTAATGTTACCCTCACAAAAGCATTTATTACATATCAAATATCAACTTTTGGATAACAATATTGGAAATCAAATGAGTATTTATTTTTTTTTTATAGAAAAAATGGTTCATTATCTTGGAAATTCCTAAAATAAAAAGTAGCTCATACAGTTTGGAACAAAGAGATGAGCTTCTTGCTTCTCTAAAACTATTCAAACTTAAGAAGAAATGTGTATTTTTTAGATAAAAATTTCTAAAATTTTCAATTATTCTAAAGTTAGCATATATGATCTCTATTGAATACATTTTTAAATCTAATGGTTGGTTTAATATGATTTTTCATATTATTTTTATTTAATGCAAAAATAATGAAGAGTGTAAAAGTTGTTAATGAGTTTAAGAAGATTCTCCCACATTATCTGTGTTTTATAAATTTAATGTTAATATTAAATCATTAGTAGGATAAAAACAAGCATAATTTATTAACATTTTTCATTAGGTAGGCTAAAAGTTTATATAACATTAATCGCTATTTGGCTAAAAAAAATACTTAATTAATGATATAATAATATAATAATATTAATATATTATTCTTTTCTGGAACCCCGTCCCAATTGCCAAAGATATTTTTGACAATCTTCACCTTTCAAAAGCAGATTATTTTTGCTCACCTCTTCATGGCGCATTAGCACTAACTAGATACTAGATGTAGCTTGAATAACTTGTTGCAACTTGCTTGCAACTAGCAATATATATATATATTCCTTTTACAAATTAAAACGAACCAACTGGGTGACAGAATGTTGAAGCCTATAAAACTAGAGCAAAAAAAAATCAACCCTACAATTGCGTTGTGGATAGACTTGAATTTATATATGGACTATCGCTTATCTTATATATGCAAACTTATCTAGGTATTATTAATTTTAACTCTAGCTAGGTAGCAAGTCAAGACTTATATATCTAGAAATTATTTCATGCTCATAAATCATCCAGTTGGGAAGAGAAAATCCTATTTGTAAACACGTACGCAAAATAAAAATGGTCATGGAAGATAGTTAATAATTTTATGAGCAGCTAAAATCTATAAAACTTTTACATTAATTAGGCAGTTACTATATATGTGCGTATATGATTGCTATGTATGAAAAACCCGTTAATAATTAAAATCAATGGAAAAAGAAATTATATATAGTTTAATGGTAAAGAGCTAAAATTCATGAATTGGACGTGGTCATATATATGAGATGGAGAGGGCTAGAAGAACCCTAGGTTTTCATTTTTGCTCTGGGGTCTATTGTGAGGGCAGGGAGCGTGGTCTAGCGATCTGTCGTCATATCCCGATCGAGAGGAGTTAAGGGCGTGAATCGTGGTCCCTTCTTAATTAGAAAAATAGTTAGCATCCTGGTCTCCATTTTTGTGGTTGGTCATGGGGGATTTTAACGAGCTTCTATGGGTACGGTGTCAAGAAAGCTTTTCGAGAGGCGATCACTGATGCACATCTCATTAATTTATATGGGCTTTCATGGTTCGAATATCACCTGGCATCAGTGGCGGAGCCACGTTATGCTGGGGCCCCCGGGAATTTTGAAAAAACGTAAATATGGGGTATTAATTTGATGATTTTGTCAAAAGTTAAGGATTGTGTGTGTATTTTGCCCCCCCAAATATTGTGGAAAAATATAAAGATGGGGGGCAATAAGGTAGGATATGAAGAAAGTAGGGACCTAGTGAGTAGTTATTCCCTTTACATTAAGGGATATTCTAACATGGCCTAACTGCACTATTAGTCCTCAAACGTTTCCAACTCGTATGATTTGCTCCTTGATCTTTGAATTAGTGTGAATTAGTCCCAATTTACAGCTTTACCTAACTGCAACGTCGTCTCTCTCCTCCGGGCTCCGCCGACTCTCCTCCGGGCTTTGCCCCCCTAAACCAAAAATCCTGGATCCGCCACTGCCTGGCATCATGCATGCTCTTGAGTTGTTTTGGTTCATGATAGGGCTGCGGTTCTTTAGCTTGCATGGAAGCAACTATTCCCACGTGGTTATATATATACTAGTAATTGCACACGTGCGTTGTGCACATGAATTGAATATTAAGTTATTTTTCCCTCAAATAACTATAATTATAATTATTTTATCCAAAATAAATTATTACAATAATAATTTACTTTGTTTTAGTTTAGACATAATTTTTTATTAATTTTTCTATCTCTTATATAGTAGTTTTTTATTATAATATTTCATCATAATTATCCTCATTTGCGTCATTCATTATAATAGATAGCTCATTGTATTATATTGTTGTTTAATATAAACAACAACAACAATAATAATATAATGTAGAATACGCTACAGGTAATATTTGTTATAAAAAAATTGATAGAAGTTTTTTTATTTGTGATAGTAGAGTACTTACAAAACTACTTCATCGTATTTTTAAAATCTAGTCAAAGATGTCAAAATTTTTATTATCAGTGTAAAATTTAAAAATGGCATTCAATCTATTGAGAAAAGATCCTAATTTAATATCTTAATAGTATTACATATTTATAAATTTTATTAAAATTTAATTTAGTAAATTTTATCTTAACTTCTATGTTTTAGATTCAAAAAGCTAATTATTAAAATGGAGATTCTATATATATTACTTGGCTTAAATAATTAAAAAGATTTACCATTAATATGTTATCATAACTTTGACTTTTTAAAGAGACATAAGGTAAACTTTTAATAATTTTTTTTATGTTATATTCAAAATTGAAAGGAACATAATACAGGTGGGACATTCAATTAAAAACTCAAGTAAAAATAAATTTCTTTTAAGAAATGTAACACAAATATGAGCCACGATGCCAAAGTATAAACTTAGTAAGTAAACACTGAGTTTTTTCAAAGGCATGTAACTATAAGTAACTATACATTACTCAAAAAGCTTAATTACTCTACTCTTGATTTTTTTTTATCAAAATACACTCACCTCCAAGATTTCAAAATCTACACTTACCCTATGTTTTATGCCAGATTTAATGTGATTGTTCCAAAGTTCGAGGTAAAAATGTTGTGTAGCTTTTTATATTTTTGGATAATTAATCCTTACCCATTGATTTAAAATTTATACTCACATCACTAAAGTTTGAAAATCTAGTCCTACACATTGTTCTTATAATATAATTAGTTAATCATAGGAAAATAAACTCATTAAAGTAGAATAGAAGCTTAGTACCTAAAAGGAAAATTAATAACTTATAATTTGTGGTTTAGTTATTTTATATATCTTTGCACTTTTAATTACATATAGATAAATATGGATATTAAGTTGCACTTTTAAGTTTTGATTAATACATTCCAAGTTTAAAATGTAAATTAATTGACAAACACTATGTTTTTAGGCATGTTTAAGCTCATATAAATCAAACACATGACTGTTACAAAATTTTAAATTTACTGGCATTTTTTAAATTTTTTCATAAAAAACTTATAGAAAACATAGAAAATAATCAACAATTTTTTTCTATTTTTCCTTTTCAAATACTAATCTTATTTTCTTAATATGAAGCCTAAGAGCTTGTCATCACTTTGTTCTATTTTTTTATTCCTTTCCATAATTTTAGTTTTTTTAAATCTAATAAATTGGGAATGACAAATTTGAGTATCATTAAAATGGGAAATAAAATAAAAATTAAGGATAAAAAGGTCATCCAACTTTTTTAACATATTCGTGCTTTTTATCATTGATTCAAATAGATATAATTTTGAGGTTTTTGAAACTTTTAAATTCCAATTAAAATATTTCATTCAAGTTTAAAAGTACAAAAAATTGATAATTTATGTTTAAGTACATGTCCCAAAAATATATAATTTAATTAAGGACATATTTGTTATAAAATTTTAACTTATTATGGCTATTTCAGATAGTTTTCACTATTAAAAGTTATATTTAATATATAACTTTAAGCAAATGTACTAAAGCTAAAAAAGGGCATGGAGATTCCTCCTTCTTTTTTGTTTTTTAGAAAGTTCCCAGGGGACTTATATTTTTTTTTCTTTCTTTTTTAGATTTCTAGTGCTAATTATACCTTTGATAAACATACAACACCAAATTAATTTGAGTCTCATTTAAAAAATAAAACACCATATAAGTTAAGGTTATAAAAATTGATAAAAATTTATCACTTTCATACTTTTTCTAATATTGATAATTTAACATTATGTTGCTTGAAAGTAAAATGTTTATAATGAAATTAAAAAAAATATATCATTAAAAAAGGGAAATAAAATAAAACTCAGGGATAAAAAGATTCAACATTTGACATATTCATACTTTTTATGATTTTTATCAGATTTAAATTGTTGATTCAAATAGACATAATTATGAGGTTTTTGAAAATTTTAAGTTCCAATTAAAGTACTTCATTCAAGTTTAAGAGTAAAAAAAATTGATAAAATTTTATGTTTAAGGTCATGCCCTAAATATATATATATATATAGTTTAACGAAATATTTGTTACAAAACTTTAACTTGCTATGGCTATTTAAAAATTTTGTTGCCATAAAAATTTATACTTAATATATAACTTTAAGTAATTGTATTAAAGCTACAAAAAGACATACGGATTCCTCTTTTTTGTTTTTTAAAAATTGCACATATGAGACTTCTATTTTTTCTCTGTTTTCCTTTTAGATTCTTAGTGCTAATTATACCTCTAATAAATATACAACACCAAATTAATTTGGGTCTCATTAAAAACAAATAAAACACCCATAGGTTAAGAGTATAAAAGTCGATAAAAATTTTGTCGCTTTCATAATTTTTCTAATATTGATAATAGAACATTATGTTGCATGAAAGTATAGTCTTTATAGTAAAATTAAAATCATTATAACTACTTAACAATTAAACATGTAAAATAAAATCCTATTGTTTACTCTCTTTGTGGGAAAATTAGTAGTTTGACACAATAAAACCTTTATACTCTCTCAATATATGTCATAAGAATTTATTTCTTCTTTTTTAGGTAGATAGTAGTGTTAGGGTAAAAAATATTTATAATTAAGCAAGTCAAAAAGCCTTCAACTCATTCAAATTAATTCAAATATTTTTTTGTGGCTTTTTTTGTCTGAAATTGATATCATTATTTAATTATTTTTTAGGTTGAATAATTAAAAATTCATAACAGTTACTATAAAAAATTACTTAATAAATTATTATAGATACATATAATTAGTTTTCAAATGGTATTAGTTTTAGATGAAAAATCCCGTAAAAATAAAAATAAATTATTTTGAATAATCAACTTCAAACAATTGTCTATTTTTTCCCCCAAATGTATGATTTAAACCCCAAATCTTTATGTTAAAGTATTTATGAATTTTCATAACTCTCTAATAAGTAAGGCAAGTCAATCGTATAGCTCTAATGCCACTTGATAGTATGGGGCCCTAATATTGATATAGATGAAGCCAAGAGTTTAAATTCATATAAGGCCTCATAGTGTAAAAAGACTCTTATTGAAAATTTTATTTTTCTTATTGTAAATAGAATTAAAAATTTAGTATATTGTTATTATTTGTTTAATGTATAAATAATTATCGATGAAAGGTTGTAAGTTTTTAAGTATTATTATTATTATACTTTCTCCATCACAAGTTCTTTGCAACATTTTAGGTTTTTGACTTAAATTTATGTAATTTAATATTTTCTATTAACAATTTACAAAATTACATTTAGAAACTATAAAAATTTTACTTTTTAAATATTTTTTTAAAAAATTAGCAAATATTAATATAAAAAAATTAAGTTAAACTTAAGTCAAAAAATTGAAATGTTGCAAAGAACTTGGAATGAAGATAGTAGTTTGAACATCAAGCAAAGGAAAGAGAAAATAAATTGACCCAAAACTAACGCTCAAAAGCATTTATAAAAAATTTAGGGCATATTTGTCAAATTTAACTAAATTTATTGTTAAGTAATGAAATTTCCAAAGATTAAAGCCTAAAAACAATGCATGCATAATGCTACTTTGATACAACTCATAAGATTTTGTTGGCTCTAAAAAATAATAAAAATAAAAATACATTAATATTATTTAGTATAAAGAAATAGTTAGTTGCTAAGAATAGAAACTTATGCTCCAACATTCAAAATGATGACCATGAGGGAAAAATAATTCTTATAATTTTTCTAATATTTTAAAATATTAGAAAAATGTAAAAAAAAAATTGCTACTAAAATTCCTCTTTATTATCATATAAGTAACTAATTCTAGGAGCTAAGAAATATTTTTTCTAAAATTTTTCACAATAACCTTTGCTAAAATAATAATTCTTTTACTTTTTCTTTTTCATAGTATGTACTTGAGTCATATGTGAATTATATGATTGCCCTAATATGGATCAAATGCCTAAATCCAGAATTAGTCCCAGTAGACGATGCATGTGCATACTCACTATGCAAAACCATCGTGGTCCCGGGTCAACTCTAATACCATCTGTAACCACTCAAGTTCAGAACTGATCAACAGAACATCTGCCCATACTATATGGGCTATCCTTTAGAATGTGGAATATAGGGATGTTACAATGTGGGATATGGCATATGGGATATGGAATGTGGCATATAGGGGTGTTACAATTCACCCATGTGGGATATAAGGGTGTTGCAATGTGGATATATAGGCTAAGAAATTGTGGGAAGCCTTATATGGATATATAGGCTCCAATTCTAGAATATAAGCACATAGCGCTTATCCTTTTCATAAAAGATAACCCATGTGGTGTGGGCAGATATTCTATTGACTAGTTCTGGACTTGAGTCATTACAGTATATATTCCTTCAAATAGAGAAAAGAAAACTTAATTGAAAAAAATTGTATACTCAAAAATATTTTTTATAGTAGAATAAACTTAGGTCATATTTGTTAAAATTAACTAAGTTTATTGGTGAAAGTAAGTTTAGTAGTCAAAATAGTAAATTTTCCAAAAACCAAAGGCTAAACACATTCCACTTTGCTTTTTTTTTCTTCTCTTATTATATTTTTAGTATTTTTATAACGACTCAAGTTTAGAGTCGGTTAATGAAATACCTGCTTACACTACATGTGCTATCCTTTAGAAAAAGATAACCATACCCCTCCCCCCCTTATGTACCCAATGTGTTCGTTGGGGTCAGTTGAATTACTTGGTCCCCTGGATCAGTAATCTCTCTAATTGGATTACTTGGTCTCTTGCCAAGTAACCTCTCTAATCCAGGATTAGCTCGATAAACGATGCATGTGCACACCTACTATGCCACATTAATGTGGTCCTAGGTTGGCCTGATACCATCTGTAATGACCCAAGTCTAGAACCGGTCAACGGAACATCTGTCCACACCACATGGGCTATCCTTTGGAAAAAGATAAGCACTAGGTGTTTGTGTTTCGAAACTTAAGCCTATATATCCACATAAGGCTTCCCACAATTCACCTATGTGGGATACGGGGGTGTTACAACTTTAATACTACCAAATATCTAATTAAATGAGCAACTATATATTTAGATTTCTGCAAGTGGATTTTTTTCTTTCCTTTTTTTTAGAGCCTTAATACTAACACAATTCTAATTAAATAGATAATATAATTTTTTTTTATCATTAAAAGAGTAAAAGAACTTATAATTTTAGGATAAAAGAAAAAATATATGTGAACTATTATAAAATGTTCACTTATATAATTTTTAATATATACATTTATCCCTAAAATTAGTTTTTAATATTCAACACTCATAGATTTTCATGTGAAACTTTAGCATGAGTTTTACCACATAATAAGCTTTTATAGTATATACTCATTCAAGTTACAAAAAAAAAAACTTAATTGACAAAAAAATTATGTTCAAAGGTACCTTGTATAGTAATAAAAACTTTGGCTTGAGTTTTACCATATATTTAATTTTTTATTTAAATAAAAATTTAGTTATGAAGGTTTTTAAAATGCCAAGTTGAAATTTTAAGTTTCATAAAATATTTAGCTGTACAAACTTTAACATGAGTTTTACATTTAAATCTCATTTTCAAATAAAAGATTTGGCTATAAAAGTTTTTGGAATGATAAGTTGAAATTTTACTTTGTATAAAATATTTATTTGAGGTATTATTTGATAGTAAAATAGAACCAAGGGTGACATGTTTGAAGCAAAAAAAAAAAATAATGGCAATTTAAGAGGTTTAGGTAAGATTAACACAAAAAAAAATTTATATAATGCGCAATTCTGTAATATAGAATTAACGGCAGACAAGTTTGTAACAAAAAATAAAATTTAGTAATAACTTAAGGTTTTTTTTAGTGTTCTAGTGCTAATATAACTCCACTTAAATAAATAATGATAAAATTAGATTTTATTAAAAAAATAAAATATCTTATAACAAAAAAATAAAAAAATTATTCAACATCTATACAATTTTATATTTTTTATAAGATAAGATAAGATAAGATATATGTGGATCATTTCCCGTTTACATATACTTAAGGAAGGACAAGGTTGAGGTTTTTAATGACGCTGACTCATCTGTCCCCTATCTTGGTGTCCCATCCTGGTCCCATACGCTATTATTGTACCATCTGTCTTAACTTCAAACTTAATCTTTACTCTTAAACGGGAATTGGGAAAAACAGGCAGGATCCGTCAAATAGACTTAAAAAAAATTATTCTCTCAACACTTGATTTGCCGCTAGCCCGCCATTAATTTCTTTTTGGTCCTTCAAAGTGGGTTGTTTTTCTTTTCCCACTTCTCACTCAGTCCCTCTGCTTGCTCTGCTCTGCTCAGCCAGCGGAGCTAGCAGCAGCAACAATGCCCTCCTTCCTTCCTCTCCTCCTCTCTGCCTCATGTCTCTCATCTTCATCCCATATATCTCCGCCGCCGACTCCCCCACCTCGCGGTGGGACAAAATCGCCCAAGGCTACGGTCTCATCTCCATCGAAGAGCTCCCAGACGGCGTCGAAGCAAGCCGTCGGAGGATTACCCAAGAGTCCGATTAAGGCGTTGGATATTTCCGGGTCAGAATTCATCTTCAGCTACAAGGCCGACCCGTTCGGGTTTGCAGTAAAACGGAAGTCTAATGGCCAGACCCTCTTCAACCCCAGCGCCGGCGGCTCCCACCCCTTCGGGCAAATGGTGTTCAAGGACCAATACCTAGAGATCTCGACGAGCCTGCCCAATACCCAGAGATCTCTAAGGACCAATACCCTCTTCAACGTTCCGCACGCTTAATTGGCTGTGCTGCTAAAGTTTAGCCGAACGTCAAACGGTCAAATGAGAATTAAGTCAAACGGATCCGTCTGTTTTTCCCAATTTCCGTTTAAAAGCAAAATTAAGTTGGTTAAGACAGTGGCATAATAATAGCGTGTCAGACAGGGACGGGACACGGAGAATGGGGACAGACGAATCGGCTTCGTTATTAATTGGCCTGTATCGATCCTTGGACGTTCTTTTAGTTGGCAAACCAACTGAGCTTCTTCCAGCTGTGATTCCAATTAAAGCCATGATTCAGTGTCAGTGATTCATGAGAATTCATAACTCATGAGTACGTCCTTAAAGTTTCTTCAGTACTTGTGGCCCGACTTTATCACTGCCCTAAGGTCCCTTCACCTCGTTAAATATATATATAAACTCACTCTACTTTCTTTTTACTTACCATACTCCAACCGTCATCACTCTATAAATCAAGTCATAGATCACAATTAAGGCTGTGCCTAGGGTGAACAAAAACTATTACCCCCCTCTCTCTCTCTCTCTCTCTCTCTCTAAATCTGCCATTTATGGGTTCATGTGAAGCTGAGAAGCCTGTGCTGGACTTGGATGAGCTTCCAATGGAGAGCTACTGGGACAAGCCTCTGTATCAATGGCAAGGCTTTTGGTATAGAGGTTACCACCTCAAGGCAGCCTTCTCCCTCCGCTCCCACTTTCAGGCACAAGATAATGACACTATCTTAGCTTCCCCTATGAAAACCGGCACCACTTGGCTCAAGGCACTTTGCTTCTGCCTCACGCAACCTCGGCTTCAGCCAGATGAGCCTGACCCTCTCGCTAAGCACCACCCCGCCGTTTATGTCCAAACTCTCGAAGTTCAGGTGTTCTATCATAAACTTACTTGCTTGTCTCTCAAGCTAGATCCCTTTTTCTTTTGTTGTTGGTCTGTCTTGTTACGATCAGTTTTAATCATTTAATTCGTGCAGGTTTTCACGTCGAATCCGTTGCCCGACTTGTCCAGAATGGAGCCTCCGCGACTGTTCCACACTCACTTGCCATACACGGCACTTCCTGATTCAATGAAGGAGACGAAGTGCAGGATAGTGTACATCGCAAGGAACCCAAAGGACACTCTGGCCGCAGCCTGGCACTTCTTCAACACCCTGAGGACACCCGAGGAAGGGCCTTACCCTTTGGAGAAGGCATACGAGTCCTTCTGCAAAGGGGTGTCCCATTTTGGTCCCTTTTTCGAGCATGTTCTGCAGTATTGGGAGGAGAGCCGGAAGAATCCAGAGAAGGTGCTGTTCCTCAAGTATGAGGATCTGAAAAGAGAGCCTGTGAAGGAGGTGAGGAGGCTGGCGAAATTCCTGGGAATAGGTGAGCTGGGGGAGGAGGAAGTGGAGGAGGTGATATGGAGGTGCGACATAGAGAGGCTGAAGAACCTTGAGGTGAATAAAGAAGGGATGGATCCATGGGTTGGGATGAAGAACCGTGCCTTCTTCAGGAAGGGGGAGGTTGGGGATTGGAGGAACTTGATGAGCAAGGAAATGGGTGAGAGGCTGGACGAGCTGACACAGAGCAAGCTGGAGTGGTCAGGTCTAGATCTCTTGATTTGATTCGAAACCAATACGTACTATTAATTAATTACTATTTTTTTACTGAACCATTAATTACGATTGGGATCGTTTATGTCATTTGATTGAAACTACTCAATTAGAGAATCGTTTATATATATTTTGAAAATGAAAGAATGAAACATCTTATCTTATCTTATCTTATATTATAAAAAAGTAGGAAGGTTTACAAATGTTGAACAATTTGATTGAAACTACTCAATTAGAGAATCGTTTATATATATTTTGAAAATGAAAGAATGACACATCTTATCTTATCTTATATTATAAAAAGTAGGAAGGTTTACAAATGTTGAACAATTTTTTTACTTTTTTATTATAAGATGTTTTATTTTTTAATGAAATTTAATTTTATTATTAGCTATTTAAGTGGAGTTCTATTAGCACTAGAACACTAACAAAAACTTTTAAGTTGTCATTAAATTTTATTTTTTGTTACAAACTTATCCGTCATTAATCCTATATTACAGAATTACGTATTATATGTAATTATTTTTTGTGTTAATCTTACCTAAAAATTATCATTAGAATTTATAAGATGTTTTGTTCTTTTAATGAAACTCAATTTTAACATTATCTATTTAAGAGAAGTTGTATTAGTACAAGAACACTAAAAGAAATTCTTAAGTTGTTACTAAATTTTATTTTTTAATTACAAACTTGTCTAACCTTAATTTTAGATTATAGAATTACATATTATATACAATTATTTCTTATGTTAATCTTATCTAAAACTCTTAAATTGTCATTAATTTTTTTTTACTTCAAACATGTCACCTTTGGTTCTATATTACTATCAAATAATACCTCAAGTAAATATCTTATAAAACTCATGTTAAAGTTTGCACAGCTAAATTTTTTATAAAACTTAAAATTTCAACTTAGCATTTTAAAAACTTTCATAACCAACTTTTTTATTTGATTAAAAAATTAAATATATGGTAAAACTCAAGCTAAAGTTTGTATTGCTGTAAAATGTACCTTTAAACATAATTTTTGTTGTCAATTCTTTTTTTTTTTTTTTTTGCAACTTGAATGAGTACATACTATGAAAGCTAAAGCTTATTATGTGGTAAAACTCATGCTAAAGTTTCACATGAAAATCTATAAGTGTTGTATATTAAAAAATAATTTTAGGTGTAAAAAGTATATAATAAAAAACTTAAATGTAAAACTCATGCTAAAGTTTGCATAGCTAAATATTTTATAAAACTTAAAATTTTGACTTAGCATTTTAAAAAATTTCATAACTAATTTTTTGTATTTAAATAAAAAATTAAATATATAGTAAAACTTAAGCTAAAGTTTGTATTACTGTAAAAAGTACATTTAAACATAATTTTTTTGTCAATTAAGTTTTTTTTAGTTTTGCAAGTTGTATGAGTATATACTATGAAAGCTTAAGCTTATTATGTGGTAAAACTCATGTTAGAGTTTTGCTTGAAAATCTATAAGTGTTGCATATAAAAAAAATAATTTTAGGTATAAAAAGTATATATAAAAAAATTACATAAGTGAACGCTTTATAATAGTTTACATAGAATTTTTCCTCTATCCTAAAATTATAAGTTCTTTTACTCATTTAATGATAAAAAAAATTTATAGTTCATTTAGCTAGAGTTACGTTAGTATTAGGGCTCTAAAAAGAAAAAAAGAAAAGAATCCACTTATAAAGATCTAAATATATAGTTATCTATTTAATTAGATATTTAGTGGTATTAAAATACTAAAAATATAATAAGAGAGACCAAAAAAAAAAAAAAAAAAAAAAAAAAATGCAAAGTGGAATGCGTTTAGCATTTTATTTTTGGGAAATTTACTATTTTGACTATTAAACTTACTTTGACCACTAAACTTAGTTAATTTTAACAAATATAACCAGAGTTTATTCTACTATAAAAAAAACATCTTTGAATATAAATTTTTTGTCAATTAAGGTTTTTTTTCTCTACTTGGATGAATGTATACTTTGAAAGCTTAGGCATTTGGTCCATATTAGAGCAATCATATAATTCACATATGACTCAAGCACATACTATGAAAAAAAAATAAAAGAAATATTATTGTAGCAAAGGTCATTGTGAAAAATTTTAGAAAAAAAAATTCTTAGCTCCTAGAATTAGTTTCTTATATGATAATAAAGTGGAATTAATAACCACTCTATTTTACATTTTTTTTCAATATTTTAAAATAATGAAAAAATTATGAGAATTATTTTTTCACACATGGTTATCATTTTGAATGGTGGAAAATAAGTTTTTATTGTTAGCAATTAACTATTTCTCTATACTAAATAATATTAATGTATTTTTATTTTTATTATTTTTTTAGAGCCAATTAAATCTTATGAGTTGCATCAAAGTAGCATTATGCATGTATTTTTTTTAGGCTTTAATTTTTGGAAAAATCATTACTTAACCACAAATTTATTTAAGTTTGACAAATATGTCCTCAATTTTTCTAAATGCTTTTGAACGTTATGATAAAATATTATAACAAAAATTATAAGAAATAGAAAAATGGATCTGATAAAAAATATATCTAAACTATAAAAATAAAATCATTATTAAAATTATTTATTTTAAAAAATAATTAGAATTATAGTTATTTGAGTGAAAAATAATTTAATATTTTGATTCACGATGCAATGCAAGTGTGCATCTACTAGTATATATAGACACACACACACACATATATTTATCAGATCAGATTCTTGCATGCCATTGGGACATACCGTATATAATTAATAATTCCTCAAATTAATCTACTCACGTGTAACTTTCATTTTTTTGAGCCGGTGACAGGCAACAAAAACTTACTAAATCAAATGAGGCTGACATTTTTTGTGTCCTATAATATTCAATCTTATTTGTCGAGTATACTGAAGCTGTAAAACCAGTGGAAACAATTATCCAAATGAATGGGTTAATTTTATGCAGTTTCAAGTCCAGAAATACAAAGCCAAAACGTATGTATGTATGTATGTATGTATGCATGCATGCAGTTGGGTTGGATGGAGTCTAGTAGTGTTAAACCATAACCGGGTCCAACCGACCCAAATCCATAAGTGCCTTTGTTTAATTTTTAATTTTTTGCACACGCTTAGAGCAAGTGCTCGCTAACTAATTACATATGCCAAGACTCTTGGTAGACCAGGGTCTTCAAAGACCCTTTTATTTTGGACTAGATTACTCTTCCGGCAATTAGAGGATAGGTTATAATTTATGTAGAGTTTTGTAGCATGTATCATGTATGTGCTATTATTAATAAGAAACGTTTGGAACCTGTTAATGCTTCTAAAAAGGCTAGGAATTTGTTGTGGAGAAATTTTTGATACAAACGTTTTGCCGAATTCAAGTGGAGAATTTGAATCCTTTATTTTAAGGAGTTATGTATATGTAAGTGTGTGTATATAAAATTGAAAAATAATTTATTTAAAATTATATATGTATGGACATTACTGTACAAATACATACTTAACTGTACAAATTGGTAAAAAAAATGCAAACAAAGATTATTTAAGTCCTAGTATGTATATAATTGTACTTATTAATAAATAAAAAATGTACATACTAGTACAAGCATATACATTACAAAAATATTACTCCATGTATAAATTCTAATTCTATTATATTGCACTGTTTGATTGTAAGTGTTGATATCTTCGTATAGATGAGTACAAGCAGTGTATATATCAAAATCATAGAATTGTATTTGTTCGTACATAATAGAACTTGAAAATTTTCAAACACAAAATGTAGATACAAAATTTTTCAAATTTCAATATTCATAATATTTTTGGAATTTACTTTGAATGGTTTAAGTAAATATAATTTTGATTTATTATCTGACATTTACTTATCCGAATTTTTCGTCCATGTAAATTTGTAGAAAGTTTAATGCTCCTAATTTAATGAATTTATATCCTTAGATTTCGTTAGCTATAATGACAAGTTTCCTAAATTGTTTAAGGGGTAATTTTGTCTTATATGCATAGGCATATGAAGACCGGGGTCTATGGTCAAGAGACTCCATGTATATATGCTGTACATAAAGGCCAAGTAATTAAACAGCACTTTTATTGCAACATGCATCCATATTAATTAGCATCAAGCGTTAATTAGCACCCTTCTTGAGACTAGAAGGTATAGAATTTGGATGCATACTTGTCACAGGTGAAAACATACAAACACCTCCCATCCTTCACGGATCATGTATCCAACACTTTGCAGCAGCAACGAAAAAGTCAGGCTTTATTTTGGCCAAGACATAGTAAGCATTGCTTTTTTATAGGACCACAAAAAGTGAAATTAAAACTCATGGAGAAATCTATATCATCCAAAACCAACCAATCTTTAAATTGTCAATAAATGCACTTCCACAAGTAGTTCATAGTTAATATAACAACTCCCATACAATTAATGTGGGATAGATATGAGTCTACAAAATCTGTCTTGACCATAAATACTAATGTCTTATGTTACGTAAACGTTAACTTCAAACTTGTCGGTGCAGGATGCTTTCTTGCAGCTCTACTTCTATAAGTAAAACTCACTCACCCCTAAACTACCAATTGAGAATCTCTCTAATTGCATAGCTTATAAGTGACATGCAAATTACCCTGCTTCTTGGTTTTCTTGATGCTCAAGTGTCATCCTTTTAGCTCTAATTGCTTCGGTTCCACTTTTATGCCTAGTACCTGCAAAAGAGAGAGAGAGAGAGAGAGAGAGAGAGAGAGAGAGAGAGAGAGAGTTTAGAACTTATTCCACCTATAAGCTATTAGGTTAACTTTATAGTCTAATTAATTAGTTTAAATGGGTGAGAGAGTCTAGGTTGGAATAGGCAAGGTTCCAATGCATGCAAAATGTGGATAAACACACTCAATTAGCATGCATAATTGCTCCATTAAGTAGTGAAACTTTATGAAGTAGTTTGAAGTCATATAGCTCAACCTTGCATATTCGGTATATATAGTAGTTTAGCTTAGGACACTTTTATTGCGTTCCTTGTTTGCTTAATTTCCATTGAAATTGTTGGCTTAATTAGTTAGCAATAATTCTGTCAAATTAAGGCCGAAGAAGGTAAGAGCTGCTATCAAGGCATGGATTAGTAGTTGGGTGCATCATGAAAAGAATTAACAAGGCGCCCTGTCTGATCAGTATGATCGATATGCGGGTGGTTGGAATTAAGCCTCTTAATTAGGAGGAGAACATGAAAGATAATATATTAATTGTTGATGCATTGCTAGACATTGCTAGATAATATATTAATTTGCATGAACGAGGAAAAGGCCCTTCAATATGGTTTGAGCATGTATATGGGAACGCCCTCTACATGAAAGCTAGCTTTAGGCATTCTATATATGCAAATTCAAGGAAGCTCAACGTCCTGGTTTAATTTGTCAAGTATTATATATAATTGAATCGAATTCGTCCATTATTATTAATTTCTAAATTTAAAGATATATAGGTCATTTCTTCTTTATTTTATTATGGGACGAATCATATACTCAAGAGACACCGGTACACTCATCATATATGGGGTGGGACGAATGTTTTAAGATCTTGAGCATGATAATCAGCAAGCTTAATTATTATATATTGCTACCAAAACATTGGTTTTTAAACCCAGGTCTCATAACCACGTACTATGTGGCAAAATTCCTCATTTTGTGCCGGAATATGTACACAATTTACAAAGCCGACAAAGAACATGGATCGCAAACCAATAAGATCCCCGCAAGATAAGCAAAATACAGGCAACTCCGTCACCCAGTCTGCTCCTGCGACTCAACCTCTGAAGCGAGTTAACTCGTCGGATATGGATTTACTTTACACGTTTTTGTCAACCAGGGAACCACCACCACTCATCATCTGTCTCGAAAAATGATGTCATCGGCCAACCCCATCAACAGCTCTAAGCATTCCGGTGAGAATTTCCGGGCGAAAAAATAAGAAATACCTGAATTCGATTCTCTCAGCATACGAATGAGCCGAGGAGAAATCTCCAGTGGATGGTACATGTGGGGGTGTCCGCCGACGCTCTCCGTCCAATTAACTCTCGTCAGCGTGAAATGGGTGCAACCGCCGGGATCCGTCATTTCCAAGTAGGTAGGGAAATAATGCTCCTCCGGGTAACAGGTCTCCGAATCGAGGCAGGGGAGTCGGAATTTCCGCCATAGCCGACGCTCTTTGATCACGAGCAAGGCGTGTCGTTTAGCCAGAATGAAGAACTGTGACCCGACCCGAAACCGTTCCCTGGGTACTTCCGGCAACATCACATTCTCCCCGCGCGCGACGTACCGTTGCTGCAGGTGCCGATCACGGGACAATATCTCGATGAAGCTGCGATGCAATTGCTGGGAGTGGAATGCGCCTGGGGTGGCTACGCCATGGCGGCCGAAGAGGGACTTGTACATGTAAGGGAAGGAATGGAGAGGGATGCAATGTTGGGATACAAGCGCAAAGTAGAGGTTAAACGGGTCGTCGATGAGTGCATGGGCCATGAGGCGGCGCGTAGCTGAAATGAGGGTGGCTGATGAGCGATGGGTCTTTTTGGCAGGAATGAAACTGGCGCGGATGGACCAATCTGGGGGACAGAACTTGGAATCAGGATCCGCGTGGACGTAGACGTTGAAGAGGCGGTGGTGGCCGCGGAAGAAGCGGTCCCAGAGAGGGGCGAAGACGAGGTTGGAGTTGGTGAGGAAGAGGAAAGCGATTTTGGGTTTGGGATGGGAGGCCCCAAAGAGGGAGGGGCGGGAGAAAATGGGGGAGTAGGAGGAGGAGGAGAGGAGGGCTTGATGAAAGAGGTGGAGGTCGTCGAGCTCGTCTTGGAGGGGGATGGGGGACTGGTGGCGGCGGGTGGGGGCGAGGCAAAGGAGGAGAAAGAAGATGGAGAGGAGGACAACGTAGAAGTAGAGGACTGGGGAGGAGGATGGTGACATTGTGGTGGTGAGCAGCCTAGGCGCCCAAACTCCAAGGGTTGGACAATTTTCTAATTTCTCTTTACTCATTTAGATATATCCCAAAATTAGCTTATTTTCTTTTTAGAAGAGCGCCATAAGTGCAGGGTAGATTAAGTTTTTGAACTAATTACTCCTTCCCTAGTTACATTAGATATGGACTAAGCTTAATTAAATAGGACTATGGTCGAATTTTAATTACTCATATCTTTATTTTACTTTACAAGTATTGTATGGTAAAACATTTTGGACGTTTTATTTGTAGTATGTATAGGCAGTTTCCTCATATGGAAACAATAAACGCAATCTCTAATAAAGAAAAGCAATAGTTTATGAAAAATGATTATACTAATTAATAGTTCCAGAATAAATACTGAAATCATCATATTTTAAAACTATTTTATTGTTTTGTCAAAAGTGTTAGTCAACTTGTTTCGATGATACCATATTGTTACATGTTTCGTATCTTGACAAGCTAGCGCTGTGGGGGAAACATTTGTACATTGACAAGCTAAAATTTTTTCTTGCTGAGCTATATGTAGAGTAAATTGCATATTTACTCCTCTTGTTTTAAGAATTATCCTAACATAATTCCTTATCTCTAAAAATGACTATTAAATTTCTCTAACTCAATTAATACGTCCTATTTTATACTCTACAGTTCTGTCATTATTTCAAATGGAATTGTCTATGTGGTACCTATACTACAATGTGTCTGTTCCTTTCATGACGGTAAGTGATTAAACTGAAATAACAACAAATTTAAGACAACAACGATGCAAATACATAATCCTAGAAGACACAGTTTAACCCATAATCTTCTTCCCAAAATCTTCTCTGATTCAAACTGTCTAGCCGTTAGTCCATCATCCACGCCACCGCCCACTCCGGCTGGTTGGTTGGGGCGTTGGCAGTTTGTGGCGCAGCATGATTGAGGGCTTGAGAATCGGCTGATTCAATCGTAGTTCCGGGGAAGGAGGGAGGGAGAGGCAGAATTTGATTCCAAATCCACGTTGATCTCTAGCATTGGGTCCTTTGATCTTGGATGGCCGTGCGGTTGTAGATCAGAGCTGTTTCCTTAATGGTGCTTTACGTCCTCAACTAGACCCGAGTTCCCCGACCAAGGTCTTAGATCTCCACCGCACACCGTGCCCATGTCTGTTGACGGACACATCTTTTGCTTGTTTTGCCGGAAACAAAAGGTAGAGAAATCCTCAATTTTAATCTCGCCCATGTGATTCTTCACTTAGTGTTTTGGTCAGTCGTCGTCCTTGTCACTCGATGCGTCCGTCACGTCTTCGTCGATGACCGAAATATAGAATATTTTAAGGGCCAGGGGAGTAGAATCCATGGCTGGAGCTTGACAGAGCGAGTATGGCTAGATGGTTGGGTTGCGGCAAGTCTTTTGATTTTAGTTGGAACAATGGGCGGCTTGGAGCAACAACAGACGTACGGCGGGGATTGGAGCAGCGACAAACAGCGCAGATTGAGATTTGGGAAGAAGATGAATTGTTCGCTGATATACGTTTAAGTCCCCAAGATTATGAGGCTTTTGTCAATTTTAACATGAAATTTTGTATTCTTCTAATATCATCATTAATTGAATAATTGTTATAAAATAGGATAGAATGTGGCAGAGTAGATGCCACATAGGCATTTTGCATCTGAAATAAAGTCTGAACTAACGGTAATGACTAAAATAGGGCATGCTAGCTAAGTTAGGGGATCTTAAGAGGCTGAAAGAGAGTTACAAGACTACTTTTAATAGGACGACTCTTAAAATTAGGGGACCATATTTAGATTTTATCTGCTATATCTATGCAATTATGTACAGTGGACTTAATTATATATATATATATATATATAAATAATTTTCATAGCTATATTTTGTGTGTAATGATTGTATTATTAAAATCTATAAATCATTTCTTTAATTTAATACAAATAAATTCTCAAACAATTTTTTTACTTAATATAAAAAGAAAAAAATTTCAAACACATATCCATACATAGACTAGGGTGGAGTGAGGGTGAGGTGGCGAGCAGCCCTTTAGCCACTAGCTAACAACCTAACACAATGACAATAACACCTGATTGTGAATAGAGGTGGGAGGTGGGCCGGGTTGACCCGGCCCGAACCGGGACCAGACCGACAGTCAACCTCGGCCCGGACCGGTCAAACCTACCCCGGAAAAAGCCCGGCATATTATGGGCAGAGTATGAGCCCAATAGGAGCAGGAGAGGCAAAAAAGATCGACCCGGACTAGCAGAAGCCCGAAAAACCGGCCTGACCCAAACCGGACAGCCCCGCCCCACTCCGAATCGGCCCGCCTAACACCGCAACGGCTCTCTGCCAGCAATGTCCACCTGCAATTTTTTTTTTTTTAAAAATGGCTAATTACACAGCAGGCCCTCCAACAGCTTTCTGCTCCATTTCAGCCCCCAAATTTTCATTTTTACCCCTCACAACAACTAAATTTCAATGACTTTTTGGTCAAACTAATTTTTTCCCCCCTATAAATACCAATGCCATTTTCACTTAATCCTCACACAATCACTCAATCTCTCTTCTTCATCTACTATATTCTCTCAAACATTCTCATTATTTTATTAATCTCTTGCAAATTTCTTACTAATCTCTCTTGATTTTGCATTAATCACTACCATTAGTACGTGAGGCATAGCTTCAAAAGGAAAGGGCAAGTCAACAGAGAGTTCATCTTCCCGCAACACTGGCCTCCGAGCCTTGTTCCGTCCCCGATCTCGGCCCGCCGATAAAGGCATTTCAATTCAAGAGTTTCACGATGATGATGCCGGGGTCGATATGACGAATTACGATTTGGGTTTCGACGATCAATTATCCGATGATGAAGTGGAAGAGTTGGATGCGATGGCGTCCGGGAATTCGTCAACAGAACCGATGCTTACAAGTCATGAACTCGCCGTGGAGGAAATTCAAGCATAAGGTAAATCCACAAGATTAACTGCTTGGGTTTGGGAGCATTATAAGGTCATACACGTAGGGGAGTCAAGGTATAAGAAATGCAAACATTGCGAGGAAAATTTGGTGCATATAAAGAATTCCGGCACTGGAACGCTGAAGCGACATATTGAAAACCAACATCCTAACGTTCTCCCTAGTACCGGGACTAGTTCTGGAGGACAAACACAACTTAGGTCTACAATCGGCGCTGGCGGACCAGGTATATTTCGTTTTAACCAACAATCTTGTAGAGAATGTATGATAAATTAGATGATGCTTACCGAAAAACCTTTTTCACAAGTTGAAAATGTCCACCTAGAATCTTGGATAAAATCACAATTAAATCCTGCATAAAACTGCTAGGGAAGAAAGCTTTAGACAATTTGAAGCCGGAAAATCAGATTTACAAGCATATTTTTTTCCTTTTGATCATTGTGTGGCATTTACTTCTGATATGTGGACATCACCTATAAGTCAATCATTCTATTGTGTTACTTCTCATAGGATTGATTCTGATTGGATAATGCAAAAACGAATTTTGTCATTTAAGGTTATTGAAACAGATCATACTGGTTATTAAATATTTAATTACATCTTAGAAACTTTACGTGATTATTTTTGTACTGATAAAGTTCTGTGTATTTCATTTGATAATGCTTCAAATAATGATGTTGCCGCTCGTCATTTGAGTCAAAACTTAAAACCACCTCTCAACGGTGCATTTTTTCACGTTAAATGACACAACGGTGCATTTTTTCACGTTAAATGCATGTGTCATATTTTGAACATTTGTGTGCAAAAGAGTTTAGAAGTTCTCCAAAATAAGATTTTACCTATTCAAAACTCATTAAAATATTTGATGTCCAAACCTGCTGTTTTTCGTGAATTTAAAAGCTTTTGTATTAAAAATCAAAAACCATTTTCTTGGAAATGGTTTAAATTGGATTGCCCAACCCGCTGGAACTCCACATATTTGATGTTGCAAGATGCATTACCGTATGTAAATCTGTTGTCACATTTCATGAATTTAAAAATAGATTCTAAATTTCTTACGATTGAAATTTGGGAGAAATGTTCCAAAACCGGTGAATTGCTTAAGTTTTTTTACGAGGCAACTGAATTTTTCTCTGGTGTTTACTGCCCAACAAGTCATCAAGTTTTGTTTCATTTAGTGAACATCACATATGCTTTACATCAGTTTAAAGATGATGAGTTGTTAAAACCGACTGTCGAAGCCATGTGGGCTAAGTGGCTTCAATATTTCAAAAACATTCCACCTATCTTTTTAGTCACTTCCTCACTTGACCCGTATGTCAAATTAACGGGCACAACAATACTGCTTGAAAATTTTTTTTATACTTATTTAGAAATGTCTCATATAAATGTTTTGGCTATGTCTGCTTCTGCTTCCGAGTACTTGCATTCTTTATATAAGTTATATTGTGAGTGGCATTCAGATAGGGTAAGATCCAAAGCTCCTTAAACCGACCCTCCAAGGAGATCAATATCCTTAATATTCAACCCGGCCTTCCAAATGCTCAAACGACCTCGACCGATGACTTCGGGATTAGCTGAGGTCGATGACTATCTCAACACATCGTTCGAGGCAAGCAACCTCGACATCTTAGAGTGGTGGAAACAAAAGAGATCAAGATTTCTGATCTTGTCGATAATCGCACAGGAGATTCTTGCCGTTCCAGTATCGACCATCTCAACCGAGGCAGCGTTTAGTGTCGGAAAATGGGTAATAACAGAAAAATGGTCAAGATTGACACCCGACGTGGTAGAAGTATTCATGTGCAACCGAGATTAAGGCCTCGCAGCACTCCGGCAGCAAGACCAAAAGAGTTCGAATAAAGAGGTAATATCCAATACTGAGACTTGAATTTTTTTTTTTCAATCATACATGTAGTTTGTATTTAATCTGATTATGTTGTTCAACACAGATCATAGGTTTCTATTATTTCCATTTCAAAATGTAAGACCTGTTCCGATTATTTGTATGTGCCATTTGGTTTTTTAACTTAATAAACCTTATACCGGAGGTAGTATTTTTTCTTAAAAATATTTATGACTTATATAATTAATAATGGTTTTATATATATATATAAATGAAACCCGCCCCGCCTCGGCCTGGGACCGGCTCGGAACCGCCCCGCCTACAACCGGGCCAAGCCCTGTCCTCAGGACCCAGGACCAGAACCGGACGGTCCCGGGCAGGTCCTACCCGGTTCCCACATCTACTTGTGATATAATAACTATGAAATAATGTCAAAAGATGGATACCTAAAAGAACTTATTACAGAGGACTTTTTAGTGGACTGGAGGCGAGGGAAAATGATGTTAAATAAAGGAGAAAAAAAATGAGAAAAACAGCATTGCTTACACAAGAATGCCATATGTCAAAATGGCGAAGAGTAAAAGCTCTCATGTGAATTATATAGGGCAGTTACGCAATTTACTTCTTTTACAATTGAACTTTTACTAATTGAAAAATTGTTGGGACCAAGTTAGAGAATATTAAAATGGTATCTTTGATATGAACAAGAGTTTGTGTAGTTGATGCGCCTCTTCTTTTCCTTTTATTCTTTGTTGATTGAACATTTATGGTGGTTAATACTGACTTGGATTTGTTGCATGGTGCTTGTAATATGATAATTTAGTCATATAATTTAATAAGCGAATTGTACGATCTATTAAAAGCAGTGAATGGATCAGACTAATTTGTTAACATCAATGATATAATTTGACCAACTTAATAATGACACCGACATAATTAGACCAAATTGATGGTATAATTGGCCAAAATAAATGTTAAGTGTCATATTGAGCCGAAGGATAACATTAAGGCCCTTTCAGGGGTTTTTGTCGATCAACTATCATCATAACATTGTAACTAGCCATGACAGAAAGTCCACCTTGATCAACAGCTGCATTAAAATAGATGTTTATGGCAAACTAATAGGCAGCCAACAGCCTTCAATATCATTAAAATTCAACATGTATGTGAACATTAACCCGCTCCTAATTAGACGAATTTATTAAGGGTAAACTACCAAAAAAGTGACAGTACTTTTGGTCATAAACCACCATTCTTTTAAGTGGTATCAAATGCAATGGTAATTGGGTGGTCAGGTCAGGTTTGGGTTAGGTCATTCAGATTCAGGTTTAATCGGTTTAGTATGTATTCGGGTCCACATCGGGTTCAGGTCAGGTTATTTGGGTTTGGGTTGAGTAGATTTCGAATTCGGGTTGGGTCAGACCGAGTTTATTTGGGTTCAGATACAATCTGGTCAGATTATCATGTCTTAGATCAAATTCAACTTAATTGTCGGGTTTACTCGGTTCACTGATGCATAAGTCGAAATCGCTAAATTGATTCAATTTTTTTGTTTTATTTTGATTAAAATTTAATTTAACTAGTCATAAAAATAATATAAAATTTATGAAGATATATTAATGTATAATTTATTTAATAAAATGCTCCCTCTATGTCAAGTTCTTTGTAATATTCACTGTTCAACAATTAATCTACAATTTTTTATTTTCAATATTTTAGTATATAAATAAAAAATGATTATGTTAAATAATAAATAAAGACCTATAGTTTCTAAATATATATTTTTGAAATTTTTTTCTAATAAATAATCTCCCTCCATCCCTTTTTTTGTTGCTCTATTTAACTTTTTTGATTAGTTTGGCATGAATTTATTTATATTATTATTTATTAAAAAATTTTAAAAAAATATTTAAAAATTATAGGTCTTGATTTATTATTCATGTATAATTTTTTTTATATATTAAAATGTTGAAAACAAAAAATTATATATTAATTGTTAAAATATGAATAGTGCAAATAATTTGATATATAAGGAGTAATAAGAATAAATTTAATTCAAACTATTCAAAAAAGTCAAATATTTCAAAGAATATGGAACAGAAAGGATATTATAATTTCTAAAACCTAATTATTTTTATCTTTCTATCACCATTGCTCTACCACTCAAAATAGATCAGTAGAATAGAAGAAACTCATTCACATATATTAAATTATAATTTTTCTAAAGTCTTTGCCGATCATATATTTTATATTGATTTAAGTTAAAATCATGTATTGTTGGGTTTAGTCATCGGGTTATTTCGAGTTTAGGTCAGGTCGAGTTCAGGTTCGGGTTTTCTCAAGTTTCACTTTATTCAGGTTCGAGTCATTGACTTTTCTAGTCAAATCGGGTGGGCTAGGTCGGTACCAAATCAAGTTTCAATGTTTTGAAATGGGGCAAAATAGTTTATCAATGTAATTGATGGTGGAAAGATTCTGTCAAATATTAGAATATTCCATCTACATGTGATTATGTGGCAAACCAATGATAATCGCATGGCAACTAATTATCCAAATGGCATGCCAATTATGCAAAACACAAGGATGTATGTGGCATTTTAGGGAATTTTGGGGCATTTAAGGATTTATTGGGATTTAACTGTATTTCTCCTCCACCTCATTCTCCTTTGCCGCCCCACCTCCAGCTCCCCCACTTCCATCATCGAACACATCTTCCACACCATCGACCTCTGCCAAACACCTCCTTCATTCCATCTACCTCTGCCAAACACCTCCTCCACCCTAGCTTCTCGCCCAACTCTCTAATTGTTTGCCAATTGGCATTGCCCGCCTCCACCACAACCCATCTCCTTCA